>OY747096.1:20903468-21503468 GCA_963556455.1 Epiblema foenella | reverse complement strand
GAAATTCATTCGGCGCTGAACACGTGTGGACTAGCGCGGGCGCGGGAGGGGCGTGGCGCGGACAGAGCAAGTCGATCGCCGGCCACTGCCTATTTTTTGATGTACATATATTCCCCTTATAATTTATAAACCTATCTTCCGCATTAAACCTATTTAGGTATTAAGAGGTGCAAGTAGTAAATACTGACCACATATCTAAACAACACCTAATTGTCAAAAATGTTCTACAGTCCTCGAATCACAGCTTAATACAGAGTAGTCAAATTAATAAAACGTAATTTTCTGAGACTAGCTCTAATTTTCATTGCATATTCATTCACGAAGATAATTCTAAATAATCTAAGATCCATTATATTGTTTGTAACATATGCGTAGTGAAACACCTAGCTTAGTTTATAATAAATAAATATATAATATGTAATAAATAATGTGGGTTTGATCATATACAAATCGACCCCGCCTAGTGCCGAACAAACTAAGCAAGCTTTTATTTTCTCTCTCCTCTGACACTTATACGAGTATATAGATAAATATATACTTAAATACAAAATGGAGTTGCGTTTCTTTTAACTACTTAACATTTACCTGCATACGTGTAAAGGCACGGGTCCGTAGTTACTTTCAAAATGAACTACGGTAAGCGATACCGATATCCCGCATCACCTATTAATTTATTGAACGAAAAAAAACCTTGGTAGCTACATTGAACTATCTGTAACTTACTCTATAGTTGGTAAGAGGCAAAATGTGAATATAATAAATGTGTTAAATCAAAGGCGATTTCCATAAACAAATGAAGGCCCAAAATGAAAGGGACGAATGTATCGCATGACATTTCCGATCTCTTCTCGATGAGCGTCAAATTTTGTAATTAGAATACCTATTGGTTTGTTTACAGTGCGGATATTTATGAGCATTGCATGTTTACATATTTTTGCACTCTTCTTAGGCAGATATAATTGTGTATGTAATTTGCCTAGGTATTTAAGAAAAAAGTTTGTTTAGATATTTGTTTCTATTTGCTGTCTATATGAGGTTGGAAAAAAATTGTGTAGATATTTTTGACTCCTGCTTATGCGAACAAAGTAGGAGTCAAAAATATCTATTGAATATGAAAAACAATTGCATAGATGCTTTTGTCTGCGTGTTTGTCTACATATATTTGTCTGTCATTGTACGTATATTTATGAACGTATTAGCGTACACAATTTAATGACTCGATTAATGTTCAAATATATCTGATCGAAATTGTTGTATGGATATTTTATACACATTTTACCAGTTCACCACCGCCATTTAGTTATTTTATGTAGCAAAAATTGGCGAACCCGCGAGCAATCAATGATTCCAGAGGTAGTGCCATCTGTTAAATATGATCTGTTTCACGTTGTTGATGAGTAAAAAATATAATCCTTAAAAATTGTGTATAGAAGGTATATAATGGTATTAAAATAAAGCACTTAGACGTTTGTTCTTAAAAAACAAAAAAAACAGGAGAAAACATTGGTGAAAATAACATTTTTGCGACTTCCAGTCTACGAAGCAGCGCCATCTAGTTTTAATACCGAATTTTGAGCTATTTCAGAGTTACGTTTTTTTGTATGAGATTGTCAGTCCTATTGTATATGGTCCTTGGTAGCAGCATTCAAAGGGCCTATGTCTAGCAGTGGAGTGACACAGGCTGATGTGATTCAAAGGACGGGCAGCGCGAATGAATAATAGATTGTGTTTCAAGGGAGCAAAATGATATATTACGGCGAGGGTGGTATATTGAATCCTGAGTGACGCGAATGATTCTAAAGTAGAATCTTCAGCGTAACGAAGGATTCAAGTGTTTGCGACCAAGACTGAAATAATTTTGCTACCGTATGACACTTACTGCTATTCACACCGCCTATGAGGCCCGCTGCTAAAAACTTGAAGTGCCTTATAAATAATTTTGTTACCGAGTGGCACATTGACAGAGGTGTGAATAGCAGTATGTGCCACTCATCTGTTGCCCTCAATTGAGAAAAGAAAAGTACGTCTTTGATCCCTCATTCGGTGATTCGAGGGCAACAATGACTCTTTTCTGAATACCAAATGTGAAAAATAATTATACATTCAGTTTAGTGATTCACTGTGAATTGATAAAAATGCTACTGTGTGGAAGCAATGAGAAAACATTCATTAATCATTTCTTCACAGCAGACGATTTTTATTTAAATCAAGAATCTTCTAGAATGTCTTCTCTTTTTATAGATTTACATGGAAACTAGGAATGTAAATCACATTGTTATTACTTCAACATCTTCTATTGTTCAAAATGATGACACGAAACAGTATAAGATGTACAATACAATACAAATATTCTTTATCACTCACCAAAAAATAGTACACATAAGAAAACAATATTTAAATTTAAAAATCTTTCCGGGGCAGTATTTAGGTATCGGTAGCCTCCTAGCAGGCGGCAGTAGCATCAACACCAAATGATGAATGCCTTGTAAATGCTTTAAGGCTCGCCACATACAGGTTAAGTTGAAACTCGCAACCGCTCCATATATCAGGTATCACTACCGTGCGGTAGTGCTCCCGCCAAGACGAGCCGAGCGAAGCGCAAGGGCACTACTCACCTTTTCTAGAAGCGCTTCGTCGTTTTTTTGCACCCTCATAACTTGGGTTTGGTTTATACCTGATAAACAAATTTTTCGGTATATGATGGTCAACAGTGGACTTATTAAGCATATAAAGTTTCAATTGCATACCTCTTATACTTAAGATTTTATTAACTAAAAAACCCCGATTTCGTCACTCACTGATAATTATCAAAATTCTTAGGGTACTTCCTGACATCCTAGAAAGCTGAAATTAGGTGTGTAAGCTAGTATTAGTACACAAACAACAAAAAAATCCTAAAACTTCGAACTTTTACCCCCAATCGCTTAAACTAGGGGATGGAATTTTGTATGAGACTTCCGTAAGTTTTGATGCTAATAGAAGTCTGAAAATTGATCTTGGGACTCCTTGTTATAAAATAATAAAATATTATTGTATTTCAGGCGTTTTAGTAAATCACGCCGTCCCTTTAAGTTAGGGGCTGAAAGTTTGTATGGGATTGCCTATACCTACAAACTTAAATTCATGCTAGACATCTGAAAATTATACCAGTACACAGACATCATATAACAAATTTAAAAGTATGTGTTTCAGGTTTATGAAAAAAAAAACATCACTCAACCATTAGGGGATAAAAGTGTATATGGGGCTTCCGTCAGAAGTTATAAAGAGAAGTGAAATCCCACCAAAAATATATTCATGTAAAAAATGTTGCCAAGACGAGATCATATCGCTCGCACTGTCAAAACTACTTACTTATCCCGATCCACAATGGGTGCACGCGTCGGGCGAGGTCTTGCTCGACCCAGGCTTGTGCCTAGAATGCCTTAGGAATCCTCGGTGCTCGAGTTTGGCTCGCGCTTGGCCGAATGTTTTTATGAAGAAAACGTAACCCAAATCTGCCCTGGCTTGCATATGGATATTTAGACCTACACCACTGGCGCTGACCATCCAACTGTACGTAAGGTTGCAAATACTTTTGAACAATTCTTATATTTGGAATACTGATTTAAAGATTTAGAATTTATTTTAAGTCCAATAATAAGGATGTTGACTCAAAATTTATTAGTATCCAAATTATTATCCAAAAGAAAGCAGACCTAAAACTGTGACAAAAGGTGAAAATCCCATTAAAATATCTCAAAAAATAACGAAGCTACAATCGTTAGGCCGATCTTAATTAGAGAGAGAAAGCGCTACAAATCAGTGACGTCACGGACCTAAAGCGCCATTGTAAATGACGATCGTTCAATACAGTCGTGCGTTTTATGGAAAAGGGACAGAATATGCCCTGTCTTAAAACTTTAAGACATAATTATGTAATTATTTATCCTTGAGTTACTTTTTTCGCCATTTGATTGAGAATTTGATCCACTTTCAACAAAAGTTGAAGTTATTGATTTTTTTTATTGGTGTCAACATCCCTATTCCCCACCTCTCTTCTATGCCAAAAGTTTTGTATTGTATGTTTTTTTAATGCGCAATAATTGTCTTTTGAGTGGATATTTGCGACTGGTTGTACTCAAAAAACTTCCGATACGCACTCGACGCGATTAAGAATCGTCATCATCATTATTATCAGGTATATTTCTGATAATATTATTAGGTATTTCATGTTGGGCAACATTGTTCTGTATGGCATGTTCGTGTTGAAGTGGTTGATTGACCGACGGATGTATATTATGGCTGTTAACGCATTCCCAGTGCCATCGGTCTCCTTCCGCCACCGCATTGGTTACGTCTGTCATTACTTCGGGCCCAAAATAATTTAGGATTAGTTCCAATACCTCGTCAGTACACAATGCCGAGTCATGTGACACATTCTCCCCTCCTATCGGTAAACGAGGAGCAGGCGTTGAAGCTTCATTGAAGATTTGCGGAACGCCGTTTGTATCAATGAACGGGTTATTTGAATTCACGTGTGTTGATGATATATCATTTAGAATAGCTTTCTGGTCAAAGAATGTCGGCTTATCGCGTTTTGTTGGTAACTCTCCTGAGTCCTGCCCTTGGTGTTTCTCTCGCTTGACTTTCGTTCCTGGTGGGATTATTTTCGAAAATCTGTGATTTAAGGCTGGCTCGACATTATTTACTTCTGATGTGCTGGGCAAGGGGTTAATATTATTATTTCCATTTATATTAACCACGTGAGAGTTGATACTGTCTTGTATATTCATACCGAAGATCATTTTAGTTGCGTGTACTACATTGATTGAGTTAGTTTGCCAGCTGGTACTGGGCAAGTAAGCGTTTAATGCGTTATGATCGAGGTCTGCAATGTCGCCATATGGACTATATTCCTGTAACACATGATATATTTATGCAAGAAAGATAATTATGAAAACCTTATTACATTTAAGTGTACAGAAATTAGGAAAGAAAAGAAATTAGGTATATTTATGTGAGGCAGCGGAAAAGTATCCATTCATAGTGGTCTATTACTGCATGCAATGATGTAATAAGAATTCGAATGTATTTTATCTGTTTCTTAAATTAAATCTAAGATTAAGCCATGAACTTACAATAATTACTTAATGGATAGATACGATTTTGAGTAATTACCTGACAGCTGGAGGGGGACCTCTTCAAAACATGAAGGTCGTGGGCTTGCACACTTGATGCTTAAAAAAGAAACAAATAAATAAATTAGGTAAATACAATTACATGTACGATGCGAGAACTAGAAAGAAACACTTTTATTATTATTACTGTCTACATGCTACCTACATCGTACGAAAATAGATACTACCGTCGAACTGAAATAAGAGCTACCATTATAACAGACTATTTTTGAAGGCTTTAGCTACACCAGTCCACCACACACCAAATATTTCTTGTTTCTTACCAGTAATCCGGAGTCCATGAAAGTGAGGCATGTCCCCTCTGCCAATTATAGGGGCTTTAGAATACCGACCCTGGTCATTACATTATCATAATCGATCTATGAGACGGGATTTTTCGCATAAGTAAGTACTTACATCTATTTTATCTACGTTGCTTTACAACCGAAATGTTGATCTAAATAAATACGCAATTAATTCCGTTTAGTAAAATTTCTAGTTAGGTCCCCTTAAGGCGCGGCCACATCACTGCGTTGTAGAGATGGGTCGCGGGTATTTACATAATCTACCCACCCAGGTACCCATCTACCCGGTATTTAACCGTATCTACCCAAAACGGCGGGTAAATACTTTTAACTAGGAACATCGATTAAAGTGTGACATGAAATTAAATTTTAAGTTTAAATTAAGTATATGTATATGTATCATTTAAAAACTAGCCAAGTGTGTAGGACTTCGCAAATTTAGGGTTCAGCACCAACCGCAGAATTAAGTTGGTTTTAACAAAAAAAAATTAAAATTAAAATAAATAGATATGTTAATATATTTACACAGATTTATTTGTATGTATTTGTTGGTAAAATATACGTAATAATGAACATTAACACCAAATTTCAAGTTCATAGGCCATGGGAAGTTAAAAAATTATTCGGTATACCTAAATAATTTGTAAAAAAACTGAATTTGGTGGTTTTTTATTCCTTAGATATCCAATATTTTTTAAAACAAAGATTACAGTATATTACTCCGAGTAGTCATCGATGGCTGCTCGTTGGCCTCAAAGCTAATAGATGCCGGTGTACCTCAGAGGTCTGTTCTCTCTGCGATCCTTTTCCTGCTTTATGTTTACGACCTTCTTCTTCCAGGAGTGGTTGCATACGCAGATGACAGTACGGTCATGGAGAAATATTTATCCAGCTCAAGGGATGGTCGTGATGAAATTCGATGTGAGAGACAGATAAATTAACTCAACCTTAAGTCTTGTCTCCCAATGGGGTGACAACAATCTGGACAGTTTCAACGCCACCAAGATGCAAGCTTGTTTGTTTACCACAAAAAGGAGTCCATTCAATCTGGCTCCTACTTTTCAAGGTACAACCATGCCCGTAGCAAACGATCTCGAGCTGCTTGGCATGAAGTTAAGCTCAAACCTTAACTTCGGCACTTCCATCGAGTCCAAAGCCTGAACAGCGACTAAAAAGCTGAACATCCTAAACAAGGTCAAGCGATATTTCACGCCTAGACAGCTTCTTACTTTATACAAAGCCCAAGTCCGATCTTGCATGGAGTAATGTAGTTACCTTTGGGATGGCGCGGCTAAGTACCAACTTGTCGTACTCGACTCGGCGGATCGCAGAGTCATGTGGCTCATTAGCGACGGTACGGCAGTAGGAACTGAGCTGCAGAGTCTAGCACATAGACGCAAAGTTGCCTGTCAATGCGTCTTCAACAAGTTGTACTTCGGTGAGTGTGCTCAGGAGTTCCATGAGCTTATGAGCTCATGGAGCCTTCCCGCCTTCCTCCTTCTTTCATCGGACATCCAGACGTACGGATGGCTACCATCCTTACCTGGTCGAAATTTCTCTTTTACGAACCAAGCGCTTTTCATCATATTGTACTTATGATGCGCACTGCTAAGGTCTGGAATTCCCGGCCGGCGTCTGTGTTTCCGAGTTCTTGTAACCTAGACCTTCTTAAGGCACGAATGAAAAGGCATCTTCTCGTCGGCCTCATCTTTGCCCCCTGGCTAGATGTTGGCCAAGAGCAATCCCATTTTCAGGGTTCCGTACCAAAATGGTAAAAAAGGAACCCTTATGGTTTCACTTTGTCTGTCTGTCTGTCACATCGCTAAATATCTCAAGAAGTACTTATGCCATTGGTTTGAAATTTGGAACAGTTATAAAGAAAAATAACCTAGATGCATAGAACATGTTTTTTTTAATATTGATTTTCGATTTATGAAGGAAAATGTAAAAAAAAATACCGTTCCCCCTTTTCTCCGAAGTTTATACCAATGAAAAATTATGAAATTATTACGTAACATTGATATTAATGCATATTCTACAGGAAAAGTATAACTATATCTTTATCTAGTTTTCCCTTTTTTATCATCAAAAAAACATTTCTATAAGTTAGATATTTAACCACCTTTGCACGTAATTTTGTTTCGTAAATTCCTACGCGATGATGCTGAAAGTACTTACTTTTAAATAAAAAAAATATTGATATCAGTTCACGTGATAAAGAATTATCCTTGAAAAACCACCATACATACTAAGTTATTCAGTCGCTCAAATTTGTAATAAAATTCGCCGATAGCGATGTACCCATGGCGTTCAATTTCTACACCATAAGTGTTGAGATTTTCCTGAATTAATACGGTTGGAACCGGTACACATTTGTGTACGGAACCCTCAGTGCGCAAGCCCAACTCGCAATTGATCAGTTTTTTTATATAAAAAAAAAAACTTATCAACGAGCTCTATACAACGATACCCCACTCGATGGGGTAGATCAAAATATTTTTTCACATTTTTAAAACATATAAATATAAATATTTTTTGGACAATCTTACACAATTCAACCTAGTCCCAGACTAAGCACCAACTTTGAAACAATGACCCCAAACCCATTCCAGGACACCTCACTCGACCAGATTCGAGTTATATATATTTACGGATTTTTAAGTTAAAAGGTGATTTTGGCCACCATCTTGAATTTTGAGGGAAGGAGCCAAAATTCGTCTTGGCAACATTCGGAATCGGATTCAGCAGGCTTCTCGGAAAAGTCAAATTGCTAAAGTGCCGTTGACATCGAAAAGGAGAGCGATTTTTAGAATTAGGTAACTAAGGTGCAGCGGGGCAATCTAGACTGCGCGAAATAAACACTAATCGAAAATATCTTCTGTGTAAATGATGTAAATTTTTCTAGGGTGTTATGCCCGGATAGCGGAAAAGATGGCACTCTAGGAAATGATGTAAAATAGGGAAAATATTTCGATTAATTTTAATTTCTCGCAGTCTTGATTGTCCCGCTGCACAGTACCAGTCTAATAATTAGGATACACAATGTTTATACAAATAATAATGCGTAAATTCAATCATACTTAACACATCGGTTGTCGTGGGTTCGAATCCCGGCTCTTACCAAAGTTTGTGCGTAATGTAATTTTATATTTAACGTTAGCTTTGTGTGGGGATAGTGCCCGTCTATTGTTTGTGGGGCAGTACTCCCCACAAACAATTGACGGGCACTCATCTATGTAATGATAAGTGGGACGTATAGGTATAGCTTGATGTTGATGATATTGTTCGACTACTAAGACTACTACTAAATAAAAGCTGTTTAAATCCATAGGCATTATAATATTATAAATACGAAGTGTCTCTGTCTGCCTGTTACCTCTTCACGCTTAAACCGCTGAACCGATTTAGATGAAATTTGGTATGGAAGTAGTTTGAGCCCCGGGAAAGGACATAGGATACTTTTTATCCCGGAAATCATCGCTTAGGGGGGTGATAGTTTGTATGGAAGCGCGATGACTAGGTACGCGCCTGATATAAAAAATAGCAATCAAAGTCTATCGCCATGAATGAGTTCTACGCATACGTGGTCGCGGTCAATAGCTAGTAGGTATACATCACCACGTATATGACAACTTACCGCCTGGCACCGCGGAATGTACGGTGGCGTTGGCGATGGTATTGCTTCTTTTCCCTCTGCCTTTGCCTTTACTTATTTTGTTGCCGGGATAAGACGGAGCTGAAAAATAACACGATATTTATAATCAACAACGGCATTTGCTTATCAACGATTTTATTATATTAATTACATGCATATTTCATCAAATTATTAAAAGAGAATAACTTTAAAAAACACTTTATTTTCTACACGCCAGTTGTGTCTGTGACTTCAATTTATACCAGTCCAGTCCACGTTCAGTCTGACCAAGTATTCGTGTCAAAGTAACATAGGTTAGGTTGGGACTTAGGTCTTAGGTATCTCTCGGTTCGATTGTACTAAGAATAGGATGAATAATACCTATCAGTAGTATACTTTCAACTTGTCCGATTCTGTTTCATTGCCAGGCCCCTTGTCTTGGCTTGAATGTTTAGAGGACTGCTCCCAGCCTACATCGAACAAAATGAAAGACTGTCTTAATGCAAAAGGCTAGTATTAAACCATGGAGGACTAAGAATGCCTGGCCTCTCATAGGACTAAATAAATAATGTTATATATATATATATTTGTTTTAACTAACATTTGTTTGATGTTTCATGTACTGTCAAGTTTACTTTTATTCATTATAAGTAGGTCATGTTTATGATATAATTGACGATGCAGGAGTGATTGGAAAATCCTACTTGAATATATGTCTGTCTGTCACATTGCTAAATATCTCAAGAACTACTTATGCTATCGATTTGAAATTTGTAATAATTATAAAGAAGGCTTACCTACATACATAGAACATCACTTTTTTAAATATTTCTTTTTATTTTCTGTGAAAAATGACAGATAATAGGTGGTTCAAAATTTGAAAGTCTAGTTAATATGTCTAGTGGGGTGTCATATGAAAGGGCTTGGGTCGCACATTCTGAAACATTTTTTTATATTTTTTTACACTAAGTCATTTTTGTTTTATGAGGGAAAATGTAAAAAAAAATACCGTTCCCCCCCTTATCTCCGAAGTTTACCAACGAAAAAATATAAAACTATTTTGTAACATTGATATCAATGTATATTTTACAGGAAAAATATAACTCGCGAATAATGTCGCAAATAGTGACTTTCCAAGTGAATTTCAACCGTTGTTCTCTTATTAAAATGTAACTGTATCTAGTTTTTCTTTTTTTTTATCGTCAAAAAACATTTATATACTAAGTTTCAGTGGCGGCTCGTCCATACAACTCGATTCCCACCGGCTTACCTAATTTTCAGCCAGTCCTGTTCCCTTACTACGGCTCGTGAAGAATAAGAAAGGCAAATTATTTCCGGCTTCCCTATTAATATTTTTGACGCGCCGCCACTGCTAAGTTTGTAATTTAATCACCTTTGCATGTGTTTCTTTTAATAAATTTTTACGAGATTATGCTGAAAGTCGGTTTACGTGACAAAATAATTATCCTTGAAAAACTACCATACATACAAAGTTTATTCATTGGCTCAAATTTGTAACAAAAGTATGATAGATGGTGCTGTGCCCATGGCGTCCAATTTCCACACCATGTTGTGAGATTTTCCTGATTTAATAGGGTTGAACCGGTACGCATTTGTATACGGATCCCTCGGTGCGCGAGTCCGACTCGAAATTGACCGGTTTTTTTATATTTTAAAAGGGGTAATTATAATTCTATTTTATGTGAGTAGGTATAAACCACGACACACCACGGTTTTTGATCACACGCCTTATTCCGGTTCAAATTCCTATGCATCCTAATAGGGACGCATTCACGCAGGCAGCTAACTTACATACACTTACATACACGTACACTTACAAGCTACTAACTGCATCCTAATCGGCTGGCCAGCATGATAAACCGTGCACTATTGTGGCTCTTAAAGCCTGGCCACATTTAGCGCGGAAGCGGGGCGGGTGCAGTAAGTTTGTGCGCGGGCCCGCGCTGATCCGAATGCACGGAACTTTATGAACTTATGAGCTATGTTATGTCACACAGGCCATAGCGCGGGCCGGTGTGACAATAGTTCATAACGTGCCGTGCATTCAGATCATCGCGGGCCGCGCTTAAACTGCGTCCGCCCCGCTATCGCGCTCAATGTGGCGGGGCCTTTACACGTCTTGCAATTTGTCAACAACCGACAAACATGCCTGGGACGGCAATCAATAAATTCAATGCAAGCTGGAAGTTGTTGATGAGCATTCTACAGTGACCTTTTTAGTTTTCTTTTATAGGCCTGCTTAGCTCAGCGCTACCCTGCGACGTCTGCATAATATGCATACCCTGCGACGTCTGCGTTCTATTCATGTATGAACCAAGGTCATGGTGTATGTTAAGCTTCCTATACATGATTTTGATGTTTACTGTCGGAAATCGTTATTCCAGTGTGGTGGAATTGAATCCAATAAGTGGTAAACAACAAACATCGCTCTGGGAGCTTGTGTTACTAACTAGGTACGTACCTAACTTACCTATTACGTCTAACTAGGTGTAATTACATCCCAGCCGAGGCGATTAACTTTTAAATTTTTCACTTTGATTGAAAATCATCACGGTTATGTTATGAGGATTTCTGAATCTGAAATACCCACTCTAATATAATGATTCCCACGCTGACGATGAAAGCTTAAAGTCGAACTTCAATTTGGGTATAACTATGAAAAATTCAATGCATACTTATATAGTGACTTATTTCGTTGAAAACATTAATCTGAATTAATTGAAACGAGAATATTTGTATGTATAGAAACTTATATTAATGACTGAAGCATTCATTAATTAAACATTATATAAGTCCTTAACAAACAAAGTTTGTGTAATAGACGTTAAAATTTTGTTACTATCATACTGTGTGATTTTCTGGTATCCCCGGGTTCTGAAACAAAATGATAATCTGGATAATATATATTATAATGATATAATAATCGCGTCTTGCAGCTTTAAACTGCACCTTGAAATTTATATCCGCCGTAGAAAAATAAGGTAAGATCAACTGCGAATATTGCGTAGGCATACCTAGTGTTTAAGGTGTCTAAAAACAACGTGAGCTGCTTATCCTACAGTGACAAATAAGATAAATGTCTACCTATGGACAATTGAATACCTTTATTGTGCTTAAACCCCTTAATGAAAATGTCCTTATACATCTAGGAAGTCTAACTAGATATTTAAATTATAGGTACCCATTATTCAATAGAGGGAGAACTTATGAATAAGTTTTACGGTCTCTAGAATAAAAACAGTAGATAAATGTCCACATTAGATTGTTAGAAAATACTTAAAAATAATGTGAATATTTAATTACCTGATGCATGAACCAATCCGGCGCAGGGTTAGATATGGTCGGGGAGGAGGAGCTAGACGTTAACGTCGAGCAAGGTTGATGCCAGCTTCTTTCTACAGGTCTGTGGTTGCGTTGAATACACGATGGTCTCATTTCATTTTGCCTGCTTGGAGGGCAATGTCTTATCACACGAACCTTCTCTTCACTGCAGCAACAAAATCGTCTTTGATCGTCGTGTCTGTTATCATCAAATCTGTAATTAACTATATTGGGAAATATCGGTTTCACGTCTTTTTGTAAGTCCATTGCATTCATGTGATCGTCTTTATTTAAATTAATAGGATGTATCTGTGGAGCATTATTTCGATGGACTTCTCTATCTAAGAGATGTGTGTAATTGGGGTGTAAAAGGTGGTGTGATTCGTGACGCCCATAATAATTTTGTGTCTTCATTTGCAACGGCCAACCTTCAATAAGACAGGCGTACGCCTTTTTTGCATTTATTTCGTGTCGTGCGGGCAAAGGATGTTTGTTATTAAACCTCACCCTCTCCGCTTTCGCTTTTTTTTGGGCTAACATGTCTTTCAGCAGATCAACATAATCAACTTTCCGAGGAAAGGCTTGTAGCAATTTCTCTTTCCATTGAGACCAAGTCCAACTATCGCTATGTCGTAATGTCGAGAGCCAATCTTTGCCGACTCCAGTTAACCTTTTCTGCATATAATAGGATTTCACAGCGTCTGACCAATTGAATTCGATGCCGAGTTGATCGATTGTACTGATCCATTCATATGCCTGTAATTCTGGATTTTTTGGATCAAATAAGGGTATCACTTCAGATCTCTCATCTATATCGATCCGACCTGGTGCAGTGTTTTCAAGCTTTCGGATATAAATGTGCGCAATCTGATCAGATGAGATGTGGTCTTCCTCCGAATCTGTCGTGGAGGGCTCCGTAGGTGCTCCGCCCCTGCCCCACGGGCGCCACCGCTTCAAGCGTCCGTCCTCGGGATCGCCATCGCCAGGACAAGGGCGCTGCTGTATTCTTACTTGTTTCAACGAGATGTTTGACTTCTCCGATTCTGAAATTAACAATCAAATAACAATGCGGTATATATTTCCAAATATTGTTTTGTCGGAAGTTAAATACATGGTTTCTAACTACTAGGGTGATTAAAGCTTTACGTGATAAAGAAAGCTTTACGCGTTGAACGCCATACAAATCTATATGAAATGATCGTTTTTGGGGAAGTATTTTAATGATGAACTTATAATTACTAATAATGAACTAATACTTATAATTTTATAAACAATTTTATTTTACAAAAGCCTGATTTTGTTAGTTACTGTGTGTGTGAAAAAACGTATCAAATTTGCAAAAAAAATCCACATTAATTAAGTACTTAGTATTTTCGTTTAGAACTTTGATATGTATTGGTACAGTTATACAATGTCCTGATGTAAGACCGACCACCGAAACATTAAGTTTGCTGATAATATTGTACTCATGTTGTTTACACAAGGCATGCGACTTTACACTGTCCGTCGTTGGACGGAAGATGAAGTGACGCGCACCAAATCTCTTTTATTTTAGAAATGCGCCTGTTGTTGTCGTCACTGTTAGTATTATTCCATCACCACGTTGCATCTTAAACATTGAATAAGTATATATGTAATAAAACAGCACATTATAATGTAATGAGTAAAGGACATATAAATACGAAAAATTGCTGATTCGGTTACTTAACTTGGAATTTTGATGACGCTCGTTGTAGGCACGTTTCTATAGAGCTTCATGACTTCATGAAAGCCGCATAAATCCTTGTAACTTTTCCACCTCACCAGTTCGGAAAGGCTTTCATTAGGTAACGTTCAAAATATACGCCCCAATGTCCACTTTATGCGCTAGCGTGGATAAGCAATTTATTAAATTCGTTATTGATGAACTATAAGCGTTCCACACACCTAATCCAATTGGTAACAAACATTTTAAAGGTCAAGTTGAGCCAACTGCAATGGCCCAACTCCGAGACAATTTGGACCATTGAAATAATTTATGATCTAGTTGAAACTCGTAACTTCGCTTATGATGCCTATCTTCGCCTACAGCCTCCACCACTAAAAAGTACCACGCGCCGACTTTCAATTCAACATGACATCCAACGAAGAACAGGCAGTCCGGGTGAAGTAATAACGGGATTTGGAGGCACCAAGCAGCACCTTTGGATGAAAAATGATACCGGGCAGAATAGGTTCCATACTTAGGTGAAGTCGCGGGTTACAACGTACCGAGTTCTTGACATTGAATTTAAAATAATAAGATAAGATATAGTATATCTATCCCAACGATGCTCGTGTAAATATCCACATTCAGCATCGTGGGCTCCACGACCATAGTGTTAACTCGGATAATTGCGTGCTTAATTGATGCGTAGTAATGATACATGGCGAAAAGCGTTACTTTTCGAGCACCGTTACTGTCGTTCCCGTCCCAAAAAATAACAGTGAAAACTCATCGTGACTGTCACTCCGTTTACTTCGTATCATGCGTATACCCTTCTGGGCACTATAACTGATATTTCTATTAGGACTGTGATTGCTACTTCTGTTCTTTAACTTAGGTACCGATATACACAGGTATATACATGCAGTCGCCAATTCGCGATAAGATGAACCATGCCATGCACCTCTAACGCCTTGACAATAAAGGCGTGTTTATTATGGTTTTGGAAATGGAATGTATGTATGCTGATCGGTGCCAGAGATATCCAATAAATATCTACCTATTTTGTAACGTTGTTCCTTCTTGATAAGTCACTTTTTGACGACGGATTTTCACCGTGACGTTATTTAACACCCATCTCTAGTACCAAGTATTAGAAGAAAATATTTCAAGGGTCGCGTTTATTGTTTATATATCTGTGTTACCCTCGCCCCCTCAAAAAATGGCTGAATATTGTGTTCGTCTCCCGTCTATTATGGTCTAGGAATCGTAGCGTCAGTTAAGAGGATTGTGTAGCAGAATTTTTCTATTCAAAAAAGCGGCAATGTTTTCCATCCCCTAATCCTGAACCTATTTGCATGATTTTTGGAAATGTTGTAGATATCATATAATACTAGGTTTATACAATTTTTTGGAAAAATTGCATTAAAGTGAAAATATGGACCCTTAAATTTTGGTTTTTTTTTGACCCGAAATTTATTCTTGGTAATTTTGCTTACTTTACTTCATAAACGAGAAAGATCATAGACGATTTTTTCGTTTTCTACAATTGTGACGAGCTTGCTAAGAAGCTGAAAATGTCACTGAAATCTCACTTCACCATTAAGGATTTAGGTCAAGTTAAACACATGTTAGGCATTAAAGTAGATCGCACTAGTAGTGAGTTGAAGCTGAGTCAGAAAAACTTTATTGAAAAGTTGCTTGAACGTTTCGGTATGAGCGACTGTAAAGTCGCAATGACGCCTTTAGATATAGGTCTGATTTTTACTGATAGTGTTACCCACGATACGAGTTTGCCATACCAGGAGTTGGGCTGTTTAATGTACTTGTCTGAGACATCTAGACCTGCCGTTTCATTTACTGCTAGTTTTCTTAATCAGTATAATACAAGCTATACAGCGGAATATTTTGCTGCGGCCAAACGAGTATTGCGTTATTTAAGAGGCACAATGAATTTGGGTCCGGTGTACAAGAAAAGTGCTGAGCATGATAAGTTTCGTGTTTATGGTTTTACTGACGCTGGATTGGGCTAACGGGGCGGATCTCAAATCATACACGGGATATATGTATAAGCTAGGTAGGAATGTCATTTCCTGGGGTTGTTATAAGCAATCTTGCATCGAACTTTCGTCTACCGAGGCGGAGTATATTGCTTTGTCTGAAGCGACCAAAGAGGCCGAAGCACTAATTCTACGAGAAATGGCACCAAACGGCCGACACCGAGGACTCTCTACCGCACGATGCGGGCGCAAGACCCCGATAGCTAGGGTAGTAAATAGTGCGCGACACCTTGCACTTTATGACTATGCGCTGAAACTTGGTACAGTTAATCCTTAGGTGGTCTTGAGTGAATTCAGACTGGGAGCCCCGCGTTTTAGTTTGACGCTACATTTATCTTAAACTATGCGTAATAGAGCATGTGACATATCATTTTCGGATAAATTAAGGATGAGGAATCTATTTTTCGAATATAAGCAATGCACTTTCTAACAAAAAAAATGAAAAACTTAGGAAACACTAAAAATTGTCATTTGTCTTTTGTATATAATTACCAATAACTTTAAAAGAGTAACAGAAATTTCAAAACAAAAAATGTAGTCGTAAAGCTACACTTATGTAGTTTTCAAACATACATAATTTACTATATAGATATACGTGGGAGATAAAAAAATGATATTAAGCGTGGGTCAGGGTGATCTAGCCCATTGGATTTAAATATCATGATTGCAAAGCTCGATGTAGTTGTGAATTTTTAATGTTAAGGGTCAGTTAGGGCAATCTTCATCTAAATTTGCAACTTCGAAAAAGTTGTGCTCGCTTCGCAATGCGCATAAAACTGCGAAATCTTCTAGTCTAAGAATCGTAAACTATGTGTTTTCCATTAATAACTTAATAAGGCAAACCCAAGCTGTCTACACTTTGTAGGCGACAAGTATGCCCCTCAAAAATGCCCCATTTTCCTGAAAGTTGACAATTTCAAGTTATGCTTCCTTCCTGAGCCGAAACCGCTCATCTTATGGCAAAAGTTATTGAGATAAAGTTATAGCATATTTAATTAGCTTTCATTTAAGTATAACATAAAGTCGGTGTGAATAATGTACTACTCACAATTTTGAAAAAAAAAAGAAATGAGGTTAAATTACATTTTTGTTAAATGTGTGTGTGCTAGAATCGGTACCTACCGTCCATTCCAAGTGAAGTTTAAGTAAAGTTGGGATGTGAAACGATATATATATATATATAACTTCTCTATTCAGAATGTAGTGTTAGTGAATAAAATGTTATTGTACTTAATCATTTCTAATCTTCTCGAATTAAAAGCAGGTACAAATACTTATTTATTAGAAAATTGTGTAACATACAATAATAACAATATCTGAACTGCCAAGGATGCTTTACTTATAATATGTTACGTTTACGCGAATAGGGCATGGAGCCCGTCTAAAATGTAAAATACGCCGATCACCCCGCTTGAAATTATTTTTTTGGCTCTTTTTCAATTGCTGACTAGCTGAACTATATATTTTTGGAAAGTAGATAAGTGTGGCTATTTACACATATATTTATTTTTAACATATGTCACATGATTAAAAAATAAATGAGGTAGAAATGAAAAAAGTTGCACACAACTTTTGTCTCTTACCCATTTTTTTGTTCAAAAGTGCATTATTTTGTATCCCAGAAACAAGCTTTCCATCCTTAATTTATCCGATTTTCCGAATTTAAATGATATATTGGACGCCATGTACAGTTTTAGAGAAATATGGTTTCAAACAAAGCGCGCCAACGTCGAAGTTCCCCGCCTCCCCTCCACTAAATGCGCGGTGGCTCTCGTTGGCTCCCGCGTGGTAATACTCATCATCATCATCATCATCATTTCAGCCGAAAGACGTCCACTGCTGAACATAGGCCTCCCCCAAGGCTCGCCATTTAGACCGGTCCTGTGCCGTTCGTTTCCACCGGATTCCCGCGACCTTCACCAGGTCATCACTCCACCTTGTCGGAGGCCTACCGACAGCTCGTCTTCCGGTGCGTGGACGCCACTCAAGCAGTTTCTGACCCCATCGACCGTCAGTTCTGCGAGCAATGTGCCCTGCCCACTGCCACTTAAGTCTCGCAATTTTGAAGGCTATGTCGGTGACCCCAGTTCTACTACGGATAACTTCATTCCTAATTCTATCACGCAGAGAAACCCCGAGCATAGCTCTTTCCATTGCTCTTTGGGTGACCTTGAGCTTTCTTATGAGGCCCATCGTTAGCGCCCATGTCTCGGATCCATATGTCATCACTGGCAACACACACTGGTCGAAGACTTTTGACTTGAGGCACTGCGGTAAACTGGACGAGAATACACTGCGAAGCTTCCCGAACGCTGCCCAGCCGAGTCGGATTCGACGAGTGATCTCTTTCTCGAAGTTGGACCTACCTAACTGGACTGTTTGTCCCAGGTATACGTACTCGTCAACAACTTCGAGCGCCGAGCCGCCGATTATTACGGGAGTTGGTACGACATGGGCATTAGACATGACCTTCGTCTTGTCCATGTTCATTTTCAGACCAACTCGATCGGAAACTCTGCTGAGATCAACGAGCATTGTACTGAGGTCCTCCATGGTCTCAGCCATGACTACAATGTCGTCAGCAAATCGAAGGTGAGTGATGTACTCGCCATTTACGTTGATGCCTCGTCCTTCCCAGTCCAGAAATTTGAAAGCATCCTCCAGTGGTAATACTAAATTCATAATTTCATTTACCTACACCCACAGTCCCACAATATCTAAGTGAAAAATAAAAAATACCCTTACGGTTTATGTTTGGGCTGACCGCGTCTCTTTGACTTCGACTTTGTGTTATACTTATTTTGGAAGATACTACAGTAGTTTTGTCATAAATTATTTGAGTCATACCTAATCTGCATGAAAATATTTTTTGGGTGAAAATATGATTGGTATATTCCTATTTAATGTCATGGATTTTCTCTAGATCGTTTTGTTTAAACGTCAGACCTCGAACCCCTTACTAGAGTTAACTTTACATTACTTATATATAAAAGCACTGACCCTGAATGATTCATAGAACTCTAATATTCACCATTAGACATCACGCCACTAATACTTACGAGGGGGGGTGGGAAATTTGATAGGGCTTTCCTTCGGGTCATATGGGAGGTACTCCACGGTAGCCGGACGGCTGCGCAGCACCCGAAGCTGGCCGTCCTGCTGTTCGTGCGTCTGCTGAAGGTACACCTTCACCTAATAAAAAAAAACTCTTTAGAAATTGATTTTCATATCAGGTGTCAATCTATAGGTATTGTCTCATTTGATGAAGGTTTAAGGGGTGGAAAACGATCTCTCTCCACTTTATCTTGTAGCGTTGTAGCCCAACAACGATCAATTGTAGCCGTCAACGTACCTACGTTATTGGTAGGTATTGCTCTACATTGATATGCGATTGATGAATTTTAATCGGCACGTGAATGGGCTTGTCAATGCTTCTGACCTCATTTTCAATGATCCAAATGTTAAAACAATTGACAATGATTCGATGCAACGATCAATCCAAATCATAATTTCCATCAATGCCCTACAATCAAGTGATGAGAACGAATCCGAGTTCATTTTTGCACGAATTCAAATACGACCTCGGATTCGTACCTTAAGCAACCGCTCGAACCCTCACATATCAGTTTTTAATTAAATTAAATCTAAGTATATATATAAAAATAAGTCCTGACTGACTGACTCATCAACGCCTAGCCGAAACTACTAACGCTAGAGTCTTGTTTTTCGAGTTCTTTCTAAGAATTTTTCGAAATTCACCCCCCAAGGGGGTAAAACAAGGGATGAAAGTTTGTATGGGAAACGTATTTTTTTTGGACTTAGAAACATGAATTCATATATAGACCCTCTGTTTAAATATGACAAAACTAAATTCAACGATTTTCTAAATTCATCTAATAAAGGGGTGAAAAGAGAGTTCAAAATTTGTACGGGGAGCAAATCTTTTTTGAATTTAGAGATTTGAAACTGCGTAAATAGACTCTATGTTTAAATACAACAAAACAGATTTCAGCGTTTTTCGAATTTGCTCCCCTAAAGGGGTGAAAAGGGGGTTCCAAGTTTGTACGGGGAGCGAATCTTTTTTGAAGTGAGAGATTTAAAACTTCGTATATAGACTCTGTTTAAATACAACAAAACGCATTTCAGGGTTTTCTGAAATTGCTCCTCTAAAGGGGTGAAAAGGGGGTTCCAAGTTTTTACGGGGAGCAAATCTTTTTTGAAGTGAGAGATTTCCAACATCGTAAATAGACTCTCTGTTTAAATACAACAAAACATACTTCAGCGTTTTTTGAAGTTGTTCCCCTAATAGAGTAAAAAGGGGGTCCCAAGTTCGTACGGGGAGCAAATCTTTACTTTTCGTAAAGATCGATGTAGGTGTCATCTTCGAGGTTCCTCGGGGTGCCGATTACGAAAATGACATGCATTTGCAAATCCAAGATGGCGGACAATTATTTTTCTTAAAAATCGATTTGGGTGTCATCTTCTAGGTTCCTCGGGATGCTGATTACGAAAATGACATCCATATTCAAATCCAAAATGGCGGACATTTTTTTTTTTAAATCGTTATGGGTGTCATCGCCGAGCTTCCTCGAAGTGCGGATTACGAATCCAAAATGGCGGACATTAATTTTTCTTGGAAATCGATATGCGTGTCATCTTTGTGGTTCCTCGGGGTGCCGATTACGAAAATGATAACCATTTTCAAATCCAAGATGGCGGACATTTATATTTTCTTTTGAGTAATTTTTCAAAGATTAATAGCATCAGACAACAGACAGAAACAAATTAACCTCATTTATATCTTTGTTACCATCTAAAATCTACGCGGACGAAGTCGCGGGCGGCCGCTAGTCATATCATTTTACTAAACAGTCATAAGAAAATGAAAATAGGTGATATTATTAAAAATTGTTGTTGTCCGTATTCATTGATCCAAAAAAGAGATACATGGAAAGTACTCCACCGACAAGAGCCTAGCTCTTAAATTAATGATGATGATGAAAATAATAACTTTCCTACCATTTTTGACAACCCTGACCTAGAGCAGTTATCTACGCTACGAGGGTGCGTAATTTCTGAAGCTGAAGATGGCTGTAGTTCTTTTACTATGCTATAACTATTTAGTTATTAAGTATATCGCTTAACCAAGTATATAATTTTTTTTTTATAACATTATAACACTAATAATTATAACCCGCATACCATGCGCCTCAAATAACTTTTTCTAAAGTTACGTTCCCATATGATATGATATTCTTAAAGAAAATTGCGGTATTAAACGGTCTGTTTATTGCAAGGCGTAATCGGGGCAAAATTGCATGCCTGGAGATTGTCCCGATCTTGGTGGTCCTGGTAGGGCGGCGCCACGAACACGATGGCGAGCTGCTTGTGGTACATCTTCACCGAAGCCGTCTGCGTCCACCCGCGCTCGTCGTCAAAAACCACGTCCGGGTTCTGCCCCGTGTACTGTAAACAACACCGGAAACCAATTAATTAATAAAGGTACATTAAGCTAAGGATTTTAGGATGAGGGTAAGAGAAACAGCTAAATTCAACAGACTCGGAGGACACAAGGTGTTGGCGATGCATGCAGCGCACCACCGGATCCATTGGCAATCTGAACTCCTTGACAGTTGGCATACCGCCCACGATCCTCAGCATTTTGGGGCGGACTGATTTGATGAAAAACAGTACCCATACACTGCGCCTAGCCCAAAATCCCTCAAATTCGTCTCCCCAGTGTTAATTTTATCCCAATTCACCTTACATTTTTAATAGCATACCTTATCACATAGCAAAGTCATTTCATTCCCTCCCGATGTAGGTCCGGCGCAGCTGTTAATGTGCACAATCTTGAGATCATTAAGTTTCTTTGCATCGTATATCACATCTGACACTACCGCCGGCAGACTCCTAGTGTATGTCTTTACAATATTTCGCTCAGCAGGAGTCCAGTCAGGCCCCGGCAGTAACACTTGGAAGCAAAGGCGAACCGCTGTAAAGTTGATTAGGCGATGGTCGTTTAAGTGAGGGAAGCCAGCTGTAACCAAAATTTAAATCGTTGTGTCTTCAATAAATGCACAAATACTAGATCTGCGGTTTGACTAGAACTTCGGTAAACACAACGTAAGTTGTGCCATTAGCCGGCAGATAGGCCTTTAAAAAAAACAGACCCAAGAGGGGGCACTACGCAAAATTGCAGTCCTTAGATTGAATATTGCAAATACCACGAAAAAATTCATACTAAAACTATCTAGTTTTAGTCATCATTTTTGAGGTCATATGTGCTAGTTTAGACCTTATTCCACAATTTAAATGTTCAAATTACAGCGTTATTCTTGCGCGATGGTCGACCACGGTAGAACTAATGTTTGTATTATGTGCAAAAATAGACTACGATTTTTCTCTCACGTATGTGTCCTTACCGCAAGTAAAATTATTATAAGTACAACCTATATTTATCTTCTGTATTGCTGCAGCAAAGGCAGGCCAAACCGGGAAAAAATGTGTTTCGTGCCATTACACAAAGACGACAATTTCAAATAATTGTGGCGTTCCATAACAGAAAGGGCCTTATGGCCCGTTCTAGATTCGTAGATATATTTTTTGATATTGCGTTGTAATAAAATACTTTAAAATACCATTTTTTTTTGTTTTTTTTTTGTCTTATCATAAAATATAGGAATAGGCGTGTAGTTGTACAGGGTGGCCACTTTCTGGAAAACCGGGAAAACCGGGAAAAGTCAGGGAATTTCGCTAGTCATGGAAAAGTCAGGGAATTGTCAGGGAAATTTAATGGAGGTCAGGGAAAAAAATTGTCTCTCTATGTAAATGAAATAAATGAACTTTATTCTGCAAGTAGGCCCCAATGGCACTTTTGCAAATCAAAAATTACTAGCGTTTCTCATGAAACCACTGCTGAGAAGAAATGCCGAAAAAAACTCGACAGTCAGTCATTTCCCCCAAAAATATGCTTAATTATAATGATACTACTTAACCTACTTAAGTAAATCCGAGTGGTAAACAACGAAAGAGAATTTAAAAAAATGAGGAAAAAAGAACAATAGGTATTTACAATGCGTAGTTCCACAAGAAAACATGTCGAAACTGCATACGTATTACATGGTATTACCAAATACGAGATAAAGATAATAATTCTAAAAGTGCCCAACATTTATTTTGAATAATAATTGAAAATACTTCTCCTAGCCATTAAATTAAATCGTTTGATATGCTTTCCTGCAATAACTGTGTCAACTAGATACAATGAAAATATTATACATGAGTCTTTACGCTATTTAGGTATTTGGTTTGGGCCATGCGTTTCTGTCTGTTAAACAGTCCTCAACCCTATAATAAGCCTTTGACATCAATGTTGTTTTAAAGTAATTTTTAAGAGCTGGAAAGGGTAAATTCAAAATTGCATCTCGTAACTTATTATAAAACGGACACATTGACCTACTTGTATATTTTACGTACACGAAACTTTTAAGCGGCAATTTTATTTTTATTCCTGGTATTAAAATTATGGATATCAGAATTTTTACAGAATGCGTCTCCGTTCTTTATAACATAAACAATATTCTCATATATGTATTGAGACGCTACAGTTAAAATGTTAATTTCTTTAGAGTTCTCTCAGAGATTCCCACTTTCGTATGCTTTGACTAAGGGAATATCTTGTTTCGATCCCGCAATCACAGTCAATGCAGAATTCCGACGACGAGAGAGGCCCGATAAATTGTTGGGCATATTTGTCCAAAATAA
Organism: Epiblema foenella; assembly: GCA_963556455.1. Classification (NCBI taxonomy): domain Eukaryota; kingdom Metazoa; phylum Arthropoda; class Insecta; order Lepidoptera; family Tortricidae; genus Epiblema; species Epiblema foenella. The sequence continues at coordinate 21,479,517 of OY747096.1, read as the reverse complement.
CCGGCCTTCAGGATATGACGCAGATAACGCCATAAGTGCCTTCAATGATATTTGTAAATCACCTGAATTTGAAAAATCAATGAAACAATTTTCCATAGGGATAGTCACCGACTGGATGATCTTTGGCTCGGTTTGATATAAAATGAAAATAAAGACTTGCAATCTTTAATAAAAATGTTCATGGTGTTATCCCACGGAAACGCATATAGTGAGCGTGGCTTTTCCATCAATAAGGAGATATTAGTGGAAAATCTTTCGCAAGTCTATAATTGCGCAAAGACGCGTTTATGACGCTATATCTTACCACGGCGATTTAGACAACATAAATATTGAAAAAAATAAATATCCACGCGGTTCGTAATGCTCACTCCTTGTACACGGAGGATCTACACAAAAAGAAGGAAAATTTGAGTTTAGAGGTAAAAATCGAGAGCAGATTAAAGAAAAACTGCGGAAATGGTTAAAGAACTAGAAGCAAAAAGACAAAATTTCTCGTAGGAGCTGCCAAAGAAGCTGCGTTATTGGAAAAACAGATTACCAAGTTGCAATATATTTTTAACCGACTTCAAAAAAAGGAGGAGGTCCTCAATTCGGTTGTATGTTCTTTTTTTTTAACGTGTGTTACCTCAGATCTCCGTTGTTTATGAACCGATTTGGATTTTTTTCTTTGTTTGAAAGCATATGCTCCTGTTGTCCAGAATCTAGTTTTGATGATGAGATCCATGAGGAATTGAGAAAACTCCTCGAAAATTCATGCGAAGCATATAGCGATTTTAGTATTTTCGGTAATAAATCGAGCATTTGGATTCAGAAAGTAGCATTTGGTATACGGGAACTGATGAAAAAGACCACGGATGGTCATCCAAAACTCCTATTGTTTCATGGGTGGCATTAAGATATTTCGACCAAGATACTGAAGCGACTATGACGAAGTCAATTTAAATGGTCCTGATGTAATTTCACCATCAACCTGATCTGGTAATTGAAGCCGGAAGGTAGGCAACGGAACTGCGTAATAAAACAGTGTAGCTTAGCCGTGTTTGAGCTTATTGGAATCGTTATGAGATGCACTCTGGTAATGATTCACTAAAAACGTGAAATAATTAAAAATTTTAATAAAAAAATAAATCCGACACCAAAAATTAAAAAAATAATTGCCTTCTAATACGAGACTTTACGCTTCTTATTGCACAATGTAGAAGTATCTACAAGTCGGTTTTTCTTATTATTATTTCAAATTATAAATAACATGATAACTACTACTAGGTAGTTTTGTTTCAGTTAAACCCAAGATTTTTAACAGAATTTTTAAAAATGAGGTTTCTCAATTCTTCACTTTAATTTGTACCATAATACGCAAAATGTTAAAGTCTAGTACTTACTAATACGATTAAGGCCCGTATAAAGTGTTCTCTTTAGTATTTCACGCTGGATTATATTATATGATACATTTAATATATCCAATAAATTCAGTAGTCAGATGTACTGTTTCAATTGGTTTTTCCTGTGCAGCTTTTAACAAAAATGGTCAAAAATGAAATGAATTATTGGGTCATTAAAATTGTCGAACTGGATAGCAAATTCAAATATATAAATACAAGAAAACAGTACAAAAACGTCACCTGACGTAGGATGTGAACCCACGACTTCCGTCTAACAATGCTTTCGTTCTTACCAACTGAGCTATTCAGGTACTACTTATTATTTCCGTTTATGTATTAATTTCATTGTATTTATAAATTGTAATTTGCTAGCAGATAATTCTGAAAAAACGTGTTCAAAATACATATTTTTATCGGCTATATTTTTACATTTAAGATTATGGTCAGGGAAAAACTTGAAAAAACGCCTGGAAAACCGGGAAAAGTCAGGGAATTTTGGTTGTAGTAAATAGTGGTCACCCTGTTGTAGCTTGGTTTCACTAGTATGCGTTAAGTTTCTATATATAAATTAGTTAAAAAAGTTTCGCAAAGAAGTTTCCTTATGGCAGAACGCATAAAAAAATTATATAAAATGAGGTAATAATTTATCCTAATACTTCTAACCATGTACTTGTATTATTTTTTTTAATCTTTGTTTACTGAGGGAGGAGGGTACCCACCAATGGCGAGACATTGTAAGCCTTTCCTATGTATACATTGTGTACATGTATACATTTCACTTACAACATCCATTTTCAAATCTAAGATAGCGACATTTATTTTTCTTTAAAATTGATATGGGTGTCATCTTTGTGGTTCCTCGGGGTGCCGATTACGAAAATGACATTCATTTTCAACTCCAAGATGGCGGACATTTATTTTTCTTAAAAATCGATATGGGTGTCAGCGCCGAGGTTCCTCGGGGTGCCAATTACGAAAATGAAATCCATTTTCAAATCCAGTACGGCGGACACTTATTTTTCTTAAAAATCGATATGGGTGTCATGTTTGTCCTCTTTTTTTGTAGACGGACAGAAAGAATTTCGGACTTTCTTTTTTATTTTAAATATAATTTCGTCATAGACTAATGCTAAAGAAGTTATATAAACGCCATCTAAGACGGTTACAAATACAGCATTGTCCTGCAGATCAGTTTCAGTCACAACGCCTTCTACTGGGTCCATTTCATTTCATTTCATTTATTTATTTTGCTCACAGAAAGTTCCATGCAAAAGATGTCTAATCCAAATTTCGTACCAATTGTATTTTCGTACCATCCAGAGACGCACTCGAATATACACACAAAATTTCATCCAAATCAGTTTAGGAGAAGTTAGGAGACAAACACGTACCTACAGAAGAAGAAATGTTCAATAAAAATATTAAATAAATATTTGTGGATACTTACACAAATCAATCTAGTCCCAAAATTGTACTCGTAGTACTATGGGTACTAACTAGGCGACGATATACAATAACGAGGGTTGCGTGGTCAAACCCGATAAGTCGCCTAAAAGGTTTTTGAAAATAGAACTATGCGTAATGGACGTTGAGTTCTTATTTGAAAAAGCAATTATCTCGATTTATCGGGTTTTACCATACACCCCTAATTACATACTTATATACATAATAAATAAAAACCTAAATGCATAGAAAACATCCAACACAACCGTTGTTCCTGAATAAAATATTCGTGTCACACAGATAAATGCCCAGTGTTTTCATCCATCAGAATTGAATTAATAAAGTATTTTTTTATATATTTTTACCGTAAGAAATACTAATATAACATTATTTTGTTATAAAACCATAAGATTGATTTTTGATTTGAAAACTAAAATCGTAATTTTCTTATTTGTGTCAAGTGATCGAAAACGCCGACTGCCATTTTTTGCTCGTGAGTGTCATCGGGATTATAAAAACACACCATCCATACACCAACGATACGGACTATTGGAAGCTCATTCTTCTTGACGATTATGTTTCTTCTCCGATGTCTTGACGTCACGATGGCGGCTGCCTTGGCGGGAATATATATCGCACTAACATAACAATGGCCTCTCTTAAATCCAACTGACGCCGTATCCTATTTTCTTTTCATTGGAATATATTTGACGTATGAAAATTTATAATGTACCTACCTACAGTGTAAATAAATGATCTAAGCAGAGAGACTACACTCCTTATAAATTTTCTTATCATTTATATTATAATATTATCATGTTTCATTTGCCTGGACGGGCATATACTGTGCGAGAGTCGTCGCCATCGTCTTTCCACAACGCGGGAGCAGGCGCGGGACGCGCGGGTGATTTCTAGTTTTTTCCTGACGTTAAGAGGGGCCCTCTTTAACTCACCCTAACAGGGTGAACAATAAAGACTGATCAGTTTAACTGCGTTCCTATACTGACCTCTGAAAGGGTCGATATTCATTAGGTTGCGCTTTTGCAACGCCGATTTGACATCTTTTTCAGTTTTCCCCTTAACGCATAGAATGCCTATATTTTTAAAGACGACGTCAGGCTCCTCCGAGACGACGAAGATCACCCCGTGCTTGCACTGATAGCGGGGGTCGGATCCCGTGATGCTATGAGGATGAACTCTGGAAACAACATAAATTATACGGTATAATAAATCGGTATAAGAAAGCATATGCTTCAAGGTTGGTCCCGTTGTTACCAGAATCTAGTTCTGATGATGGGATCCACGAGGAATCGAGGGAACTCCTCAAAAATTCAAGGGAAACATATTGCGATTTTAGTATTTTCGGTAATAAATCAAGCATGTACATTCAGAAAGTAGCATTTGGTGAACGAGAACTGAGGGGGTAGGCCAAGGAAAAGGTGGATTGACTGCGTGAGCGATGATATGGAGAAGAAGGATGTGAGTGACGAGATGACGGGCGACAGAGGTACCTATGGAAGAAAAATAAAATCATGCTGCGCCGACCCCAAGTAACAGGAAAAGGGCAAACGAACGATGATTTAAGACACTGGTGGTCTTTTTATATTGGAATGATTGTAAAAAACATTTAAGAGATATCAGATTTTGTTCCTGATTTAGGTAAATAAGTTCATTGCTAAACGTTTTATCACTGGAAATGATCAAGCAATACGTTTATCTTGGACAAATTTAATCCTTTGTTGGCAAGGAGCATCAAAGTAAAGAGTTCTCCAGGAGAATCCAGCTGGGTTGGCCAGTAATCAGTAATCTACATAGACGACATCTTTAAATCTGTTCACGTTCCCGCCATAACATATGGTGCGGAGACATGGACGCTCATAAATGACGCTGTGCATAAATAAAGTACGGGCAGTGCAGAGATCGGTGGAGCACGCCATTCTCGGCATTAGACTACAAGACCAAGTGTGGAATGTTGAGATCCGACGTCGTACTAAGGTGCGTGACATCGGAGAAGCCAAACTCAAGTTTGGCAGGACATATCACCAGTCAAAGTGATGACAGGTGAACCAAAATGCTAACAGATAGGTAGCCCTTAACAGGCACAAGAAGCGTCTGTAATCCACCGGCTCGATGGGTTGACGACATTAAAAAACCGCGGGCGGGTCAGTCCTGGATGACATTAATACGGGACCCCGATGAGTGGCATACTAGAATCTAGAGACCTATTTTCAGCTTTGGGTAATTACAGACTGAGAATGATGAATGATCTGCTCTATATTGCAATTCTTGATCTCAGTGAGTAAATACGAGTATATTCGCTAAACATGAGGGATTGTGGTTTTTATATACGAATACAAAGATTACTTTGATAAGTACATTATGCTTTCTTACAAACTTTCTATTTTTTAATTGGTTTCACAATGTAACTTAATTATATAATATTCGCAATTTTTCTCTCAAAAGTTTAATGCATAAAAACAAGGATTTATATTAAAAACTACGGAATTTAGTTATGCCGCCCAGTCATTTTAGCCTGCATGCCGCAGCCGTCCAAATTTTAACCGGCGCCCACTTCTATGCCGAACACCCTGTATATACGGCTTCCATGAAGGTACGCCGGGTTAAACTGAACTAAGGTTCTTTCAAATCGATTATATCTATAGAGGCTCACTAGCACTTTGGTGAGTCCGTATAGTACCTAATAAATCAATCGTTAATTAGAGTCTGGAAAATGAAAGATGAGAATGAGAAATCGCGGTAAATTCATAAATTCAGAGTCCCTGACGTGTAACGCGTAAAGCAGTCTTGACACTTGTAATATATTTAAAATTTAAAACGATTTTATTAATTTACCTGTACATCGTATAATACAAACTATCTGTGCCCTGCAACTTCGTCCGCATGACACATGTGAACTTGACCGATTCATGAGTTAAAAAGTACCCTAAATTGTTCCATAATCGATCCTCATATCAAGTTTCGGGCCAAATAAAAATATTAAGTCGAGTCGGTGCGTAATTTTATTATATTCATATTAAATAATGAGTAGCGACGAGTAAATTTATACAACAAACGTAAAAATATCAACAATTTTATTTCATAGAACAATGACGTTTGACAATTCAGGCTGTGTTGTCATATAAAAGGTTCCATAAAAAATCTTTCATTTGTCAGAATACTAGACCGAATTGCGCGGGAAATACCTACGTCTGTTCTGCGTGCCGTAGTAGTAATTTAAATACCTTTTTGGTATGTAAACGTAAAAAACCGGCCAAGTGCATGTCGGATCACGCACAATGAAGGGTTCGGTACCGAACCGTACCAACTACTCCACATTAAAACCTACTATCCACAACCAAAACATTGAATCAAAAAGGTCGTATCTTCATAGGGAACTTACGTCGTTTTGTTGGAACGGAATTTTAATGGAACACTCCTATTGTGTGATTATAATTTATGCGTACTTTGGTTTTTTGTTAGGTACATAAAGTATTAATAAATGATTTACCTAAATTATTAACAAACGATTAATTAAATTTTCTGATGAATTAGAATTAGGTCAGCCATATTCTAGTCGGGTAAATACCTTGTGTCAACTTCAGGTAAATAATGGAAACTGTGACCGCAGAAATAATACGTAGAATAGTGATCAAATCTTGAAAACGTAATACTCGTATTGGCATATATAACATGCTCTAGCGGGATGCGTAAGAGTGGAACACCCTTATAACGATTAATTATATGGATTACTCTCCCATTTCGTCCCGGTACCGCCGCATACCGGGTAGAGTCACTCCGAGCCAGGTCGGGCCTAGCTTAATTTCTTGCTGGACTCTTCTCAGCTAGGCTAGGTTTAGTGTACCAGCGGCAAAACCCCCAATAGCTCGATTGCACTCTCACCTCAGATTCGGTGTGAAGCCTCTTAAAGCCAAACTCTTTAAGTATTCCAGTGTTTAAACCGTCCGCGTGGTCGTGTCGAGATTTCCTCTGGATTTTACCAAGGCTACTCTCCAACTGTGCAGTACTCCTATCGCTTTATTGGGCCCGGCCTGTAAAGCCACAGTCAGGTTTAACAAAATCCTTTGTTTGTGCTGCCGGATCATTTGTTCTCGAGCCGCACTGCGAATAGATCATCATCATCATTTCAGCCGAAAGACGTCCACTGCTGAACATAGGCCTCCCCCAAGGCTCGCCATTTAGACCGGTCCTGTGCCGTTCGTTTCCACCGGATTCCCGCGACCTTCACCAGGTCATCACTCCACCTTGTCGGAGGCCTACCGACAGCTCGTCTTCCGGTGCGTGGACGCCACTCAAGCAGTTTCTGGCCCCATCGACCGTCAGTCCTGCGAGCAATGTGCCCTGCCCACTGCCACTTAAGTCTCGCAATTTTGAAGGCTATGTCGGTGACCCCAGTTCTGCTACGGATAGCTTCATTCCTAATTCTATCACGCAGAGAAACCCCGAGCATAGCTCTTTCCATTGCTCTTTGGGTGACCTTGAGCTTTCTTATGAGGCCCATCGTTAGCGCCCATGTCTCGGATCCATATGTCATCACTGGCAACACACACTGGTCAAAGACTTTTGACTTGAGGCACTGCGGTAAATACACTGCGAAGCTTCCCGAACGCTGCCCAGCCGAGTCGGATTCGACGAGTGATCTCTTTCTCGAAGTTGGACCTACCTAACTGGACTGTTTGTCCCAGGTATACGTACTCGTCAACAACTTCGAGCGCCGAGTCGCCGATTATTACGGGAGTTGGTACGACATGGGCATTAGACATGACCTTCGTCTTGTCCATGTTCATTTTCAGACCAACTCGAACGGAAACTCTGCTGAGATCAATGAGCATTGTACTGAGGTCCTCCATGGTCTCAGCCATGACTACAATGTCGTCAGCAACTCGAAGGTGAGTGATGTACTCGCCATTTACGTTGATGCCTCGTCCTTCCCAGTCCAGAAATTTGAAAGCATCCTCCAGTGCAGCGGTGAAGAGCTTCGGAGAGATCACATCTCCTTGTCTGACTCCCCGCTGCAGTGGAACAGGCTTTGTTTCCTGGTCCTGTAGTCGGACGGACATGGTGGCGTTTTCGTACAGGCACTTCAGGACTTCGATATACCGGTAGTCAACTTGGCACCTCTGGAGAGACTGCAGTACAGCCCAAGTCTCGATCGAATCGAAGGCTTTCTCGTAGTCCACAAATGCTAAACAAAGTGGCAAGTTATACTCTTCGGTCTTCTGTATAACCTGCCGCAAGGCATGTATGTGGTCTACGTTACTGTAGCCTTTTCGGAATCCGGCTTATTCGGGAGGCTGGAAGTCGTCAAACCTGCGCGCGAGACGGTTCGTGATGCGACTCTCGAAAACAGCTTGTAAACATGGCTCAGAAGTGAGATGGGTCTATAATTCTTCAGCAAAGTGTTATCGCCTTTTTTGAAGAAAAGCACCACCACACTTCTGTTCCATGCTTGCGGCGTTTTCCCCTCGTGAATTACAGAATTAAACAGCGTCTGAAGGGCTCTGAGGACAGGTTTACCGCCCGCCTTCAAGATTTCGGCTGTAATTCCGTCGTCACCCGGGGCTTTGCCGTTCTTCAACTGTTTGAGAGCCATACTAATCTCATACAAGCTGACGTCCGGGATATCTTCGGTATAATGTCGGGTTAATCTAGCTCTAGGGTCTTTGGCTAGATCAACGACGGGTCTTCGGGTGGTTGTGTATAGCTGTCCATAGAATCCTTCAACTTCACGCAGAAGCCCAGGTTTGGAAGAAATGATCCTGCCATCGTCGGTCTTCAGCTTAGTCATCTGGCTCTGACCAACAGACAGATCTCTAGCGAAAACCTTAGAGCCTCTGTTGCGCTCAATAGCCTCTTCAACACAGTTAGTGTTAAATCGGCGTAAATCGCGCCTCAGGCACTTCGAGATCTGTCTGTTGAGCCGCCGAAAGCGAGACGCATCATCTGGAGACTGCAGGATCATCTGACGTCTTACATCCATGAGCTTCAGAGTGAAGTCAGAGATCTTCTGGACCTTTGTACGACGGGTCTTGAAGAACTTGGACCCGACCGTATGGACAGCTTCCACAAACCCATTGTTGTTTTCGTCCACGTCGCTCCCTAGGCATTCGAAACGGTTTTGCAATTCGAGTTGAAAGCTCTCGGGGTTTTGTAGTTGGGCTCGTGCCGGGCGGAGCGTAGACTTTATCAATCGACTTCTCTCTAGCTTGAACTGAATATTTAATGTGCCTCGTACCATACGGTGATCACTGCCCGTCTTGACCGCGTTGATCACAGAGACATCATTAAATATATGCCTTTTCGTCGACATGATAAAGTCTATCTCATTCCTCGTTGCACCATCCGGGCTCATCCAGGTCCATTTCCTATGCTCACGTTTCCTGAAGAAGGAGTTCATCATGTAGAGTCCCTCCTTCTCCATGAAACCAGCCAGTAGATGTCCCCGGTGATTCCTTCGCCCCACTCCAAATTGCCCCACTCTCAGCTCTTCACCGTCCCGTTTGCCCAGTTTAGCGTTGAAGTCCCCCATAACAACTGTGAAGTGAGTTTTGGAGCTATGAATGGCTCTGGAAATATCCTCGTACATAGCTTCCACCTCATCGTCGGAGTGCGTCGAGGTCGGTGCGTAAACCTGTATGACCTTCAACGAATACCGTTGGGTCATTCTTAGTACAAGGCACGCTACCCTGGTCGACACACTCTCGATTTTCACCACGCTGTTTACGAGGGACTTGTGGACGATAAACCCGACACCTCCCTGGGACTGTTGGTCGCCCTCCCGGAAATAAAGCAAGTTACCGGACTTCAGGGTTATCGTATCCTCCCCCTCTCTACGGATTTCTGATAACCCTACGATTCCCCAACGTATCTTGCTCAATTCTTCCTCCAGTTCCAGCAGTTTCTCGTCGGTCCGCAGTGTTCGGCAGTTAAATGTTGCCAGAGCCAAGGGTCGTCGGTTTTGGTAGCCGGGTCTCTGCCGGGGATTCACTGTAGCACCCCCTGCCCCGCCGTTACCATGGCCGCTACCGGAGCCAGGAATTGCGGGGCCGCCGGGGACTAGGGGTCTTGGTTTAATTTTTCTGGGCATGTTTTTTATTTTTCCCTTGGGGGGGATATGCCATAGTCGCCACGCTTGGCAAGCGGGTTGGCGACCGCAGTTTGATGGTGGTAATGATCGAAGGATGCTGCTGCCCACCCTCCGATTTTCCCTTATTCGCCTCCTACGAAACCCACGGGAAGAGATGGGGTGGCGCAATTCTTAGCCGGCAACCACACGGAATATGCTGCGAATAGATGGGCCAGTAAATTCCCACTATCTGCACTGGTAGTGTGGCTAAGGCGTGAGCTATACTGTAAGAATTGATTGTCGTACCTATCTGTCTGCACCGTTTTCCGAGAAAATAAATCTCATAAATACAGTTTTATTTTAGTTTACAGTTAAGTCAGGCTAATAGAGCCTATAGGTATTTTTTTTATTTTTTTTATTCCTCAACGTAGACTTCGTCAGGTGCGTACAGAAACATATCAAATACAAATCAGAGACACTAGAGATGAAATCCGCAACAAGCTTCGTCAAATGAACTTGAGGACCGACCGGCCCGGATCGTTGATGGCTCAAGTCCCCATAATACTGGCGGCGTTGCCGCGCTGAATGGCCAATGAAATCTGTTGAACCACACTTCAGATTCGGTTGAAACCGCTCAACCAATCTCACTGGAGCGCAAACTCTTAGAGTATTCCAGTGTTCCAAACCATACGCGTGGTCGTGTCGGAGGTTTTACCCTGGATTTCCCCAGGCTACTCCAACCGCGCACTCCTATCGCTTTATTGGGCCCGGCCTATAAAGCCACAGTCAGGTTAAAAAAAAAACTGTTGAACCGACAACGATCCGGACTGAGGATCGAAACCCCTCTCCCTTCGCCGTCGACCCAAATCCCTTACAAAGACCGGAGACTGCCGGACCGTGGGGCGCGGAGGCCAGCCTCCGCGCCTCACGGTCCGGCAGTCTCCATCGCCACTGGCACGAAGTCGTACATTGGTTCCAAGGCACAGTACTTTACATGTTTTGCGCGGGCCGCCAACTCTGCAGCAGACCCCGTGGATTTTTTATGATGTATTTATTACTTATCATTTATCCAATACAATCTTTCATAAGTAGGTAGGTAAATATTAGTAGTACCTTTATGGTATATTATATATTAGTAGAAAATTTTTATTATGATTAGTGTACCTACTTTATTACCTTTTATCTTGACGCTTAGAGACCTTATACATCTCTAACAAATCACGATTGATATTAGTTTCTTAGTCTTATTTTTGACATGTAACACCACATTTTATTAATGATACTTTGATTATTGTATTATAGATTTTGACTTGTAAAAGTGCCCTTGAGGCCTATTTGCAGAATAAATGTTTTGATTTTGATTTTTTGTTTTTGTTGCTATCAATAATGGTGATTTAAACTGCGTGTGTGTTCCATTACCTGTTTACTAGGCCCTTGCTTTACCTTACCGCCAACCGGCTTGGCTTGAGAACATGAGATATTTATTTTAAGTGCAAGTAGTTTAATAGTAACAAACAACGCTATTTTTGTTTGGCAGATGACTAAAGTACATTTACATAACTTGTTGATTAAAGTTTAGGGCCTGTTGATTTGTTTACTGAAAATTGTAGTAGATTAGAGTTATATTAAGTAGTAACGACAACGATTGACGATATGCTGCATTATAGTTTTAATTTGTTGATTGCCAAACATTTTATAGTAATTTCATTATAATATATATAAATACGGAAAATAGGGCTCAACCTTTATTTGTTTTTATTGTGATTTGTAATAAACAAAGTAAAATTATATTGTAACTGTGTGCTGTGATTGATTAAGTAATTATTTATTTTATTTCAAAAGTTTAATCCAAATGAACATTGTTTAATTTTAAGAAGATACTATAAATGTATCTAGATGTTTTTAATTGCAAGGTCATTACATTTTACTTTACAATGATTATTTTGTTACGTTTTCAAAAATATTCGTTTTATTCGAAATATTCGAATACTGGAAATTTATGTATTCGTATTATTCGAATACTAAAATTGGACGAATATTGCAAACCCTAATTGCGAACGACGCGAATTTTCATATTCACGGCGGCGGCGGCGGCGTGGGTACCAATTTTTCACCAACCCTCGGCTCTTTAATAAGCTAAAATAATAATGTATTTATTTAATTTCATCTGTGGTACCTAAAACAAGATGATCTTTTAAGTAAGTAGAATACATGACTAGAAGCCTGACTACTGAAATATTATACAAATTTTTGGCGGGAAATTAAAAAGTCATCGGCTGGTCAGACTTTTTATAGTAGGAATTATACATTGTTTTGATACTACAAAATATTTTCATTTTTGTTGCACACGTAAGGTACGTAAGGAAATAAGTTAATGCGTTACAGTGCACTCAAAGTCAGCTCACATATTTTCTACCAATATGTGAAGTGGTAGAAATCTTCAGCTCGTTTCCAAGCAATGGTGCCCAAGACACGATGCCGTCAAGCTGCAATATCGTAACTCTGAATGAGCACTGAACGTTCACTTTTGTTCTGTTTAAATTCGAAACCGTTAGCCAACAATATTTGACGTAGAGTTTCTTTGTAAAATTTATAGATTCTTTTAAATTCTGAGAATAGCCTACTTGTTTTCTGACAACATAATTCTTGATGGCCTGAACATCGAAGCTATCCAAGTTCGATATGTTTTTCTCCGGAGTACTAAATTCACCATTATTTTGTTTACCTTCATCTATCTGTCTATACACGTTCACAATGCGTATTTCCCTGAAGGGGTGAAAAGGGGGTTCCACTTAGCTTATCCTGGCATGGCCTTTACATATACATAATTTTTAATACCCTTTCAATCTTGCAATCTGCTAAACAGTCTAAACACATTAAAATTTAAAGAACCTTTCGTATTTGGTTGCCTACACATACGTACAGTTAGCTACCATTACATGTCCTAGCGGCCCTAGCCACCAGGCGCCGCGCCCGCATTTTTACCCAGATATATATTTAAATAGTGAATAGCACCGACACACGCCACGACAACAGTGTGACTATGACAACTAAACGTACATGATGGGTCGTCTTACTGTTATTTTATTCGTCGTTATAGAGAAAATATATTTTAACTAGCTTTTACCAGCGGCTTCGCCCTCGTAATAAAAGTAATTTTTAACCGTCTACAAAAAAGGAGGTTCTCAGTTTGATCCGTATGTTTGTATGTATGTATGTAGATACGTATGGATGTCATTTCCGTAATCGGCACCCCGTGGAACCATAAAGACGACACCTATATAAATTAATTTCCGCCATCTTGGATTTGAAAATGGATGTCATTTTTATAGTTGGCACCCCGAGGAACCTCGAAGATGACAACCATATCGATTTATAAGAAAAATAAATGTCCGCCATCTTGGATTTGAAAATGCATGTCATTTTCGTAATCCGCACCCCGAGGAGCCTCTGAGATGACACCCATATCGATTTTTAGGAAAAAAAATGACCGTATATCCATCATATAACGTCATCATATTTGAAAATGGTTGTCATTTTCGTAATCGCCACCTCGAGGAACAACAAAAATACACCCGTATCGATTTTTAAGAAAAAGAAATGTCCGCCATTTTGGATTTGAAAATGCATGTCATTTTCGTAATCGACACCCCGAAGAACCTCGAATATGACACCCATATTACTGCTCCCCGCACAAACTTGAAACCCCTTTTTCACCCCTTTAGGTGAGCAATTCCGAAAAACGCTGAAACGTGTTTTGTTGTATTTAAACAGAGTCCATATACGAAGTTTTAAATCTCTCATTTCAAAAAGATTTGCTTCCCGTACAAATTTGGACCCCCATTTCACCAGGGAAGAAATTTTTAAAAAACGCTGAAATACGGTTTGTTGTATTTTAACAGAGTCTATAATATATACGAAGTTTTAAATCTCTAACTTCAAAAAAGATGTGCTCCTCGTACAAACACCAAATGGAACCACCTTTTCATACCTTTAGGGGAGTAATTTCGAAAAATGCCGAGTAATTTTTTGTTGTATTTAAACAGAAAGTCTATATACGAAGTTTTAAATCTCTCACTTCAAAAAAGATTTGCTCCCCGTACAAACTTGGAACCCCCTTTTCACCCCTTTAGGGGAGCAATTTAGAAACGCGCTGAAATATGTTCTGTTGTATTTAAACAAAGATTCTATTGACGAAGTTTCAAATCTCTCACTTCAAAAAAGATTCGCTCCCCGTACAAACTTTGAACCCCCTTTTCATCCCTTTAGGGGAGCAATTTAGAAAAACGCTGAAATACGCCATTAATGTATTTAAACAGAGAGTCTTTATACAAAGTTTCAACGCTTTTTCCCGCGGCTTCGCCCGCGTACTAAGAGTAATTTTTAACCGTCTACAAAAAAGGAGGTTCTCAGTTTGACCTGCATGCAGATAAATGTATTGGATGTCATTTTCGTAATCGGCACCCCGAGGAACCACAAAGATGAAACCCATATCGATTTTTAAGAAAAATAAATGTCTGCCATCTTTGATTTGAAACTGGATGTCATTTTCGTAATCAGCACCCAGAGCAACCTCGAAGATGACACCCATATCGATTTTTATAAATAAAAATATCCGCCATCTTTGATCTGAAAATGAGTGTCATTTTCGTAATCGGCACCCAGAGGAACCTCGAAAATGACACCCGTATTGATTTTTAAGAAAAATAAATGTCCGCCATCTTGGATTTGAAAATGGATGTCATTTTTGTAATTTGCACCCCGAGGAACCTCGAAGATGACACCCATATTGATATTTAAGAAAAATAAATGTCCACCATCTTTAATTTGAAAATGAATGTCATTTTCGTAATCGGCACCCAGAGGAACCTCGGAAATGACACCCATATTGATTTTTAAGAAAAATAAATGTCCGCCATCTTGGATTTGAAAATGGATGTCATTTTTGTACATTGCACCCCGAGGAACCTCGAAGGTGACACCCGTATTGATTTTTAAGAAAAATAAATGTCCGCCATCTTTAATTTGACAATGAATATCATTTTCGTAATCGGCACCCCGAGGAATCTCAAAAAGACACCCATATCGATTTTAAGAAAAGGAAAAATTTGCTCCCCGCTCAAACTTGGAACCCTCTTTTCACCCCTTAAAGGGAGCAATTCCGAAAAACGCTGAAACATGTTTTGTTGTATTTAAACAAAGAGTCTATATACGAAGTTTTAAATCTCTCAAAAAAGATTTGCTCTCCGTACAAACTTGGAACCCCTTTTTGAACCCTTTAGGGGAGCAATTTCAAATAAAGTGCAAAGTTTAAACACAACAAAACATGTTTTTGGGATTTTTCAAAATTGCCCCTTAAAGGGGTGAAAAGAGAGTTCCAAGTTTGTAAAGGGATAAATCTTTTTCGAAGTGAGAGATTTAAAACTTCGTATATAGACTCTGTTTAAATACAACAAAAATAATTCAGCGTTTTTTGAAATTGCTCATCTAAAGGGGTGAAAGGGGGGTTCCAAGGTTGTACGGGGAGCAAATCTTTTTTGAAGTGCGAGATTTAAAACTTCGTATACAGACTCTCTGTATAAATATAACAAAAAGTGTTTCAGCGTTTTTCTAAATTGTGTAATTGTCTGGAAGAGATCGCTTTTTAGCAATAAGACCGCCTGTTGTTACCTACTTACTTAAGTCCTGTTCATGTTTTGTCATTGTAATAATTCTCCATGTAGTGCACAATAAAGCATTTTATTACTATTATTATTATTATTGTTCCCCTAATGGGGTAAAACGGGGTTCCAAGTTTGTGCGGGGAGCAAATTTTTACTTTTCGTAAAAATCGATATAGGTGTCATCTTCGAAGTTCCTCGGGGTGCCGATTACGAAAATGACATCCATTTTCAAATCCAAGATGGCGGACTTTAATTTTTTCTTTTGAGTAATTTTTCACAAAAGATTAATAGCATCAGACAACTGACTGACTTAGGAGAACAATAATAATAATAATAGTAATAAAATGCTTTATTGTGCACTACATGGAGAATTATTACAATGACAAAACATGAACAGGACTTAAGTAAGTAGGTAACAACAGGCGGTCTTATTGCTAAAAAGCGATCTCTTCCAGACAATTACACAATTTAGAAAAACGCTGAAACACTTTTTGTTATATTTATACAGAGAGTCTGTATACGAAGTTTTAAATCTCTCACTTCAAAAAAGATTTGCTCTCCGTACAAACTTGGAACCCCCTTTTGAACCCTTTAGGGGAGCAAGTTCAAAAAACGCTTAAATATGTTTTGTTGTATTTAAACATAGAGTCTATGTACGAAGTTTTAAATCTCTCACTTCAAAAAAGATTTGGTCCCCGCTCAAACTTGGAACCCTCTTTTCACCCCTTAAAGGGAGCAATTTCGAAAAACGCTGAAACATGTTTTATTGTTTTTAAACAAAGAGTCTATATACGAAGTTTTAAATCTCTCACTTCAAAAAAGATTTGCTCTCCGTACAAACTTGGAACCCCCTTTTGAACCCTTTAGGGGAGCAAGTTCAAAAAACGCTTAAATATGTTTTGTTGTATTTAAACATAGAGTCTATGTACGAAGTTTTAAATCTCTCACTTCAAAAAAGATTTGGTCCCCGCTCAAACTTGGAACCCTCTTTTCACCCCTTAAAGGGAGCAATTTCGAAAAACGCTGAAACATGTTTTATTGTTTTTAAACAAAGAGTCTATATACGAAGTTTTAAATCTCTCACTTCAAAAAAGATTTGCTCTCCGTACAAACTTGGAACCCCCTTTTGAATCCTTTAGGGGAGCAAGTTCAAAAAACGCTTAAATTTATTTTGTTGTATTTAAACATAGAGTCTATGTACGAAGTTTTAAATCTCTCACTTCAAAAAAGATTTGGTCCGTACAAACTTGGAACCCCCTTTTGAACCCTTTAGGGGAGCAATTTCGAAAACGCTTAAATTTGTTTTGTTGTATTTAAACATATAGTCTATATACGAAGTTTTAAATCTCTCACTTCAAAAAAGATTTGCTCCCCGTACATACTTGAAACCCCGTTTTCACCCTTTTAGGGGAGCAATTTCGAAAGACACATATATGTTTTGTTGTATTTAAACAGTCTATATACGAAGTTTCAAATATCTCACTTTAAAAAAGATTTTCTCCCCGTACAAATTTGAACCCCCTTTTCACCCCTTTAGTGGAGCAATTTAGAAAAACGCTGAAATATGCCATTAATATATTTAAACACAGACTCTGTATACAAAGTTTCATGTCTCTCACTTTGATAAATACGGTTTTTCATACAAACTTTGGACCCCAGTTCCACCCCTTTAGGGGGTGAATTTTGAAAAATCCTTTCTTAGTGCACCCCTAGACCTTATAAGGAACCTACGTGCCAAATTTGGAATCTCTAGAACCAGCGGTTTGGGGTGTGCGTTGATATGTTACTCAGTCAGTCAGTCAGTTTCTTCTTTTATATATTTAGAAGATTTCACAAGACCGTCCCTCAAATACTGTAAACTTCTGTGAGTGGAGTATACACTCCCGTTCTGACCCAAACTATGGCAGATCTCACTTCCATTCAGCAGCTGGTCATTGAGACACGGGAGGGGTGAGATCGTCGCCAATGTCGGTATAAAGGCAGACGCCAGACAAAACCCTCAATCTGGTAGCAAAAGACTCTGAATCATGCCCATTAGAACACCGTTAGGCGGGAATGACTCCTCAGGTATACTGTAAACCTGGACAAAGTTCTGGCTTTTAAATTTATTGAAAATATATGAAAACCCCCTATATTACTAGTTATAACGCCAAAAAGTGATCCCTCATGATGGGGAGAAACCCCTCATAATGACGAACCACCCTTAAGCCAATAAATTCACCCACCAAGAGTTTTTACTGAACAAGCCAGAGACCTTGACAGTCTGAGCGACGAATTCTAAGTGATCCCTGTCCACCTCTGCACCTCCTGTTATACTACTAAACGTGGACAACATGGACAAATGGGACAAGTCCGACAACCCCGACAAGTCGGACAACCCGGACAAGTGGGACAACCCGGACAACGCTGACAAGTAGGACAAGTCAGACAAGCAGGACAAGTCGGACAACCCGGACAAGTTGGACAAACCAGAGGGCAGTTAGTGCGAAAAGTTGGACAAGCTGGACAACCCGGACATGCTGGACAACCTGGATAAGCTGGACAACCCGGACAAGTTGGACAACACGGACAAGCTGGACAACCCGGACAACCTGGACAAGTCGGACAACCTGGACAAGTAGGACAAATCGGACAACCCGGACAAGACGGACAACCCGGACAAGTCGGACAACCCGGACAAGTCGGATAACCTGGACAAGTCGGACAACCTACCTACCGAGGGGTCGGGTATTGCCTGGCAATTCGTCCCCGTAACTAAAAGTCATAACTGATTTCATCGACCTATCTTAACGTTCTGCTATCAAGGTTGAAATTCGAATGCAGTGCTTCATAAGTTTAATGCGGGGCAAGTAATAATGAAAAATGAATGTGTAATAATAGATTAGTCCTTGTTATGATTAAGTTTATTGTTAATTTTACATTAATTATTTATATAATTTAATATATTAAAGCCGGCATAATTATAGGTATTCAAGAATAGATCATAATACTTTGTATTAATCTTGTTTACTTAATGTTTATTGTTTCAAATACTTATACCTTAAGGAACTTTATTAATATATATAAACCTACTCTAAAATTGCGTAAGGGGCACGGTAGTGTCCCCGCCAAGTCCCCCAACTTCTTATAATGATCTAATAAACGTTTCAAAGACAAGAAGGTGAGTTCAATCCGCTATCCCTTGGAAAGTTATGTTAATATAAAGGTGACAGGGTCAGCTAGCTGTGTTCTGTAACAAGTAGTGGAGATGCTAAACGGCATATTAATAACATTTTTGTGCGCATCGGATTGCTTATAGCATGGAATTTGTACCATAGACAAAGTGTTCCGGGTGATTTTCAGATGTTGAGATTAGTCATATTCGTCCCCTGTGCGCGTGGAGAGCAGTGTTAATTGAACCAAGCCGATCAGTTAAGGTAAAACGAACATCAGGCATTAATTTTTAGTGTTCCGTAACCGAAGGGTCTAATCGGAAACCCGAAAAATAAAAATTCAACTGATTCGATACACAAAATTTAGGGAAAGTTTGTCAACGTATTTCTCCTAAAATATATGAAAGCTACATGCATGCCAAGTTTCGTGCTTGCTGCCAGATGGGACCGTGTTTCACATATTTTCGAGCGAACAAGCCATAGGTACTAGCTGGCTCAATGCGGCTCGAGAACTTATTATACCTACAATTTTGAATTTCTTTGCATATGAATATACTTATGACAAGTACCTGCCTAGATGAAATACATAGATGTAGATAATGAATAGTTTAAGTAATCTTAATTAATGGCAAACTGTAATTCAGACAAATTATAAACAATATCGAGACGAATCATGTCAATAGGGTGTGTGAATAATGTCTATTTCAGCAAGACGATGAGGCCATAATAGTTATTATTAGCAAAATAACTTACAAGTAATTGTCAGGGTTGAGGAGTGACAGCAGCACGACGAAGGGCCCTTTGTAGCCGTGCACGCGGATGGATGGAAAGGTCTTGCGTTCCGGCGTGCTGTTCACGCCCGGGATCGAACCCACAGAGCGCGCCCCGTCTACCTCGCTCAAGTACCGAAATCTGAAACCGAGAGTCAACGCAGTTTATAACGTGTATAATATATTTCGAAAATTTAAACTTCCGCCCGGAGTCTCTACCTATGCAGTGCAGGGCCGTATTTCAGCTGAGACTATAATAGCTTTCATGTCTATGTACACAGTATTGTATAATCTGTGCCAGAGAGTGAGGATATGTTTCCTTGTCTCAAGGTACATCCAATATTATTATCCACGTAGGTAGAATAGCGGTAAAACAAAGAATGTCTCAAACCATTGGCTCCTGTCGCTACAGGGCCGGAAAAAAGGGTGCTAAATTGCAGGAATCTGTAGCTCCGGTTTTGTGTTTTAATGTTTACGTTTTCTCGTTGTCAGTAAGAGACCATTGTTTGTGACCATAGAGCGAGAAGATGAAATTCTGAGTAGTGTTTGTATAGTTAATAAGATATTTTAAGAATTTTCATAGACTTAACATTAACAAGTATGCCACTGTGGAGTGGATTAAGAAGCAGAGAGAAGAAAATGCATAGGTGAATTGCGCCCAAGTAATAACGCTGTAGTATATAGGTGTCCTATAAAGTGTACGATATGATGTTTGTAACATAAAAGTTATTATATATATATGCTCAGTATATTGTTATAAATGTGTTATGTACTTTAGGATAGCTTTCGCTCATTTTTTGTAATCATACTGTGCCTGTTTTGGGTTGCCACCAACCAAAACCTTTGAATTATCTATTTTTCCACATGTAATAATATGCCATCTGTTTTGCGTGTCTATTAAAGAAACAAATAAATGAATGTATTTATAGTTTCTCCTAAGATAGGGTGCTTAAACTTAAAATGAAGTGTATTTAAGTATTTTAAGTTTAAAAGCATCCTGTTTCTTAGTAAATGTGTTGTTACCTCTGCTGCTTGCCCGCGGGCTGTTCTGTGATGATGACGTACGGTTGGCTAGACATGCTGCCTTACTCCTCAGACTGGAACAATGTTAACTCACGTCAATTTACGGCATAACGATGACTCCGTGGCAAGGAAACAACAAATGCATGACGCCTGTGATAGTAAAGTCGAGTACGAGTAGTAGTCACAACATTTAACTTGAAGGAAAACGACACTTTGGTGTGTTATTTCTTCATATAGACGAGTCTACGACGGAGTAAACAAGCATATGGCCTGCCTGATGGTTTAATGATGCTTGGACATTGCCATTTTTATTTCGAAAAACAAATGCATGCATTTTTAGGGTTCCGTACCAAAATGGTAAAAAAGGACCCCTTATGATTTCACTTTGTCCGTCTGTCACATCGCTAATTATCTCAAGAACAGTAGTTCTAGTAGCTATTAGTATGCTATCGATTTGAAATGTAGTTTTTTATTATCTGTGAAAAATGTTTGGTGAATAGGTGGTTCAAAATTTGAAATTCTAGTGAATAAGTCAAATGGGCTGTCATATGAAAGAGCTTGAGTTGTACATTTTGAAACCTTTTTTAAATGTTTTTTACCTTGATCCATTTTCGATTTATGAAGGAAAATTAAAAAAAAATACCGTTCCCCCTTTATCTCTCCGAAGTTTACCAAGGAAAAAATATAAAATTATTACATAACATTGATATTAATGTATATTTTACAGGAAAAATATAACTATAGCTCTATCTAGTTTTATTTTTATCATCGAAAAAACATTTCTTTACTATGTTTGAAATTTAACCACCTTTGCACGTATTTTTGTTTTATAAATTACTACGGGATGATGCTGAAAGTACATACTTTCAAATAAAGAAAAAAAAATTGAAATCGGTTCACGTGATAAAGAATTATCCTTGAAAAAGCACCATACATACTAAGTTATTCAGTCGCACAAATTTGTAACAAAATTCGCCTATAGATGGCGCTGTACCCATAGCGTTCAATTTCTACATCATGTTGTTGAGGTTTTGCTGAATTAATAGGGTAGTTGGAACCGGTACACATCTGTGTACGGAACCCTCGGTGCACGAGTTGGACTCGCACTTGACCGGTTTTTTTTTCAATTTTAACAACTCACTCCTACCGTACCAATCGAGTTTCCAAATTAAATGAAGATTGTACGTAAAACCGCTACGAAGTGTCTTTGTTTTAACATATTTATCGTGACATTTAAAGCTCCCGTGAGGCCTAAACGGTTGCTGAGAAAGATATGCCTAATGTTTTAGGTAATTCCCATGCGCCGATGATTAAATAAATAGGGTCAAGTGTGAGCCATAATCCTATTCTTAATATTTAGGTATATTGTAGATTTGTAGATACCTATAATACGAAAAAAACCGGTCAAGTGCGAGTTTGACTCGCGCATCGAGGGTTCCGAACACAGAGCGTGTACCCGTCCCGACCCCTAATAATTTTGATAAAAAAGTACAATTCCTATTATTAATTTGAGCGCCTGAATAACGTAGGAATTCTTTAACACATGAACCGAGTTTACAAAACAAAACTACATGCGAAGGTGATACAATGACTAATTTATATTTTAGTAATTCAACCTATTCCGTGAAGGGGGTTATACTAGAGCTATATTGCAATGATATTGAAAAAAAAATGCAATTTCATGGTTAAAAAGCCTTTTTCTGATAGCCAATGAACTACTTAGGTACCGATTATTTTAAAATAAAAAACATGTCAAGGATTACCAATATTTTACCAATAATAGGATTTCAAAAAACATGTTGGGGGAGGCCTATGTTCAGCAGTGGACGTCTTTCGGCTGAAATGATGATGATGATGATGATGAATAGGATTTCAAATCACAACTTTACAAATCATTGTTGTGACTTTAAACAAAGCACTCTATTCGGAGGTCAGACGTATACTGGTTCATTTGAGACGAATTTTCCGTACGTCAGCAGGCATTGTAAATATCTACAACTGCGGGGTAATCACGCAACTATTTTACTACCGTTAGGTAGATTTAAATGTCAAATTTTAACTGTCAGGTCATACATTTATA
Source organism: Epiblema foenella (assembly GCA_963556455.1). NCBI lineage: Eukaryota > Metazoa > Arthropoda > Insecta > Lepidoptera > Tortricidae > Epiblema > Epiblema foenella. The sequence goes on along the minus strand of OY747096.1, from coordinate 21,456,920 downwards.
CTTCAAAATTGACAGTAAAATCTATCTACCGTTAGTACATAAAGTTACGTGATTCATAGCTTCAACTCCCACCCCCAAAATCATCAATTTGAGGGATGATTTAAGGGATAAAAAGGATCCTACATGTTATCCAGGCTAAAATCTCTATGTATACAACTATTCATCATAAACCGTTGAGCCGTTTTTGCGTAATTGAGTAACAAACATCCAAATATCCTAGCCTTCATATGTATAATATTAAGTAGGATATTTTGTATGATTTCATTATAAATGTATAGTTATCAGATTTTCTCCTGTACTTGTAGTATATGACGATATTACTTGCCAAATTTCAATGGTCAATGGGAAGTACCCTATAAATTTTGATTCCCTTGAGAGTGTCGAAATATACGGTTTTTGCAGCATAGATGGCCGTAGATTATTTTTACGTTAACTTAGAAGTTTTGGGTTTATCACAGCTTCAAGGGACTGCAGATCTGAGTCTGTGATCTGAGTGAGTGGTTTTAATTTAAACTCGATACCTATACGCATTCCTGAGATAAAGGGTCGTGGCAGACAGACAGACAGACGGACAACAAAGTGACTATAAGGGTTCCGTTTTATTCCTTTTGAGGTTCGGAATCCTAAAAAGGATAACACTACTTACGTCAATCAAAAAATCATAAGAGGGAAGGGGCGTGGGCTTATGCCTTCGAAATTACACAATTTGCACCGTTCTTTTTAATTTAATTTAATTACTTTGAAGCCATTATTTATGTTCTACAAAATGCCAACGAGGCTAATACGAACTCACTAGTCATAAGATATATACCATATATATATATATATATATATATATATAATTATATAATTATATATATATATATTTATATATGGGTTGTTCTACAAACTAAGGACGAAAATGAGTCCGATTCCGGCCCGACGATTTTTTTTCATTATGGTTACAAAATATAGTTTATCATAAAGATTACATGGTCTTTTAGCCTATGTTAAGTGGAACGGACAAAATATTCCAAAATATTAGAGTTATGGCAATTTTAAGAAATCAAGCAGCAGGAAACTGAGATTGTAACCAGGAGACTGAGGATTTAAACAAATATCAATCAAAATCAACGTTTATTTAATAATAAATTCACAAATAAAAACTATGCTTCTAACCATTAATTTGTAATTGTCCAAATATCTTGAACTATCGTGATAATTAAGTCTATTCTTGACTTATACTAATTATCTATCTAAATCAGTCTTGAACAGGAACTTTTATCATTAAATCTACAAAATTAGCTTTAATAAAATAATAAATTTTGACTTCATAGTATAAAGCAGAAAAAGTAACATATGATGTTGAACAAAAATTATTTTTCAATATAAACACTCAGGATCCTGCATTTTTCTCAGTATCCTGGCTATTTATTTCATAGGATCCTGAGACCAGGTTCCTGAGAATTTCGGAATAATATTTAAAAATAACGTCTATTTATAACATTCAACCAAAATCAAGCAGCATTAAGCCTTCGTGTAAGCAATTTATACATCAAAATGCTACAATTACCATATTACCACATGAATTTCGTAATTAAATATCTTGCCAGGATTCTGTGAGCTCGACTGATTATGACGCGACTTCCTCCATCAAATGTGCCGGGCAGACTAAGCAACACACTGGGTGCAAAACGATAGGTGGTATTCTTTGTCTCTTTCGTACCGGCAACGAACTCAGCTAAACGTCAAGGTGGCGCGGCTAATAGAATATTGAATATTCGCTTATTTAACATTGGGCAGGATCCTGATATAAAACTGTTGGGACAACTTCTGGACAAAGTTTTTATAATGTTATTGTTACAATAAATTAGTAATATGTCACCTAGGTAACAATAATAATAGGATGTCATTTATATTGGTTTAACTTATGGACTCAATGTAGTAGAAAATAAATAATATTGCACATTAGATTCAATTTTGCTCGTGGGACACTCCAGGATCCTGGGAATTTGACGCTTTGAGTATTTTTTTTCCTAAGATAATATATTAGTATCTAAATTATTTTTAGAGACTAGGTAGATATAGGTATGGTAAACAATATGTTATGAAAATAAACTTGGTTGTAACAATTTTTTCATGACATTTTAGCTGAGCTGTCGAAAATTCCTTACTTTGTAGAACTACCCATATATAACTAATAAATTATATTATTACCTTGAATATAATGTGCCTACTACCACAATGTATTATGTGTAATGTATTATGTTTGTATGTGTATTGGCAGTACAATTATAATTTACTGATCTCTACTAATAACTGCAAAAAAAAACGTTTTAATAAAAAAAAAACTTCACTGATAATATTTGTATGCAGTATGTTGTAGGTCAATATGTATATGTACCTTTCTTACTATTTTTTTCTACTTTTTTCACTATAAATAAATTGCGAAAATATTAAGCCATAAGTGAGTGCTAGCCCGTACACTCGTACAGGTATGAATCCCTACTATAGTATTCAGAGCATGTAGGTATAACATATTAGTTAGGTATCTAAATGTGCCACGCCCTTTTGTACCACGAGTCTTTAAAAATTACTGCTCGACATTAATAAAATATTTCAGAATGAATCAGACGAGGTAAATTTTACTATACGCGCGCTATTTCGCGGTAAAAAAAATAGGGAACCGGTTATCGCTACAATCCGAATAAAATGAAGTGAGTTATATGGAACATGAGCATGTATATATTTTAGCTATCAAAATGTTTAATAAGTTATAAGTTGCGTCGGATAAAATTATCATAACGAGATAAGATGCGCTGCGCTGGTCCGGTGCGGCGTGCGGCGGGCCCGGACGAGAGTCGTTCTATGGTCGCTCTAGTTAATTCCCCGCTCAAATATTTCAATTACAGTAACACTCACCACACCTTTTTAAAGCGTATTCCGCTATGCAGACAAAAATCCGTTAATGAAAAGGTTAAGTAAACACTTCACACACTAACAATTACTTCGAAGCATAACAACAATAACATACAACATTACAATTGTGTAATAAAAATATATAAAACAATCAATAAGAATCGTCAGGCTGAGGAAATCATTTAAAACGAATTATAACTAGGTAAACCGTGATTTTAAAACTACGGATTATTTACAAATATTTATATAAATAAACTTTTAAAACTGCTGCTTAATACGGCTTTGGCCTGCGCAGAACGCAGTTCGAATCATACTGACATGAATGAAACCACAACGCGAACGTGGGTGACTCAATGCTGTTCTAATATAAAGCAGTCAACTCTTATACTGATATAATTAAAGTCGAAATTCTTGTGGAAGTCTACGAGACGCCTACGCTGCATATACTCGCACTTATAGACTATTTATATTGAGGCTGGATTCGCGGTTAGTGCGAGAGCCACGTGCTGCATGGCAACAGCAAGTCAAATTAGACTGTAAGTTAACAGCAATAGATTTATAATTGATTCTTGTCTAATTTAACTTGGTATGTTCGTTTATCCAATATGAAGTCCGAGGGGCAAATAAAGTGTGTAAGATTGACCATTTCAATATAGTTTGAGACGTTCATAGAAGACTTGATTAGTTTCCTTGCCAGAGTACAAGCTAGTATGACCGCAGTCAAATACAACAATACAAATCAGAAGAATCCCAACTCCGTACTCGAGGCGGCGCTTACATGTGATTTGTTTTCGAACACGTTAGGAAGACTAATAGCAGAGTGCAAGAAAGTGATAGAAAGTGAGATGCTTAAGAACACCATAGAATAAGTTGAATTTTTACTGTTTTTTTATTTAATTTAATTGTGTATTATACATAAATGTCAAACCATATAATTTGTGCCGTGTTGGCTCTAACTGTTAAGGTGCAAATTGTATTTTTGAAATAAATAAAAAAAATACGAATCAGTGGTTTCCTAAATTTATCCCGTGAAGGGGTTAAAAGGGGTTCAAGATTAGTATGAGGAGCAACTCAAATTTCGTATATTATAAACTCTTTTGAAAATTCACCCTCTGAAGGGGTGAAAAGGGGGTTGAAAGTTTGTACGCGTAACCTGGGCTGTTATTCACAAACCGACTCTTCCTCACCTGTCACCTCACCCCACACCCGTTTTATATGGAAACTTAATGGAAACGTCAAAAAGTGACAAATGACATTCGACAGTTTCCATATAAAACAGGTGAGCGTAAGGTGACGTGAAGACGATGCTTAGTGAAGACGGTGCTTAGTGAATCGCATAGCTGATTATTAAAAGTGAGTGACTTCATACTTAGCTTAGCATGTAAGTAGGTACTCTATCAGTTAAAATATAAGAAAAGTAATTTCAGCGTTTGCGTTGAAAATTCGTCGCTTAAGAGTGTAATTAAAAGAGGGGTTGAATATTTGTATTGAAAATGAGTAATAAGTGAGAGACTAGAAAGGCCATGGCAGGATAAGCTAAGCGATTCTGCCCCCGTCGAGTTCGAGCTTGTGATTTTTATGGTTGGTGTGGCTCTACATTAGTAATTAATGTGCAAACTTGAATACCTACCCTAAACTTCATATTTTTCTTCGATATTGTTTTTCTAGCTAATCGAATTTAGCGTGTTTCACATATATAGTACATATAATAAAGATGATTATATGACATAAATTATATTTTCATGATGTCATAAAAAAATTGCCGACTAAAACTTTTCAGTTTTTTTTTATTTATTCCATCGGTATCTTAAATTTTTTTGACCAGTAATACACCCACTAACAACCTATAACATGCATTTTTTTTTTCAAAATTATGACTGTAGGAGAACATGGAAAATATCTTTACATAAAATGCTTTACATACATTTCCTAGAACCGCTATACTATAATATAAAACGGAATCATTGAAACCTTTAGAGAAACGTGCATGTTGCATACTAAACACTGGTCACTTACATTTCATTAGTGTTAATTTAAAAAAGAACCGGCCAAGTGCGAGTCGGACTCACGCTCTAAAGGGCTCCGTACCATTATCTACAAAAACGACAAAAAAACCCGGTCGAGTGCGAGTCTGACTCGCGCACCGAGGGTTCCGAACACAGGTCGTGTACCTGTCCCGACTCCATTTAATTCAGGAAATATCTTAATAGCGCGATGTACAAAATACAAATTGAACTCCGTGGGTACAGCGTCACAAGTCATTGTTGTGACTTTAAACCAAGCACTAACAACTTCATAAATTCATTAGAATTAAGATTTGAAACGGTATATTTACCATGTATATTTGTAAATATACATGGTAAATATCCCGTTTCAAATCTTAATTCTAATGTAAATGACCATGTAAGCTTGAAATTTCATAAATTCATTTTATGGCTTTTCAAGGATAATTCTGTATCGCGTGAACCGATTTAAATTTTTTTTTGTTTGAAAGAAGGTACTTTCTGCATAATCACGTAGGAATTTATAAAACAAAAATACATCCATAGGTGATTACAAACTTAGTTTAAAAACGTTTTTTGATGGTAAAGAAAAATAAAAACTAGATGGTTATATTTTTCCTGTATTATATATATTGACATTAATGTTATGTAATAATTCCATATTGTCTCGTTGGTAAACTTCGGAGATATGGGAGGTTGGTTTTTTTTTTACTTTTTCCTTCGTAAATCGAAAATTACTACAACAAAAATTAAAAATTGTTCCAGAACGTGTGACTCAAGCCCTTTCATATGACACGCCACTTACCATATTCACTAGACTTTAAAATTTTGAACCACCTCTAATCTGTAATTTTTAACAGAAAATAAAAAGAAATAATAAAAAGAAATTCTTTATAGATAGCATAAGTAGTTTTTGAGATATTTAGCGATGTGACAGACAGACAAAGTGAAACCATGAGGGTTCCTTATTTACCATTCGGTACTTAGAGGTACCTAATTAGGGCTTGCAATATTCGGCCGTTTTTGGTATCCGGATATTTCAAATACTTAAATTTCTCAAATCCGGATAAAACGAGTAATTTTCGAATATCATTTTTTTTCATGTAAATCGTACGTTTAAGTAAATATTGCAAAACATCATGACGAATGCGACACACGACTCATATCTATGAATTATTACAACCAATTGCATATAAATTTGCAGAATCATTCACGACACCGATATGTTGTGGCATTTATGCATGTGCTAAAATTCTTACGAATCTTACGATTCATTTAAATTCGATTCATTCGATGTTAAAAATGAATATTTAAAAGGAAACAGAGATACAGCATGAGATAAGAGTAGTTTTGTGGTTCCTGTTTCTTCAACTCTTTGTATTATAACATTTGTAACTCAGTGTTACATCCAAGAATTAATCCTGTAGTATTGTTTTCATGAAAACTAGATTCCAGCCTAGCTAGGATGATCGCGTTTATGTCGGACATATATCATTCGTCCCTTATTGTCAAGTATGTAAGTGCTTAGACTTAGATTGTATGTGTACATGCATCAAATGCTACACTTATCAAATTCATAGTTATTAGAAAAATATTTAATATTATTTATACCTATACTCCCTATAGTCTTCTGGCATGTGTTCTAAACGTTCGTTGTTTTTTTTCAACTGTAGAAACTTTAACACCTCAATTGCCAGAGATACATACTTAAATGTCTCATTTTTAGATAAAATATTCATCGTCCTGTGAAGTTTCACTTATGGGCATGAATCAAATATATGGAATCCTTAAAAAAAGGGTTTCCAATTTTTTAAAGCACAGCTTACATCATCGTGATTTTCGTAATCTCATTATAGTACCACAGCTGGTACTTACTACTATCGCTTCCACATAATTTGCAAATGTGTCAAATTAAGGTTATTCTCGGAGCGTTTGAAACGCTTGTTTCTAAACTCATTGTAGACTCGCGACTCACGATTATCTACACAAAATTAGGATAGTCAGCGAGAATATTAATCATATTAAACTCAGACCCGATATCATCTATTCATCTCCGTTAAGAATATTTAATGAAACTAAAATGATGAAAAAACCAGCGTAAAAAGGCTGAAGATTCATCCATTAACTATACAATTTTAGTGTGCTTTTACACAATTTGTATGTACGTTAGGGTAATTCAAATAATTATCAAAATTAAACATTAAAGGAAATTGTAACGTAGTGTAAGTGTAACAAAACAGAAGATAGTATAAGTATAACATCTTTCTTATCTCACCTTTGTATCTACTTACTTTTATGCAATAAATATTTTCTATTCTATCGTTCAAAAACCTTGATTTGTAATGCATCAATTTGTGAAAATCTCCGTACAATTAAAATTTCTAAATTACAAAAGACTTTTAGGAATGATGCGGTACATAAAGCTTCAAAATGGGTGAATATTCTTTAGAAAATGTGTGTAAAGTTAATTTATTACTATCTGTTTAAGTATTCGAAATATTCGTTTTATCCGGATAAACAGGGTCTCCAAATCCGGATACCAAAATCAAACGGATATTCGAATAAAACCAATATCCGGATATCCGGATTGCAAGCCCTATACCTAATTCATGATTATCGTAACAGAGGTCCAATGGAGCACAGTGCGTTTGCGCCGCGTCACTCGTTCGCTTAGCTTAGGAGAGGTGTGTGTTAAGCTAAGGGAGATGTGACATAAAACATACTTGGAAACGTAAATCTACCAAATATTTTTATTGCGAGAACCGTTCATTTATTAAAGTATCAAAAAATTAAACCAAACATAGTCATTCATTTCAAAAGTTCTAGAATTGTTTTATAAACCTCTCAAATATCGGTCTTATATTCAAATTTAAAACTTTTTTAAAACAGTGAATTATCTTTGGTACAAATTACCAATAAAAATCAAAAACACTGTGATTTATTCGTGACAATCATCTAAGTAATAATTGCCTCTGCCAAATTAAGTAGGTATATCGTGTACCCTTCATGACTCCACATATTACAATAATCACACCTGATCCAATCTTCTAGAGCTTCTTTTATAGCAAGTTCATGAGTTCCTCGTAACATGATGCGTTTAGAAATTTTTCTTCTATTATTAACCATCTGGAGTTATACAGAATAATTACTTCATTAAAACTTCATCGTAACCACCCAAAATACCTACACTAGCGTACTAGGACAAATCGGGTACATAGTATGTACTACATACCCGTTATGCCCTCTATACTTGTTTTTAATTTCAACCGCCATAACTTCAAAACGAATTGCAGGAAAATCACGAGTTTTGGATAATTAGAAGCACTTTACTTGTAAATATACAAGATATAACTGAAGTAAACATATTTCACACAGTAAGTACTTGAGTATTTGTAGTTAGCATAACATTTTTTTGTATAAACAACAAAAAAAATGTTTGCGTCTTACCTTCTAAGCGCTTGCGTCTCAGCGGAAAATCCACTTCCTCTGGTTGGAGGACAGTCAAGCCACCGTACCGCACTCATACATTCTCACTAATAGTCTTAATACGCACACCCGTTTACCCGCTTTAGGCGGGTTACCCGTTTTAAGCTCACCTCCCCTACTCTGCGTCGCCAGAAGGAAATCGCGACGGGGAAAACCCCAGCCATCACGAAAACGTGTGTATTATTGTGTCGTTCAATATACCCCGTATTAACATATACCCGGCGTACGTACTTAAGAGCAGGAAATCGAAATTAAAAGATTTTTGATAAAACCCGATTACAAATTCGACTGTATTAGGTAGTTGGGTATTTATGTAACTAACAATTATACAACAAAATGGTAAAATTTATTAGTTTGTAAACCATGATAAATTTTGGAAAACTGAAATTATAATAACCTTCGTTGACCGATTGAAACGGAGATCTCTGCGCAACGTTTATCAATTGGCCCATTCTTAAACCAAAAACTATAATGGCCACTAGCTAAATCACCACTGCATTTGAAGAGAAAGAGACAGAACGACAAGGTTGATTGAACATTTCCGCTGTCTTTGAGCTTCCTATACATACTTACGCTTTGACGTCTACGTCATTAGTAGTTATTGACTTGTAAAAGTGCCATTGCGTCCTACACTTGTTTATTTATTTCATAATCTTTGCTAAAACTAGTGAAATACAAAAGCCTACGACTTGGTACTTGGTACATCTTTCGTTGCACAAGAAATTTGATTGACTTTATAAGTCAAGATTTTCTGAATTTGCTACTGTATATATGAATATGACAATTATATGTCTTTACTACCTATAGGTACACACAAAGAGAATATAACCACTACGTTCTAAGAGACGGGACTTCGAACTAGGTTTTGGACGACAGTGACATTGTCATTGCATGACATTGACGTAGAGTTTGGCCAAATATTCTGTACCACAATAAAATAAATAATTTTTAAGAAAAAAAAACCGACTTCAATTGGGGAGGCCGGTGAAAGATTATTACACTTAGATGGTGAACTCTTCCATACAATGATAGAATAGTAGTTTATGCAACTGGTATACAATGAGCGGAATTGCCTTATTACGTAAAGTTGCATACATTACTTTATCTACACACATATTATAAGTACTCTTAGATGGGGTTCAGAAGCCGACCTGCATTGCTAGCAGTGCTACCGATTACATATTTTTATAGATGCTTTATAATCAGAAAACCTTATCCCTGAATTATTTAAAATAGAGTATAACAGTTTTAAATTTGAAAAAAAAAAAAAATTACATCAAATTCAAAATAAATGTAAAATTTGAAATCCTTGGCCCCGAATTAGTTGAAATTGAGTATAATGACGATATCCGCAAAACATTTTTTTTTTTTTTACTTAAAGTTCCAAATAAATCATCCTGATCATCATCAGCAGTTCCACTTCATCAAATGTCACGTATTTCAATGTAAGTGCTTGATTTGTTTATGAAAATACTACAATCACTATATGTATGCCTTTAACATTTGAGGAGTTCCCTGGATACCTCATGGATGCCATCATCAGAACTGGAGCTTGACAAATGATTATTTTGAAAATCTAACTTGCTTAACAAACACAGCAAAGAGGACAATTCGCCAAACGTGAACTATGCGTCGTTGAAGAGTTCCGTTCTGATCATCATCAGCAGTTCCACTTCATCAAATGTCAGTTATTTAAATGTAAATGCTTGATTAGTTGATGAAAATACTAAAATCACTATATGTGTGCCTTTCACATTTGAGGAGTTCCCTCGATTTCTCATGGATCCCATCATCAGAACTCGACCATGACAAAAATTCGTTGTGAAAATAGAACTTGCTTAACTAATACAGCTAGGAGGACAAATCGCCAAACGTGAACTTTTCGTCGTTGAAGAGTTCTGTTCTGATCATCATCAGCAGTTCCACTTCATCAAATGTCACATTTTTGTATGAAAATACTTGATTTGTTGATAAAAACATAAAAATCACTATATGTTTGCCTTTAAGATTTGAGGAGTTCCCTCGATTCCTAATGGATTCCATCATCAGAACTGCGTTTTGACCAAAACGGGACCAACTTGGATATATATACTTACAATCAAAAAAAGAATTTCCAAAATCGGTTCAGACATGACGGAGTTATGGAGTAACAAACATAAAAAAAAAAACAAAAAAAACACAACCGAATTGAGAACCTCCTCTTTTGAAATCTTGAAGTCGGTTAAAAAAGGAAATAGGTAATGCCAACATAACAGCGCGATAGGGATGTAACTTTGATGTAGTACGGTTAACGATATCGATATCGATAAACGATGACTAGTGACGTCGTGGGTTCCATTTTTATAAAAATCCCAGTTAGAGGGCGTCCATTATTTACGTGAGATGTTTTTGGCGGGAGGGGATCGAATTTTGCCAAAAACACCTCACATTAATAATGGATGCTCCTTTAATAACATTGGGGTTTGAATCCATTCTCAACTGGTTAGGTTATGACGACTACACTACGACGTCCATGCGCTTATTCCGCAGCGGGTAGGGCTAGAAATAAATAAAATAAAAAAGTATAAAGTTTTGTTGCTTTAAATATATTAACCATCTCTTTAAACGACTTTTTTTTCGGTTAAAATCTTTGGGTTGAAAGTGGTCACCACAAACAAATTTTAATTCGTTCAACTTCTCAATCGGAACGTAGGCTAGGTCTTCATTGTCAATCACTTTCACCCACTGTCTGCAACTGAAAAATACCAGAGTTCTATATGATAAGCTAGTTATCGATATGTTACGGCCAACACTAGTATGAATAGTATACGAATAAAACTAAATTGCAAATAACGCTTCTTATTTTGCTTACATGTAACTTGCTGTGGTACATATTAATAGATAATCTCCAATTAATTGCTTACCGGTCGTGATCTAAAGGCAATCTTGCCATTAATTTCCTTTTCTCGTCATCTTTTCGACCGGCACGAAAACCACAAATAACACATACCCTATAGGCTGAAATAGTCCGTGGCATGTTGAAAAACACACTGCCTTCTTACTACATGCTTTTTCACTTTTTCTACCATTTATAAATACCAAAATAACAAACTACAAACCACACTACGAACTGATCAACAAAGAAACAATATGGCGATCACTCAAGTTGAACGGAAGTGGCCAGAGGCGACATTGACATGTGACTGAGATGGATTAACTGAGGGAGCGAGATAGCAGTATCCGCCATTATTTTTTGGCAAAATTTCATATAAAAGTGACATTTTGTAAATTTTGTTCCTAGTTGCGCGAGCCTGGGTACATACACATAGGAACTTGAATGTACCTACATCAAAGACGCGAGGCTAACTACTTTGCTGGTTGTAAATTTTATTTTAATCTGTATCTACTTAATAAGCTTGAGCGCCTTCAAAATGCCTGCTTTCGGTTCATATTTGGTTTACGCAAATATATATATATGTATATATATTTGCGAACAATCTTACACAAATCAACTTAGTCCCAAACTAAGCAAAGCTTGTACTATGGGTACTAAGTGACGATATACATACTTATATAGATAATATGACTATGTAGGTATCCTTCTTCTGCTTACAGCTGAAGTGGCTCCCTATCCGTTTTCTCCGTAATTCTCATACCCTATCTCTTTTGTATTCTACTCTCTTTAACCCTGCCACTCAAAGCACACACGCTATCTCAAAGAGCGTTTTACTTATCTTCGTTCCGTTAGGTCTTCCCGATATTTGCTTCTTACTGTCTTCAAAAAACAGCTTAAAGATCACTATTTGTCTCTTTCGTGACACATTTAAGACTTAGCTCATTTAGACTATGTGGCTGACTATATATGTGTATATGTTTATGTATTTGTATTTTATATTTATGTATGTATATCATACCTTATTGTACCTATTGTATTTGAAACTAAATTTCGAAACGATCGGTTCCTTAAACGTGAAATGAAATATTTTGTAATCAAACTGCTACGCTGTGCTAGGTTGTGTTTTTTAAGCAAATATACCTAATACCTATACTCTATACTAGTGGGTCAGTGAGCTGTATTTTTTGTGTAGTGAGTTTTGAAAAACCCCTGAATGCGAGCCCGTACACATATTAAAAGCCTCAAAACAGGATAATGATATTGAAACATCAGTAGATACTTACTAACTGTAATTAAAAATTAAAATTGATGATACAAAATGCAAGTTAGCGATTATCTTAGATTGCTAATGTATAGGTTAGTTAGACCGTATCTCTAAGAATATTAGAATAAATATTTTTAACCATGTTTGGTCGGTCAGAGGCTTTATGACCTATATATCTGGGATATCAAACTAACTTCATACTATAATAATTTTGACATGGATCTTGTCCATTTATAACTTCTCTTTTTAACTGACTTCAAAGGAGGTTCTCAATTCGGTTGTATGTTCTTTTATTACAATTACTATTATTTAAATGTGTGTTACCTTAGAACTCCGTCGTTTATCAAACTCCTAGTGTTTCATAGGTGGCATAAAGGTATTTCGATCAAGATACTGAAGCGACTATGACGAAGTCAATTTAAATGGTCTTGACCTAATATCACCATCAACCTGACCTAGTAATAGAAGCCGGAAGGTAGGCAACGGAACTCCGTAATAAAACAGTGCAGCCTAGTCGTGTTTGAGTTTATTGAAATCGTTATGAGATGCTATCTGGTAACGATTCACTAAAAAGTGTGAAATAAATAAAATTTTTGGTAAAAAAATTAAAACCGACTCCAAAAAAACACTAAAATGTAAAAAATAATTGCCTTACTTCTGATATACGACTTTACGCTTCTTATTTTATTAAATGTACCTATTTTAATTTTCAATTTTTTGTAGTCGGTGCCATTTCGTCAACTTTAGACAATTTCTTTGGATGGCACAGACTTCAAAAATTATAAAAGGTACGTCTACATGATCAATGTGAAGCGTAAAGTCTCATATTAGTGTTTTTTTAGAGTCGGTTTTATTTTTTTGTAATGGGTAATTGTTGTTTTGTGATTGTGGTTTCGTGTTAGGAAATGATAATAGAGGTAATCTTTAATTTCTAATTTTTTCTTTGAATTATAAATAATGATATCGTTAGACATGTAAAAGTGCCATCGTCGCTTATTTGCAGTATAAGTTTGGATTTGGGTAGGTACCTACGCTCTCTCAGAGCTCAGCGACTAACCTCTGGAAATCACTAATGCTTAAGTTCTTTTCATTTCGCGCCTCAATGCTGGGCCGGCCGGGCTTGTCCTTATTTACAGAGTTGCTACAGAAAAACGTGACACCTCCTGCATAAATCTTGTATGCAGGAGGGGTTAGGTTTCTTTGACTGTACATTTTTCACTGACTCTTCATACTGCCGCTCTGCCTATAGATATGTAATCAGATGTTTATTTACCTGAATTGGATCCTCTTAATTTGCTCGAACTTATGCCTATAATTAACCAAAATATTTTTTTAAGTTATACATGTAATTCCACACGACATCAAAGATACATAACTTATACTTAACTAACAGGTCACGGGGTGTAACTGATAATTATGTCAGTTCTTATCAGTATGTCCAGCAGTTGCGTGTTTACTGCGCTGAGCGTTTCACAACCTATTTCATATTTTTCACCACTCACCTCTAGCATATCGCGACCGCGGGGTTGGCACGAACTGCAAGTAATCGGAGGCCCGACTTAGCCTGGTTAGCGCCAGATGATTGTTATTATCGTTGTTGCATCAGTTCAAAGGCATAATGAATACCAGCTCTGGTGGTGTTTTCGACTAGCACAGATATTATGGCTACTACACTACTATCTAATAATTTACGACCGATTTAGGCTATTGGTTGCCCACGTAGCTGACGGTCCTGGATTCGAATTTTAGTAAGTGGTATGGCTCAGTTAGGGTAGGTACTTACTACTTATAAATCCAAACATACAAAACTGGAGCTCGCTGCGCACCACGCGAAAAACTGCAAAATTTTGGGATACTTTTCGTTTAATGTTGTAAAAGTCTTAAACTAAACATTTTTCAACAGCAAAATGTAGTACTTAAGTATGGTTTTAAAGTTAATTCAATTTGCAGCAAACGAAGGGGGACAATCTTGCATAGCTCTCAAAGTACCTATAGCGTTAGCGTAGCTCCGCAGCCTATGCAGTGAGATGAATCAGGCAGCTGACAAACGTCGAGACAGCCAAATTGATGTACTTCAGTTACTTCCACAGTGTTATGTTATGTCTTATGGAACCCTGCTGTGGGGGAGAGCGGCGGATATCCAGACTATCTTCGTACTACAAAAACGAGCAGTGCGTTCTATTTGTGAACTAGGAGCTCGTGTCTCCCTAAGAGAAACATTCAAAGAGGCAAACATTCTCACTGTAGCATCTCAATACATTTTTGAGAACGTAATGTATGTGCAGAAAAATCTCCATGAACTTAACAGCGATATATCCACGACTACAATACCAGAAGTAAAAACAGGCTTGTGGTGGCGCCCTGTCGTTTCCGTAAAGTTACGTGTCGTCTACGTCCTTCATTGGGAACTGTATACGCTTTTATAATAAAATACCTATCGATGTAGTGAATTTGTCCTTCAACAGATTTAAGTGTCACGTTAAAAGTTACTTGGTAAGCAAGGCGTATTATACCGTCAATGATTTTTAAACGATAAAGGAGCTTTTAAGCCAGTTGTCTAATTTACTAGAATTAGTAATAGTTTATAATGTAGATATGTATAACTACAATTTTAGTCTAGACCTTTACTGTAGCAATTTTAGTCTAGCCATTTCATGTACATTTGAGCACATCATGAGGTTTCTCATTGTATTCGTTATTTTATTATTACTACTTTAATTATAAATGTTCTGCAGCTTGAATATGAAATGCTCACCTAAAGGTCTTTGGTTCGCCTTATGTGAAGCGTTTACAGACTACTAGAATGCAGGGGTGTGCTTTGCGTCAGTGACCTCATACACCTACCGCTGTTATCAGTCTAATTCGTTTCGGCGCACTGCTCGTTAATTTTAGTAAATCACATTCTTCTCGAAGATCCAGTAGTGTTATTAGTACATGTCATGCGTGTTTTTATTGAAGAAAAGGCATAGGTTATCGTTATCACTGGTTGTTTGTTCAGCTGAGCGTTATTTTAGCAATAACCTGCATTAAAGATTGACTGGGGTGTTACCTCTAGGGCTCATACCACAGACGAACAGGTGTCACTCTTTAATTCATTACTCACCCAGCTCTATGATGTTCACGCCCCAGTCCGCCCTATCAAGGTAAAACCTTCCTTCCCCTTGGCTTACAAAGGAAATCAAGGCTTTGCTAGACAAAAATAATTTTGCCAAATCTAAATATAAAACCAACACATCTAATGCCAACAAATCTCGCTACCACTCGTTACGACACCGCTGCAGTACTATTTGTCGTGACGCTCAGACACGTCATATACATCAGTCGGTGGAAAATGGTGACCCTGCGAAAGTATGGAAATTTCTCAAGTCACTTACAGTTGGAAAGTCTCAACAGGACTCATCTATCAAAGGCATTGATTCCGACCCGCTTAATCAGCATTTCTCGACTTCTACCATATTTAGTGGTCCTGCTAAGGATAAGACTCTTCAAAATCTCGCTTCGCTTCCAACTCCAGGCCATAGCTGGGTACCGTTAACCAAATAGTTAACTTCGTTAATCGCTAATCCTTACATTTCGGGCCATTTAACGGAAGTTAACGTTAATCGTTAATAGTTAACTTCTGGTAAAAATAGGACCTGGGTATGCGCTATGGAAAGTAGGTAGGGAATGAAAAAAAACCGGTCAAGTGCAAGTCCGAATCGCGCACTGCGGGTTCTGTACACCGATATGTACCAGTTCCAACCCTATTAATTCAGGAAAATCTCAACAACATGGTGTAGAAATTGAACGCTATGGGTAAAGCGCCATCTATGTGCGATAATGTTACAAATTTGAGCGACTGAATAACTTAGTATGTATGACGGTTTTTCAAGGATATTTCGTCTAATCGCGTAGGAATTTATAAAACAAAAATACATGCATAGGTGATTAAATTACAAACTTAGAATATAATTTTTTTTGATGTTAAAAAAATAAAAACTAGATAGAGCTATAGTTATATTTTTCCTGTAAAATATACATTGATGTCAATGTTAAGTAATAATTTCATATTTTTTCCTTGGTAAACTACGGAGATAAGGGGGGAAACGGTTTTTTTTCTACATTTTCCCTCACATATCGAAAATGACTCAACGTAAAAAAAAATGTTTCAGAATGTGCAACTCAGGCCCTTTCATACGAGTATGACACTCCATTTGGCATATTCACCCACTAGACAGAAAATAAAATAAAAAATTGACAAAAACATGTTCTAGCATCTAGGTTACCCTTCTTTATTACTGTTCCAAATCGATAGCATAAGTAGTTCTTGAGAAATTTAGCGATGTGACAGACAGACAGACAAAATTAAACCATACGGGTTGCTTACTTACCATTTTGGTACGGAACCCTAATAATAAAAGCAAGGTGGTTTTAAGAATTTCTTATAATTAACGATTAATTTAATTATCAAAATAAACAGCACTTTTTCATTCACTGACGCACCGAGCCGACAACACAATATAGTTCATTTCACTCGCGCACGCGCCTGACGCGCCCCACTTGCATCGCCTGTCTCACTCAGCGCCTATAGCTTGTGCCTACGCCGGCGCCGCCCCGATCGAACGGACTTGTCAGAACCTGTTTTTCGCGGCGCGGTATCCTTTGATAAAATAAGTACTTAGTTAACGGATTAACGGAGCTTTGGACAGTTAGCGGAAGTTAATGAGTCCGTTAACAATTTTGCAAGTTAACTTAAAAGTTAATCCGATACACGGATGGTTAACTTCGTTAGTTAACGATTAACGGATTAACGAGTTAATGCCCAGCTCTGCTCCAGGCTCATCTCCATTTTCTATTGTCCCGTTTACTGACAATGACATCAGGAAGAACATATTGTCTATAACGTCTAATGCCGTCGGTAGTGATTGTATTAGCCGTAAGATGATCATCCCTCTCCTCGACTTCCTTATTCCTATTATTTCCACCATCCTTAATAACTCTATTACATCAGGTTATTTTCCTTCGCTGTGGAAAGATGCTCATATCATCCCAATTCCCAAAAAGCCTAATCCATCCTCGTTTGCGGACTATCGTCCCATTTAGATTCTTCCTTTTTTGTCTAAAGTACTTGAGCGCCTAGTACACGAGCAGCTCACATACACCTGAATAAGAATAATCTCCTTAATCCACCCCATTCCGGTTTCCGTCCCGGTCATAGTACGACTACTGCTCTTGTGAAGATTACCGGCGACATCAGGGCGGGAATGAATGTTCAGAAGTTGACAGTATTGACGCTGTTGGATTTTAGTAACGCGTTTAATACTGTTGATTTGGACATCCTACTTGGCATAATGTGTTTTCTAAATGTATCTCCTGCAGTAATGGACTGGTTTCGTAGTTATTTAACTAGTCGTCGGCAACGTATAAAGGTGGATGATATCTGTTCTGCTTGGTGCAACACGCTGGCCGGCGTTCCGCAAGGTAGCGTGTTGTCTCTCTTGCTATTTTCTATTTTTATTAATTCTATTACAAATATTCTATCTTCTCACTATCACCTTTATGCCGACGATCTTCAGATTTATTCGCAGGGTGTGCTTAATGATCTTCCATCTGTCATCAGTACTGTTAACAGCGACCTGATGGATATCCTAAATTGGATAAAAATAAATCACCTGCGCCAGTTCTCGAAAATAGTCGTGCCACGCTCTATTGGGATCGATCTGTCATCACGGACAGGACTATCGTAGCCAATAAACCTGATATCGTGCTGACAGATCGATCGAAGCGCCAGGCAGTGCTCGTTTTGACATCACCACCCCCCATGACGAGAACCTCGTGAAGGCCGAGACGGACAAAGTCAGCAAGTACCTAGACTTGGCACACGAGGTGACCGCCATGGGGGATGTTGATTCAACGATTATTGTCCCGATAGTCGTCTCTGCGAACAGTCTAATAGCGAAGAGTCTCGACCAACACCTCAAGAGACTCTCGCTAGATGGCTGGGTCAAGGGTCAGATACAGAAGGCGGTACTCCTGGACACGGCGCGGATAGTCAGGAGGTTCCTCTCTCTGTCGCCCTAACCACTGGTAGATTAGGCCCCGCTTCGCTGCCGGCGGCACCCTAATTTTATGTTTTGTAAGTATTGTTTTATATTTTACTTTTTATATAATTATTGTAAAATCTAACCTAAGACCTAAAATAAATAAAGAGAATAATAATAATAATCTTTATTGCAAGCATGGTATTTTACAGATCTTCACTACATAGTATAAAACAAAGTCGCTTTCTCTGTCCCTATATCCCTATGTATGCTTAAATCTTTAAAACTACGCAACGGATTTTGATGCGGTTTTCTTTAATAGATAGAATGATTGAAGAGGAAGGTTTATATGTATAATAACATCCATTAAATAGTGCACCCGTGCGAAGCCGGGCAGGTCGCTAGTATAACAACAAAATAGTCTGACATGGGCCCTGGTAGGGCGTAGCATTTATAATAACAGTAAATGTCATGCAGTATATAAAAGCCTTACCTTTAGGTACTAGGAATTGCAATTACATTATCAATTTTAATTATTCTTATGAACTAAAAATGTAATTACTTATTTGTAAGGTCAAAATAATAATAAGAAAGAAGTTTAAGTCTAGTAAAATGTCAATTCAGTAATAAAAATTAAATAATAATTTTAAACTTACCTAATAACTTAAAACCTTGTTGTATCGTCATATTTATATTAATGTTCAGTCATGAAGTCTTCGATCGTATAGTAGAATTTATGTATCAGTAGGTTTTTCAATTTTGCTCGGAAAATTTTGTTTATCTACGTTAACTAGATCTTTAGGCAGTCTGTTATAAATCGGTATCGATCGGTAGTATGGGCTGCTTCTGTTCTCAACTTATTGGGCTCGGGGGTTAAGGCTAATTTTTCTTGTCTCCGGGCACTTTTAACGTGTTCGTATAACTCCTTGTGTTTTCTTACGAACATTGCGGTTTCGTAAATATAAATACAAGGAAGAGTCAAAATCTGTAGACTTATAAAATGAGATCGGCAACTGGTTCGTTTAGATATATTTTCTATTATGCGAACACATGTTTTTTGGGTACTGAGCAGTTTTCTAGCATCTGGGCTGTGGCCCCATTCGATAATACCATATCGTAGCCAAGCATTGGCATAGTAAGCCGTTTTGGCACAATTTGCCGAGGTGTTTGATTTTAAATGGAACAGCCTTCGCTCCACCTTTTTACAGTTTTGTGAAAATTATTTCTAATGAGACTTCATATTCTGTTTTGTTATTTTTTGCCTTGCTATTTTGTATGTCCTCTATGTAAATAGATTAAGATAACTTTTAGATTATCAACGCCATGGCGTAAGCTGTTATGTTGATAACTCATATTTGTAAATAAATAAATAAATAAATCCCGAGGACGTAAATAAACCGCGACAACTTCGTCTTTATATTTGACGTATGGCTTTGCCAGTTTAGGTTAGTGTCAATTGTGACACCGAGTAACGAAGCTTCCCTAACTTCTTCAATTCCCATGGATTGGCTTAGCGCAGATAGGTCAATAGTGGCTTCCATGCTGTGCTACGCAAGCGCGTGGCGTCCCTGTGGGGCCGCGTGCGGGGCAGCGCCACTCTCCTGAGGGTTATCGCGGAAAGAATGGACAGCCCTATTATTACTCATTGGATGGCTGTTCATGTGCATTCCAATGAACATTTCTTGTTTTACTAACTTATTATTATATTTATAATGTATATATATATTTGTAATGTGTATATATAAGGTATATGGATGTCCGTCGTCCGAAATAAATGATATAATTTCATTTCATTGTATTGTATTGTATTTACCCACCCATTCATTCCCTCTCATATCCCACCCATTATCTCTCATCTCAACTATGAGAGCAATGTGCCCAGTACGACGACGTCGCCGGCTGAAGATGATGAATGATGATGGAAGACAAACGCTGTACCTAATTACCTATATGCAATTTTATCATGGTTGTAGTCTAATTGAGATAAATCTAACCAATTTTACTTCGAGTTTTGTCTTAACTGTTATCGGAGAGTAGGGGTGAATATATTATTGGACATTTCCTTCATAAAAATTTAACCATTCTATGAAAAAAAAGGAAAATGGTTTAAAAATGTGTAGTTCCAGTCCTTTCATATGATACCAAATTACGGAGTGACTTGGCGAAGTATTAAATTAAAGTCGGTGATTTTTTTCACGTGAAAGTGATTATTCATAGATATAGATATGAAACAAGAGAGCAAAGTTGTTTTTGTTGCGAGTGCAGATTTTGATCTAAAGTTCAAAAGCACGAGATGCAAATAACTTTGCTCTCGTGTGACACACAACTTTTCACCACAGTAAAAGAATATATAAAACTTTAATAATATCTAAATATGTAAAAGAAACTGACTGACATATCAACGCACAGCTCATACCACTGCTTCTAGAGATTCCGTAGGTTTCTTATAAGGTCTAGGAGTGCACTAAGAAAGGATTTTTCAAACTTCACGCCCTAAAGGGGTGGAACGGGGGTCCAAAGTTTATATGGGGAAACAAAATTTGTTAGATTATTTTATTCGAAGCTTCACAGGGGTACTCCTGGGGTTTTTGAGAATTCAACCCCTAAAAGGGGTAAATGCGGTAACAAAGTCTGAAAATCAACATGAGAATTGTTTCTATGGTTTATCGGGTCGCTGATTACGACAATTTAAAATTCAACGTGGCGGACGTGAAATACCATCTGCAGTAGTTTCGGAGCAAACCGGTTGTAACATACGGACTGACAGACAGTCACATGTGATCCTATAAGGGTTCTATTTTTGCTTTCGAGGAATGTAACGACCCGCGTTATCCTAGTAGATTTTTTATTTTTATTTGGTGCCGTCTCAATCGTCGTCAATCGGTACCAAGACGTGGGTGGGCAGTAGACATGGGCAAAATGTGTCACTTTAAAGAAAAGAGTGAAACATATCATTCAGCTCCCGGGATATATATCACTCTTCTATATCTTTATATCCGTATGCATCCGTCGATCAGTAGCTCCGTAACTCCCTAGCTCTCGCCACGCAACGCGTATCAGTAATTCACTAAGAGCTATAGATTGATTTGTAGTGTATCTACGCTGGTAGATGTTTTATTTTAGTAGGTATTTAACTGTACGAAGCATTGAGATTAGTAATTAGTTCAATACAACAAATAGGTATTGATTTATAGTTTTTTTTTAATATGAGTAAGTACCTACCTGGTGCGATGTGATGTCGCTATTGCAAAGCAAACGATACCGGGAGCGAGGGAGTTGTACGGATATACAGATATACTCGGATTTTAAAGGATATGAAGAGTGATTCGTGCGGGCGGAGCGATATATATCTTTTTTATATATCACTCCGGAGTTACCCTGTCTAGTAGGCAGCGCGACGGGACGGGAGTAGTCATAGAGAAAATTCCATAAAATCCTGCATCCGTTTGTCGGACCCGAAATGTGATACTACACAGCATTTCATTGCATATTATAGAGATTATTCGTATCGTACGAGTGTTATATAGATAGGTATATAAGTAACAGAGCCGACGAAATAATTAAACAAGGCACATATTAATAAACTTTATTATCGTATAACATAAATATAAAGTCCTATAGATTTAATTATGTACAAGTTACAAATACGACAGAATCCCACATTTTATGTGATGTTTACATTGCACATTCGCAAGCGATCCATTTTTATTGGTGGATGCCTGATTTATTTCTAGAGAACTGGAAACTTTACCCAGAACATGACATTACTATTAAATGAAAAACGTTATTCAGTAAAAATGACTAATGTTATGACCACAAAGTTATTCGTCATACGCGATGACTGCGAAAATGAGCCTTAAAGTCCGTTTTAATAATGCTTCCTCATCTAGTTTCATCAGCGCCGAACATTAATGAATTTTAAGGAAAATGCGTCCACAAGTTTAGTTATTAAAAGAAGACTAGCTTGAAGCATTCAGTGGTAAAATTTAGTCGTCAAATACGATAGAGACGGAGAAAGGACTGACATCGCTCGTTGCCATGATTATTGACCGGCAAAATTGTTTTCGAATACGGGAATTTTTGGTCCTTTACGTTCAACTATATTTCTAACAATAAAATGATCTCAGTTTTGAAATATTTTTCATCAACCCAGAACAACACAACGTTCTAGCTTCACTGGACGGCTTCGTTTGAATGGAAGTTGATATATCGAATTCTAGGTTGGAACCCAGAACAATTAAGAGTTTAAAAAAACGAAATATTAACCGCTTAAAATTTCTTTCTTATAATAGTATTACTGTTTGAGATCGTCAACGAATATGAGTTTATTCAAATTCAATGTTATATTTTATCGGGAAAATTAAATCTAAGAATACAGAGCGACGATACAAAAACATAACGTTAGACCACAAACATTAAGGAGATCCAGCAGAGCGTTAACTATTTATCTCTTTTTAGAACAACATTGTGACATAATTTTGAGATTATAGTGTTCCCTTATTTTTGCGCTTGGTATTCATGAGCGTATTTTAAGCCATAAATTGACCGGAAAACTGTCCCCAGTATTTCCATCTTTTACCTCGCAGCCTTGTAAAAGAACCGACGCGTGGTACATAATCTGTATCCATTCTTCACAAACTGATCCTTAAATCAAAATACACTACACCCTATGTATTCTCGCTCCGAAGTCGAAAACAATATGAAAGTATCACACATTTTTCTCGAAAAATACATACACTTCACACAAATATATATATTTATCCATTTAAAATTTAAGCTGTTAACTAAATGCGTGAATCATGAACCTGAATTCAAGTAAAAAAAATTGTCATATAAGATTTTACAGACCTCAGTCAATTGTTTAGAAAAACTATAATAACTTGCTAGTCATTTCTATTGTCATAGAAGTGGTACAGCTATTACATTTTCTAAGTCAGCTATCTGTCATAAAGCCATTAAGATGATCCGCAAGTTTTTGAATTCCAGGAGACCATGCAAATAAATGCCAGTCATCAAATAAATACCTGGCCCCTATTTCACCAAGTTGACATATGTATGTATTTGACATATGTAGGCTGACAAATCGACAATGTTCACTGTTTAACCAACTACAATTGTAAATGTGTTTTTTGACAATTGTCGCGCCTGACAGCTTTGGTGAAATAGGCACCTGGTATGGTAAATAATCTGCAACACCAGATGTCCATCACAATAGCAGCGGCATCATACTCGTATTTATTTATGAATCTGCGGAATATCGGCATTGTAATTAATTGTAATATCCTCTCAGCTAAAGTAAAATTTATCAAACAAAATACCATTGTCTACTACAGCAATTTTAAATTCTAGCTCCGGCAATCTTGACTTGACATGTCTTCAACAAGTGTATCACTCTAATAATACCATTCCGTCTGCTGATTTACAAAATAATAATTCTCAAAGAATTCGTCTTTCTAGCACCAGGTTACTGCCATAAATTAATATAAACTTGTAGACTAATGTGTCTTATGTCCTAGAGTGACTTATTAAATCATGTTCAGTATAAATCCGACCATAAAGAAAAAAATAAGATTTCATAGAGTTGCAAAAGTACTCCTTAGAACATTGAGATACAAAAAATTGTAGATCATATAAATTCTTAGACTACATATTCAATTTCCTTTACAGCAGCAATCAGCTATCAGGAAATAAGAAACGTAGAAAGCACTAGTTTTTAACACAAAAATGTCACTAATAAGCACCACTTTCACCTCCTATCGACAACATGTTCTATATTTCTTTAGCCCCTGGAAGCAGACACTAATAGTCTCATTTGAAAAGCGAGTATTTCGGTTCAGCTTTAAGCAATCCGCAACAAACGGCTCAAGGAGCAATTTCACTATCACTTCAAGTGGTGTTATCGCTAAACGTTGCGTACTAACTGGTCGTCCTTCATACGTATCTAGGGGTAGCTCTGTTCTTGAGACATGTGTTGTTGGTTGAGATTGATTTGATTTGATCTACCCCTGTCAGTTTCCTCGCGACATCAGCAGACTACTAAAACACTGCATTTTCACACGCCGATTAGTTCCGGTCATACAGTCCCGGCAGCCTCGGATTTCAGCGAGAATTGCGTAGTCGTCTTTAACCATCGTCCGGTTTGTTCGCTCCGGAAGAGTGCCTGGGCACTCGCCATACAAGAATCACTGTGCTGACTTACATGTGCTGCCTGAAAATAGAAGTTTACATATCTATTAAAATCTTATTAATCCATGCAATAGATTGTTTTCAAATTGTACTGCTGTTGTCAAACATACATAAGCACATTTTATCTTGGGTAGCTTTATTGAACACGAGACATTGTAACAGGATGATGATTTTTTTTTCTACTCCTGTACTTTTTTCGCCAAACATTAACTCTAATATAAATACATACTTTACTTATTCTGTAAAAATTCTATCAATGAAAAATTAAAGCAGAGTTGGGTGCCACAGACTACTACAAATACTATGTTTAGTAGACATTCTTTGGTACGTTCAAGTGAAACTTTTATGATTAAAATCAGTGCTGTCAACTTAACGCAACTTTGCTACAATTTTTATGTATTAATTAATGCATAATATATTATTTACCAGTATAAATACATACATTTATCATCTTTTTTGTGTTGTTTAACAAGTTTTATCTATTTTCGAATATATTTATAAAAACGAAACAGTTAAGATTCAATCCGGAATTGAATTCAGTTTAGGTCGGATGCCAAGTCTAGCAAATTAAAAAAAAAACAAACCATAAACAAAGTGCCATATTTTTGATTTCCCACCAAATTCCTAATTGAAAACGAAAACATTCAAGCTGATAAATGATTATATTACTTAAATCGAACTTTTTTTTGTGTTCATGAAGAAAATGTGCAGGTTGTTTGTTTGTTCATTGATTCTTTTAAAAATCCACAAAGAAGCTATATAGCGTTACTGAGGAAATTGCGTAGGTAAGTTGCAATTACTAAGGGAAAAAATGGCGCATGAAATTTATGATAAATACTTACATTTTATTTGAAATGAGTCGTAGAAAAAGTATTGTACTCGCCTTTGTATACTCTTCTTATACACCAGTTGCATAATATACTATAATTAAAAAATGTACCTAAAAGTATGAGGTCGCTGGTGGAGAGTTATCGCAGGCTGTCGGAGAGCTCGGCGGGCTGGCCCAGCGTGGCGATGATGCCAGACAGTTCGGCCGAGTTAAACGCCATGTCGCCGTCCATCGTCTGCGCCAGGTTCTGGTGTTAGTGACAGCACATACATGGTGGGTATGAGGTCGCTGGTGGAGAGCTGTCGCAGGCTGTCGGAGAGCTCGGCGGGCTGGCCCAGCGTGGCGATGATGCCAGACAGTTCGACCGAGTTAAACGCCATGTCGCCGTCCATCGTCTGCGCCAGGTTCTGGTGTTAGTGACAGCACATACATGGTGGGTATGAGGTTGCTGGTGGAGAGCTGTCGCAGGCCTTCGGAGAGCTCGGCGGGCTAGCCCAGCGTGGCGATGATGCCGGACAGTTCGGCCGAGTTGAACGCCATGTCGCCGTCCATCGTCTGCGCCAGGTTCTGGTGTTAGTGATAGCACATACATGGTGGGTATGAGGTTGCTGGTGGAGAGCTGTCGCAGGCCTTCGGAGAGTTCGGCGGGCTAGCCCAGCGTGGCGATGATGCCGGACAGTTCGGCCGAGTTAAACGCCATGTCGCCGTCCATCGTCTGCGCCAGGTTCTGGTGTTAGTGACAGTACATACATGGTGGGTATGAGGTTGCTGGTGGAGAGCTGTCGCAGGCTGTCGGAGAGCTCGGCGGGCTGGCCCAGCGTGGCGATGATGCCAGACAGTTCGGCCGAGTTAAACGCCATGTCGCCGTCCATCGTCTGCGCCAGGTTCTGGTGTTAGTGACAGCACATACATGGTGGGTATGAGGTTGCTGGTGGAGAGCTGTCGCAGGCCTTCGGAGAGTTCGGCGGGCTAGCCCAGCGTGGCGATGATGCCGGACAGTTCGGCCGAGTTAAACGCCATGTCGCCGTCCATCGTCTGCGCCAGGTTCTGGTGTTAGTGACAGTACATACATGGTGGGTATGAGGTTGCTGGTGGAGAGCTGTCGCAGGCCTTCGGAGAGCTCGGCGGGCTAGCCCAGCGTGGCGATGATGCCGGACAGTTCGGCCGAGTTGAACGCCATGTCGCCGTCCATCGCCTGCGCCAGTCTCTGGTGTTAGTGACAGTACATACATGGTGGGTATGAGGTCGCTGGTGGAGAGCTGTCGCAGGCTGTCGGAGAGCTCGGCGGGCTGGCCCAGCGTGGCGATGATGCCGGACAGTTCGGCCGAGTTGAACGCCATGTCGCCGTCCATCGCCTGCGCTAGGCTCTGCTGCGCCGGATTTTGCTGCACAAAGATAGCAAGCCTATTTTAAGACTGTATGTAACATCCATCGAGAATTGTCGTTTACGTAACATTCTCAAAAAATCAGAACGAGGTTATTTCTCACCGCGGAGGTTGCGGTTGTAAAATAACCTTTACATTTATTTTCCATCCTTAGGGGCACCCCGGAGGAAAGTTAAGAAATAAAAAAAATTATCTTTATTTAATTATTCAGTATGTGTCAAAAAACCAAATCCTAAACCGCTGGACCAATTTGGATGATTTTTTTTTTGTGTGTTTGAGTCAGCAAACGAAAAAACAGAAGATTAGCTTCCTACAAAATTCCAGTTAAATACGAGGCAATTATTCCAAATAATCATGCGATTTGTGGTACCAACAAGAATCGGCGAAAATATCACCCGATTTTCTATTAAGTACCCAAAACATAAACGGGATTGGTCAATTTCAAAATGACTGCCCGTAATTAGCTTCAAGTGCTGACGTTTTATGCGTCAGAATGGCGGCGATGATGGCGAACGCTTAGCCGATGGATGGTTGCATGCAGCGAGGTATCATTTTTGTAGACGAAATCGGCGTATCAATTAAATTTCATTTTAAGCTTTATTTTATTTTTCAATATCATAGAATAATTTTACGCAAATCAAACTAGTCCCTAATTAAGCTGTAGCAGTTTTACATTATGCATATTGCTAAGTACCGTATACCTACATTGAAAACAGCAAACTGTGGGCCTACTCGGAACTTTGAAAACCTAACTTCGTATCGTGCCGTCCCTTTCACTCTCGTGTTACACCATATGAGTGAAAGGGACAGCATGATACGAAGTTCGTAGTAGGCCCTCTGGTAATCGTAACTTTTACAGTATATTCGGACAACGCAAAACTTTAACATACGTAGGAAAGCTCCACTTTAATGGATCCGTCAAATATACTTAGTTGAGGCAATACGCCCTGTAAAGCAATAAATTTAGACTGTTGTTTGTGTTACAATCAAATATGAATTTAACTCAATGATTTGATGGGCCTAGAAACTAAATATTAGTTAAGAAGAAGTAAGAAAAGAATATTAGCTACGTATAGTTATTCTTAATTCAGATTGCGAATTACGCTAATTTGAATATAATGCAGACATTATTATTGGGAAATGGGTAATCATCATGTAATTTTATGTACAAACGTTAGGCATATTTTAATGTTATATTTGATATTAGCTCATACATTTATACATACTTAAAAATGACATTCAAATATGCCTACCGTTAGTACGTACATACAGTTACGTGTTTAGGCTGCTGGACTTCATCGTTTACAATAATAATGTGTGAAATGTAGTTTTCAAATATATAATATCTTACGTTCCTACTACTAAAATACCTCCTTTCAAACAAAAAAAATATGTAATATCTAAAATTGTACAAGCCGTTTTTAAAAAATCGAGGAACATACATAAAAAACAAACAAACATTACAATGAATTGATAACTCCTCCGTTTTTGGAGTCGGTTAAAAATACATATGTCGAGGATTCCGGGACTCATATAATTAATTAGTCTGATTAGAATCAACAATAGTTAATATAGGAAGGACATATGGCATAACACCATCCATATACGACCGGTTTAGCCTAGTGGGTAGTGCACCTGCTTGTGAAGCTGACGGTCCTGGGTTCGAATCCCGGTCAGGGCAAATATTTGTGTGATGAGCATGAATATTTGTTTCTGAGTCTTGGATGTTTTCTATGTATTTAAGTATTTACATCTATTAAATATATCGTCGTCTAGTACCCATAACACAAGCCTTCTTGAGCTTACTGTGGGGCTAGTTCGATTTGTGTAAGATTGTCCTCTAATATTTATTTATTATTATATACAAAATCCGTTCCAACTAAAAAGATATGAAAAATTGTTCCAGATTATTTATGTTTTCCTGAGTGATTAACACACCCTTTCACAGCACAATATTTTTTTATCTTTGAAACTTATCTTAATACGACTGTTACGCTGCGCCACCATGTGCATATTATACAGCCGAATTACACATTTTTCATGCCCCGCCTCCTTCGACACAGTTTAGGTTATAGTGTCATTTTACGACGCTAGTTGTGCTTCTATGTTTTTTTATTCGCTGGTTTGAGTCCAATAATTAATTAATTGGAATAAACCACCGGAAAAAAATGTCTAAAAGCATAAATTAAAGTTTTATCGATAAAATTGGCTGAAATTTCACCCCCTTCAATATGTGAGGTATATCCACCATGTATGCTGTATAGTAGCAGCCTATTTAGATTAGAAGTGCAAGTTACCAAGGGCTGCATGTACGAGGGCGACGTAAGGTGCATGGGCGACTGGTGCGCGGGCGACACGTCGCCCTGCATGGGTGACAGCTGCACCAGCCCCTGCATGTTATAACATGTTTAGTTCTACAGATAAAATAATGGATAAAGTAGTCCCCAGTAGAACCACATTGCGAAAAGAAGTACAGCGGTACTATTGACATATATATATCTATATACTTTTCTACTCCTAGCCCTTATTTCACCAAGTTGATATATGTATGTATTTGACATATGTAGGCTGACAAATCAATAATTTTCATGTGAAAACTGTTTCACCAACTACAATTGTAATGTTTTTTGACAATTGTCGCGCCTGTCAGCTTTGGTGAAATAGGGGCCTGTACTTTTTTTCGCGACTTACGCAATCATGAACTTTAATATAAATACATCCTTTATTTCTTCTGTAAAAAGTCTATCTAGTCTATTGCCCAAAAACACACTACTTTAATGAAAAATTAAAGCAGAGTTGAGTGGCACAGACTACTACAAATACTATGTTTAGTAGTCACTCTTTGTTGCGTTCAAGTGAAATTTTTATGATTAAAATCAGTGCTGCCAACTTAACATTGCTATATTTTTTACGTATTAATTAATGCATAATATACTATTTACTAATATAAATACATACATTTATCATCTTTTTTGTGTTGTTTAACAAGTTTTATCTATTTTCGGATATATTTATGAAAACGAAACAGTTAAGATTCGATCCGGATTTGAATTCAGTTTAGGTCGGATGCCAAGTCTAGCAAATAAAAAAAAAACCATAAACAAAGTGTCATATTTTTGATTTCCCACCAAGTGCACAATTGAAAACGAAAGCATTCAAGCTGATGAATGGTTATATTACTTAAATCAAACGGTTTTTTTGCGTTCATGAAGAAAATGTGTAAGTATGTTGATTCTTTTAAAAATTCACGAAGTAAGTTATATGGCATTACTGGAGAAATTGCGTAGGTAAGTTGCACAATTACTAATGGAAAATATGGCGCATGAGAAGAAAATAGGTAGTTACTTTTTATTTGAAATGAGTCATAGAAAAAGTTTTGTATGCAACGGTGTCTAACTGGTATAAAAAGGCGAGTGGTGTCTTTACTTGCGATGTTCGCCAAGGCTCACATCGCAACCCACACCACTCGCCTTTTTATACCCTTCTTATACACCAATTGCATAGTATACTATTTATACATTTAGGTAACATAGATTTTTTCTAATATATCTAAACTCTTATTTAAAAATCGATGAAGTGCGAGTCCGACTCGCGCGCCGAGGGTTCCATACACAGATGTGTACCGGTTCCAACCATATTAATTCAGGAAAACCTCAACAACATGGTGTAGAAATTGAACGCCATGGGTACAGCGCCATCTATCGGCGAATTTGTTACAAATTTGAGCGACTGAATAACTTAGTATGTATGGTGGTTTTTCAAGGATAATTCTTTATACGTCAACATTTTTCATTTTTTTTCTTTATTTGAAAGAAGGTACTTTCAGCATAATACCTACCGAAGGAATTTATAAAACATAAATACATGCAAAGGTGATACTAGATAAACTAGTTATTAATTTTAGTTTACTAGGTGGAACAAAGGTATTTATCATTACAAACTAAGCTGAAAGTACCAATTTTTGGTTTGAAATTGGCGATTTGGAATGATGTTTTTAGCTGTACTTGATTTAAAAAACCCTGTACAATATACCAAATATAATAACGATGAGAAAACGTCATCAATGTTGAATTAAACCTAAAGGCGCCCGTTTTTGAGTTGCTTTAAACCCAATTGACTAAAAGATTACGGGCCTTTCACCAAAATGCATACTGCGTATACATCGTTACAAAACTTACAACTTATAATAAATTGTAGTCTTATTTTTGATCTTGATGATCGACTACCATAAGTTAACGCACCTGCATACTGGGCGACAACGACTGCAGGTTGGGCGATATCGTCTGCAAGCCGGGCGACACGGACTGTATGTTGGGCGATATCGTCTGCAAGCCGGGCGACACAGACTGCATGTTGGGCGATATCGTCTGAAAGTATTTTTTTTTACATTTTCCTTCGTAAATCCAAAACGACACAACACAAAAAAAATTAAAAATGTTTCAGATTATGCAAGTTAGCCCTTCCATATGACACCTCACTTGAAATATTCACTCGACTTTCAAATTTTGAACCACCTATCTGTCATTTTTCGCAGAAAATACATAAAATAATTAAAAAAAAATTTTCTATGCATCTAGGTTACCTTTCTTTATAACTGTTCCAAATTTCAAATCGATAGCATAAATAGTTCTTGAGATATTTAGCGATGTGTCAGACAGACAGACAGATAAAAATGAAACCATAAGGGTTCCTTTTTGCATTTTGGTACGGAACCCTAAAAATGGGCCGGTATGTGACGCATTAGGATTAAGATTTGGAGCGATCGCGCTATACAGAGGCAAAGTAAAATGAAAAGCCTCATCGATGCGTTTGAGATCTGGTGTTGACGTCGATTTCTGGGGATACCGTAGACTGAAAGGCAAATAACTAGTCCATCCTACGCATAAGTCGTCGACTATCGACAGTATCTCAGGCCCGCATCCTCACACATTTCGAACACCTCTCACGAAGTCACGACGTTCTTCGGATAGCCTGTAGAGAAATATTATCACGGGAAGAGTTGAGGGCCAGAGGTCCCGGGGCAGACCACTCGGTATGTGGAGCACCCAAATCACTGCTGCTCCGCAACTACATCTGCACGAGACCATTTATAAGGTGGGTGATAGGAGCCTATGGAGGACTCTAGTCAGCAAGTAGGACATGATATCACGGTCCTCAGTAATGAGGAAAGGACCAATTATGTTGATCCATGTTGTCCGGATAACTTTACTAGCAGTCAATAGTAGGCATGGTTTTGGTCCGGCATAACGTGACAGTGAAAAGGAGCTGGCGATTTTCAAGACACCTTTTTACATGTTTTAGTGTTTCTAAAAGGCACAAATAACAAAAATTTATCTATATAGTTGTTGCTTTTCTGAATTACTATCAGAAATTTCGTATTATAGAGGCGTTTCGACGCCGCTACGGGACTCTAGTACTTATTATTGTTCTAAATAAATTTCTTCATTTTCGCATTTGTTTTGTTTCATTTTACTAATAATTAATGTTACTGGCCCTGAACAAAGCCGCGATGCCGGTCATAATATGCGGCTCCTGAATGCATCATGGAGGCCTATGCTATGTGGATAGATAAAGTAGTGTATGTAAATATACATAATTAGGCATTAAAACACTCGTGTGATGTTATTATGAAACTCGCCTTGGGCTCGTTTCATAAACCCACACTCCTATATAATGCCCTTCATTATGTACAGGTACATAAACTACTATAAGAGATGTCCAGAAAGTGACCTTTCGTTTCTATGATATCAGTGTATTGTAAATGGAAATGTTTTATTATTATATTGTTACATAACAGTCTGCTGCAGTAAGACCACAAATATAAGGTACGTCGCTAAATATCTCACAACTTTTTACGATGAGACTTTCGAGACTTGGCCTATGTTTACATGGAATGTTTTTTATGGAATCTCATTTCTTTTTGTAGGAAAATGTATAAATAGAAATTTATGAATGCATCCAGAACTAAAAACTTTTCATAGATGCAGGAACTACAAAAGTATAACTTCGTATAGCATCAATTTGTATAGGATTAAAAACTTATTTATGTAGTTTGTATATAATCTCTCAAACGTGACTGAAATTGTAATATTTTTAGGTTTTTATGACTTGATAGGCTAAAAACAAATTATGTTTAAAATTTGAAGCTTGTGGGTCTGCTAGAAGTATCTTAGAATTATGATGATCGGTCAGTGTGTCAGTGACCAAACTAAGGAACTTCGACGGGCAATAGTTCTTAAACTACTAGTTTAAATTGAATATTATTGAGAATATATCTAAGTCATATCATGCCCAATATGTTACTGAAAATTCAGGGTACTAGCGTTAGCCAGCACAAAATTACAGGATGTTGAAAATGGCCTGAATCGCTTCGAGAAAAGGATGGTACGGCCGTGCCTCTTTGGTTTACTCGACTTGTAGGGGCACTGCCGTGCCCCCAGATCCAGCGTAGACGAGTTTGAACAATGTTGAATTAAACCTAAAGACGCCCGTTTTTGAGTTACTTTAAACCCAATTGGCTAAAACACTTGCAACTTATAATAAATTGTAGTCTTATCTTGATGATCGACTACCGTAAGTAAACGCACCTGCATACTGGGCGACATCGCCTGCAGGTTAGGCGATATCGTTTGCAAGCCGGGCGACATAGACTGCATGTTGGGCGGTATCGTCTGAAAGCCGGGCGACATGGCCTGCATGTTGGGCGACATTGCGAGATTGGGCGAGGCCGAGGTCTGACCGAAGTTCTGCGGGCCCCAGTAGCCCCGCGTGTCTGACAGGAACGGATTCGTGTTCGGCACGGTCAGGTTGCTCCCATCGGATGTCCATTGCTATACGGGAAAATAAGTAATTTTCATATTCCAGGGAAATGATTAATAGCCGATGTCGAAACAAATGGTCCAGATTAGCGGATGAACAACCATGTGCATAATTTCGGTAAAGTAACTCTGAAGTAATCAAAAACTTGTTCTGTACATTTTCGCGGTTAGGCAGGTACATAAGTCACTATTCGCTCTGCTCTATATAAATCCACTCTCGTACTGCACCATGTAATTAGAAAGATAAAATAGAATTTCCCGCGTCGCGTGGTCAGGAGCGTACTTCTTAAACTTGCTACAGACCTATAATAGGATATAGACGTACTTCTTAAACAGAGCTATATATCGATGTAAATACAAGATCGAAGTCGAATATCTCCATCTCTATCATACACGATATTCGAGCGATAAAGGCGAATATATACGGGTAAAAACTATTTCTTTTTGTAAATAGTTAAGCCCTTAATTATACCTACATTTAATTATCACAATTTCGTTACGACATGCACATGGGTAACTTTCGGAACGAAATAGGGTAAATGGCCTATAACTAGCTACTAAGAAAATGTCATTCAGTTAGTAGCCACCGAATTTGTGCGGTGAAGACCGCCTTTAACAAAATACATGAAATCAGCTCTGAATCCAGTTATTTTAATTTTATTTATTTAATTTCAGACATACCAACAATTGGTTTGCTCTGTGCATATTTATGCGAAGTGGCCAGTCATTGGGGGGCAGTAATAGGCAATTTACCCTAGTATCATTTAAAATGTAGGTATAATTAAGGCCTTAATTGTGTATAGAAAATTTGATTTTTACCCATTCGAAGTTGTTGGAGTTGGGTACCTGGTAGGGGTGTTCGACGGGGTCGCGGTACTGCGGCGGCGGATAGTGCGGGCTGTGGATCTGCAGTCCCGGGCTGGCGTCTGGAGACACCGTATTAATACTTTCAGCACCTCTAGTATAAGTTTTTACGAAACAAAACACAAAAGAACGCGTTTGCGTCTAGTCTCAACTTGAATGGCAACGCGAGCTGTGCCTCTGCTGATCTTTGGTGGTAACTATTCTTTGCCACACAAATTGAGACGAAAAAGCTTGAACTAGAGGTACAATTTCAAGAACTCGAAGTTTTCCGCTTGTAGACGCGTAGCTGTTAACCTGCGTTTCCTTGTATATAGAGGAAATTGCATAACGCTACGAAAACCTTGGCAAGTTCATACGCATATGCCTAATTTTAGTAAATTAATATCATTGGCTTTTCAGTAAAAATAACAGCGATATATACCTATTACGACTTGTAGATTAGTAACATTTAACAGTGGTCTTTCTGTGAAGGAAAACATCGTGAGAAAACCGGTCTAATCCCAAGGTCTAATTTTTGCCTGGAAGGTCAGATAGCAGTCGCTTTCGTAAAACTAGTGCCTACGTGAAATTTTGTGATTAGGTGAACAAGCGGGCCCCGGGCTCCTTTAGGATGTAACCAATAAAGCGGTATGATGTACAATTTAAGAATAGGGTACTTTTGTGTATGAAATATAAACAATAAATTTGTAAGAATTCGATAAATTTTGTTATAGGAAGTCGAATTGAGTTGATATAAACTCATGATCATGTAAAATTAAATTATTTTTTAGAATTACTTTTAACACTAATGCATATTTTATCAGTGCTAATAATTTGCAAAACGGTAGCCGCCATTACGAATTTCAAGTATGACGTCATAAGAACTAAAATACCAATGGGCGATAAGGGCACAACGTATGAACATAAATATATCTTTCTCTCTTTAACGCATAACTGCGTCCTGTGCGTCGGGTTCTCTTTCTACGCAGCCTATTGTGTGCATCTGACTTAACAGCTCTGTGTTTGACATTTGTTACAGACACCATTAGGTAGTGATGCGGCCAATCAAAATCGCATAGTTTTTTTCCATTATATATATTGTTTACGAAATAAAGATAACCTATTGACATAAAAAAAAACAACAATAACCTAGGTAAATATAACACAAAATAATTGTAAAATATTTGAGTTACAAAAAAACTACTCACATAGGCAGTATTCGATAGGTGACACGAGTGACGGATATAACAACGAATCGGTTGAACTACGATTTTGTCAATCACTATGTGCCGTATGACGTCACAGAAATGGCGACTCACGTTTTCGAGCGGATATTGAAACTGCAAATTTCAATCTTATTGTTTTAGTATTCATCGATTCCATAAAACAGAAATAAAAATTCCCCATGCTAATTGAAACATACGGATTTTTTTAGACTACTAATAAATAAAAATTATGTTATTCGATGAGATTTATATTAAATGTTAGTAATATATAATCTTAAAGATTATTATAATGGATTTATTGGCAACTTACCTCTCGGTTCAGTTTTAATGGCTGATTCTTGAAATGCCCCTGAAAGGCAAAATAAACGTACTTAAGTATAATTTTGTCAAGTTTCAGTAAATACTTAAACTAGGTATAATCACAACATACTTTTTACACTAGGTATGGACGATAAGCACGGCGTTAATGGTTTAAAATGGAACTATGTGAATAAAATAACAACGCAATGAAAACAAAATGACTGCGATTATTCTACTTAACAAACATGCCGATTGTGATTATCCGAAAAAATATTGAAAACACAAATTAAATTGGTATGCTGAAGAACAGTTAGCATATAAATCAAAACATAAAACATATTAATAAATGATAAAAAGACATGCATTTTAAACGTCGAACTCGATGATGCTACAAGCTAATATACATATGTGTGAAAAAAAAAACTTTTAGATACAGCTATGTAAGTAATAAAATATCTTTACACAAAGGAAGCACACGGCAATTCAATATTTTCTTTAAAATTAACTCGAACTTTAGTTCGATTGTTGAAATGTGTCCTTTATGTAACATTATTTTTAACAATAAAAACACAACCATGCCACAAAACAACATCGTACCTTTAAAATTTTGGGAAAATTGGCTGTGCGCAGAAAAAAAACACTTAATATTTTATTAGCGTATTAATAGTTTTCATGTCACTCAAGCCTGTGTACCAAAAATACATATATTTATAAAAGTGTAAAAAGTATAAATATAAGACCACAAAATGATGGTATTCGTACTTATATCGCTTTGCAGCCTGGTTCAGTTCACGTATCGAATTTTTTGCATAATGTAAATTCATCTAAAATCTTCAACAGTAGATATAAATTTTCGTGGTAGATATGTTATCAAAAACGTATGTGTAAATGTACTTTCGCGCTCAGGTAACACACAACGAGCCAAACGTAGTCTCGATGTCAAGAATGTGCCAATGTCGAGTTTGGCACTACCAGGGATAAGTACGAGGCCACTAAACGCTGAATCGAGCAATTTAGTAATGATCTAGAAAATTCGTGCTGATCGATGGCAACCGGATGCGTCCACGTGGTTCTTACTTTTCGCGTTTGTTGGTATCGTACTTTACAACAGTGGACAATTACATATATTTATAGAAGGTAAGATGCATTCCGATGGCGAAACCAATTATTGATTCCTGGACCCACCTAATTGAAACGGGTCGTGTTCAAACGAAATCAAGGCTGGGGCCACACTAGCTCGGCGGTTAGCGATGCGACGGCGAGTTCAAAACCATTTGAGCGACCTGATATACAGAGACCGCCATCGCATCGCTAGTCGCCCAACCAGTGCGTGCGGTCTAATGAAATTCATGCTAAACGCTGACATGTGTATTCTGTTCGTAGACCGGTAACTGAATGCACCTTACCTTCTTATTAGATTTGTTGACAAAGTTTGTTACGTTTAGGTGCTCCCAAAATGCTGTTGCTGCACTTACACTGTGCATTTTATTTAAAATACAAGGATCA
Source organism: Epiblema foenella (assembly GCA_963556455.1). Lineage (NCBI taxonomy): Eukaryota > Metazoa > Arthropoda > Insecta > Lepidoptera > Tortricidae > Epiblema > Epiblema foenella. The sequence goes on along the minus strand of OY747096.1, from coordinate 21,419,281 downwards.
TTTAAGGCGAGTTTCATCAATATAATTTAACGGACCGGTTAATCTCAAAAATTACGGCGGCAACTGTCGTCTCATATATAACTTAATAATGCACGTTAAATTCGAAGCAACTTTCCTTCATGATCGGCAACTTTAGTTGAAACCCGTTCTTAAGGTTTTACTTGAGACAGCGTAAAATTAACATTATTTAACACATGCTAAAATGTACTCTTATAGAATAGGTACATACAATAAAATATTGCATAATAATATTTTTTAATTGAAATAAAATTTTGAATAAATTTGAAGCTTCGCTATAACACTATAGCATTTATATCATGGGTATATTATATAATGTTCCTCCCAATAATTGAATTATATGTCAGACATCACATGTTGACACGCTAGATATATATGCAATATAATATATTATTTATTGTTGTACTTTTCGAATCCTGCGGCGCTACCGCATAAATCGAAGAATAACAGCAGTTTGTATATCACCATTTATATCGCTCGAGTATTTAAGTGCGATAGAGGTAGAAATACCCGGACTTGTAATTTAGATTTTCTTTGTTATATAGCTCTGGACTGCATTATAAACCATTTTACTTAACTCGCAGAAGGTATTGATCGTGGTAATGACGATATATTTTAACACGATGGACAGACATAATCGAAGTTTATACAATAAACGCTATAATTAAGCAGACCAGATTGACAAATAAACATAGTACGAGTCTAATATTTGTGAACAATGTCGACAGTGTCAAACCCCAGTATTATACGCAATATAGTAGCGTAATAATGGCGTTTACTATAATATCTTTTGTAAAATAGTTCCAGCAACAGTTGCCAAAACGATATTTTAAACATATTGTAATATCGATGTTCTGATACTTAAAAGTTAGCAGCACACATATCCATATTAGCTTACAAATAGTGTATTTAAATCAGATTCAATAGATTTTGTACTAATGACATTGAACTGCAGATTGCAACACTATGCTATCATAGTGGCTCTTAGCTCTAACTTCGGGATCCCGTTACATATTATACGGATGGACCATATAAATAGGAATATAGGTCTCATCTCATACAGAGTATAACTAACGAACGTGATCTAAAATAGAATCGATACGTTCCCACGTAAATCGTCTTCGGAGCTGTTATTTGATAATTTGTATATTTGCCATTATATTACGTATTGTAGTCGAAAGTTAATATAAATGAGCTTATCATAATTACGGCTTAGGTTTTTATAAACGGCTGACTTTTACATAGTTATTAGTCACGAAACAATTAACTGCCCCTAAAACCTCAATAAAAAACAGAACAAAACGTATAAGAATGAAAAGTTCAACGTTTAAAATAATTTTATCGTTAACCATACATAACCAAATGCACAAAACAACAGTCACCATACCGAACTAGAACTTAATAAAAATAACAGCCGGGGATCAAACCCGAAGTAAATATAGAATACAATAACAACACGAATAAAAACAACTACAATTAATACAATAAATACTCAAATAATGGTAATTTAGGTTAGTAACGCCACCACCATTGTTACAAAATTGCCTAAGCTATGTGCAACTTTATGTAGAACACCAATCGATGAGTATAATAAGAATGATAATGTTTGGCGCGCCTTTGTACAAAGGTATAAATAAATAAACACCAACAACACCCATTACACGTTCCCCGTATGTGCAAGCCTGATGTATGTGATGACTGATGGCAGTGAAAACTTTAAGCACGAATTATTTTGGCTTTTGCCACGCAGATAATAAAAAAACATTATCAAAATTTTGTACGGTACGCGATTTAAAATTTGATTTAAGGTTCAGGCATACCTTTACCTTTACATTTTTTTGAACTTATGGTTAGTGCCAGAAATGAGAAAAAGGTATGCCTGAACCTTAAATCACGTTTCTGCTGCAAATGTAAGTACATACGAAGATTAACCTTAAATATAAGTGATAATCAATTTATCTATTGATATATGCCCGCCCAATTTTGTTTAAAATACTTACAAGTAGCAATATTTCTTGACCAGGTTCCTTTGAACATGGCAAGAAAAAACATTTTAACGATTACTTAACTTTAACTACGGCAACCACTGGCTTCGGTGATGATTTGAACAGGGATTCTATGTCCGAAATAATTTTATAGGTAGTCTTTTAGAAATAAAGATGTATAAACAGCCAGTGATCGCGCTTTTCAATCACAAGAGGAAACAACTAAGCAATTGGCATACCATTACGTCTCACTCGATTACATTGTGATAATCATATTATCTACTGTAGTAGACTGAGTGATAGAATATATTATTAAAGAGATGCCAATAAGCTAGTTGTTCACCCTGTAAACCAATCACCAATAAATAATTTAAATACAATACAAAACTTACTCTCTTGCTTGTACGAGGCTAAGAAAGAATCTATACTCTGCGCCGTCTTCCGCTTTTTTTTACTTAAATAATCCGAATCTAGAACATAGCAAGGAGAACATTATTAACACACATTACAAGTCATATACATTGCATACAGCTTTCACATGAAACGATCAGATGTCGGTGAAATCTACTTACAAATGTTAAGCCAACGAGCTTAACACATCAAGGCTTCGTGGTTACAGCACTATTCTGCGTTATTGTGCATTTAACAACAGGTTCAATAGGTAAGAGCCTTCTGATTAATTACGTTACTACTCTAAGAAAAAAATACTAGAAAAATTTGGCTAAGTATGGGGCGGACTAAATTCGTGAAATTCTCAGTTAAGTTATTGGTGAAAGATATCAGAAAAAAGTCTTCGCGGTTAAGTTTTATTTTAACCGATTAATTTTGGAATTTGCTGCCATCCACCGGAGAATAGTAGCAACTAGTTTCGTCGAATTCTGACACAGTCGCATGCGGGGCGACCGCCATATATAGAGCGTAGTGTTCGGCATCAGTTAAATCCAAGTCGTCTTGTAGCTTTTTAAATTGATTAGCATCCAAGGCTAAAACGCTTTCGGCCACGAGGATGGTGTCGCCATCCGTAGGTGGCAGAGGCGCCAAGCTGGCGGGTCGGGATAGACGTGTCTGAGAAGTGGTCTTCTCATTTTCATCCCCGTGGAGCGAAATATGGGTGACGCTATCGGCGTAACTCAGTCCTGTACCAGACGCGTTATCTTTCAGAGACGTGTGAGACACAGAGGACTTGAACTTGGACGGTCGTTGACCTGACACGCTGCTGACGGAACGACCTACAAGTTTACCCTTTTTGGGCGCTTTTCCTTCAGACTTGATACTGGGCGCGGGCGACTTTTCCTTTCGTCTAAAGAGACGAGAAAGGAAAGAACGTTTCTTAGGCGCAGGTGGCAATGCCGGCTCGCTCCTAGCCGTGGAGAGTTCCGTGCGACTGGTATCTAAGTTACGCGTTATTGGCAACTGCCGACCTGGCTTCAAGAAGCTGTTCACAGAAGTCTGAGAAGTTTTAAAGCCTTCGACCGAGGGGGTTTTACGTACGCGTTTGGGGGGCAAGGGGGGAGCGCGTTCGTCATCCGTGTCCCGCTTGAGGGGCGCAAACTCTATAATGGGACCGCGATACGTTTGCACTTGAACATCCTCGTACTGTTCCGGTTCGGAGATCAGAACGGGGTTCCTAAACGCGAGCTGCAGACTAGTGTAAGTGCCGGCATCGTTAAAATCGTCGGCGTCCTCGCTCTCTGCGTGGACGTTCTGCAAACGTGTGCGGTTTTCGGTATAGATCTCGTCCAGCTCCGCGACTTGGTCTAGGAGTTCGTCGAGGCCCTTTTCGTTGTCGACGGGGGGGTCGGAGGCGGTGCCGTTTAGGTCGGCGATGTCGGCTTCTCCACTCTCGCGGGAGTCGCTGGCACTGACGCTGTCGCTGGAGGAGCTAACAGCCTGTTTGGCGTCGTTGTTGTTGTTGTTGTTGTCGGTGCGGTCGGCGAGCAGTAGGGAGAGTACTGCGCGGTCGGGGAGCGCCTTGCGCGCGGTACCTGCATAGTCCGGGATGTACTCGAAGTCTATCGGTGCGCTGCGGGCACCGTCCGACACCCGCTTCAGGAAGATTTTCACCTACAAAAAAGAAAAATCACATATAGATTGGAAAATGTATGAAGTTTCTGAGTCTCCATCTCCCTTCTGATATGATTCATTTGTTCTTTTTATCTTTAAAATATCATTAGATTCATTATTGGTAAATTATAAGCAATACAAAAATGACATCGATTGTAATCTGACAAGATTCTATTTGGCACTGTTTTTTTTTAACCTGACTGTGGCTTTATAGGCCGGGCCCCATACAGCGGTAGGATTGCGCGGTTGGAGAGTAGCCTGGGGAAAATCCTAGGGAAAATCCCCGACACGACCACACGTGTTGTTTGGAACACTGGAATACTCTTGAGTTTGCGCTCCAGTGAGATTGGTTGAGCGGTTTCAACCGAATCAGGGGTGTGATTGGAATCGAGCTACTGGGAGTTTTGTGGCTGGTTTTTAAACCTCGCCTAGCTGCGAAGAGTCCAGCAAGAATCTCAGCTAGGTCCGACCTGGGTCGGACTGAATCTACCCGGTGTGCGGCGGTACCGGGATGAATAGGGACTATGTGTCAGTGTTGTCGCGATCACGCAGTGGACATCTCCGCCGGCGGGAATGCCGAAGGGTACGCGTCGTGTCCTAGTTGGACGCCGTAAGCGCGGCGTTCCATCTTTCGATGGACGCTGTGATTACTTCGTCAGGGCCCGTGAGTGTGTGCCTAGGACGCCGGACCGTGCGGCCCCTAATCAGGGATCGCCGAGTTACGACAGAGGGGGGCAGGGATGGGAACGTAGTCGTTAGCCTTCCTAACTAACAGATTCCTATGATGGCAAGCGTTCTCAAAATAACGTCTGGCAGTCTGCTTAAAGAAACCATACATGGTGCTAATCCCCATGTCGTGGTGCAGAATGAGGTTCGGCTGGTACCACACCATGTGGCACCACTCGCCCGATGGAGAACACGATTCTGAATGACCTGAAGCGGCTTGAGCGATGTCATAGGCACGTGAGCAAAAGCGACACTTGCATAAGACATGATTGGACAAGTTTTGTAGTGTCAGTTTATTTCTAAGTTACATAACTTGTTAATCATCGGCTCAAGCCTTCCTAGCACGAACAATACACGGTTGCGTACCCTAATGATGTTGCTACGGAAAGTCAGTTTTATCTCGAGGGTCACTCCAAGATATTTGACACCTCAGGTTCGGTTGACACCGCTCAACCAACCTCACTGAAGCGCAAACTCTTAGAGGTCTAGTATTTAAACCGTCCACGAAGCATTTCTGTATTCCCATGTAATAGGGTGCGCGTGTAGCCGAAGATCCGCCGTCCGTTGCCAGAGTGGCACTACGGGCCGGAGGGGCCAGCGCATAAGGCGCGGGGACGACGGGGGTCCGCGGAGCTTTCTTCGCCGGCGAATCAGCCCGTGGAGACTTCGGCCGCGTACGCTCAAACCAGTAAACAGCTTTCATATGGCAATAATATGCGTAAGTCATACAGCGCACTATAAAATGTCAGTAACAGTCATGTCAATGACCATACTTCAAAACATTGTCTAATGCAATGCTACGCAATCCTTCATCATTTTTTAAATGTATATTTTGTATTGTATACATAATAATTTTTCATGCATCATTAGAAAACATTTTTGGCATTTATGAGGTAAATCTTCAAATTGCGAAATATTTTCTTCTTGTTTACATCGGAGACATTCGGTGACTTTCAATGTCTGTTGTCAAAGAGTACTCGTTGCCAGTAAAATAAATTAGTACCACTAAAAATACACAACATTGGGAAGGAATAAAATCTTATCAGTCTATACAAGTAGACAACATACGTCGCCAGATCCCAAATATAAGTTACCTTGACGTTATCCATGCAACTGGGGTCGCGATAGGGCGGCGCCTGGAAGGCGATGGCCACCTGTTTGTGCACGAGCACGATGTTCGCAGACGACTCCCACACCGTGCCGTCTTCGAACGCTTGGCTGAACACCACCTCCGTATCGTCGCGGGTCACCTGAATATTATCAATTATTTACATCACTTTTATCTCACGAACACGGGTGAATGAGATAAAAGTACGGTATCACAACGCAAAATGTATATACGATTATAGTTATGTGAAGATTTTGTATTGTTTTTGTTCTGTGAAATTTAAAACAGTATAAGTGAAATTATAGCATTGGGCTAAAGATCCGTAGCACGCAACTTATTCCCAGCGGCTTACTTAGTATAAGACATGTGAACTAGGTCAATTTTAGACTGCAAAATGCATACGGATATGTTAGATGCCATACCATTTCTTTGTTTTTCTCGCTTTTGACATAGTCTATTGCAAAGAGTCCATTATGTCTGTAGCAGTAATCATACGCTATTTCATTTCTTTAGGACAATGGTGCTTGTTGCAATTTTATTTCCGGTATCGTGCTACGGCGACCGTTCGTAGGCATTACGTCTTAGAGAATTTAAGACAGGAGACGCCAGCACATCTTTCCTAACAAAGTATTTAGCCAAATTTTGGGAGGGTGGGTAGGTAACACACATATAAAGAAACTACGCACACTTGCAAAACATTTTCCCGTTACTACGCACCTACATTAAAACAATCACGCACGCACACTCATCAAAACACTAATTTTGAGCAATAAAATTCGACCTTACAAGCGTTTACACTAGGTAAATTATCGCATGGCTAATTCGACCAATGTAACTAAGGATCACATTTCATATAAATTCTCATAGATAGTAAGTATCTAGTCCTTACGGTCGGAAATATGGTGACGTGAAATGTCAAAATAGTGGCCTGACTTTGTAATCAATGGTCGATTTAAGTTTTAAATTAAAACTTTAATTGTCCAGAAAATTATAATTAAAGCGAAAACATACGTGCAAGTGAAATGATAATTTATCTTTTCGTAAATTTGATCAATTAAAATGTTTCTTGCACCCGAAAACAGCACATGAAGGCATTTTGACGGAGTCTTCATACGCCGGGAAGGATTTCGAGACTGACGTATAATCCATTAACGAAGTAGTTTTTAATAACGTGGCAGATTTTTCTCCTATACCTTTAGCAGAGTATTAGTTAAGTGCAATGCTAGGGAACGGTTCTGAGTGGATGATTTAAAAAGAACATAAATAGACTGTTCGAGATTTTTTTAAACATTGTTTAAAGGCTTGGTCAAACAGCGTGCGCGATGTAAGCGGGACGCCGCGTAATGCGACCGCTGTACGCCGGAATGAATGAAAACGTCCATCCTTACGTCGCGCAGCCTGTGTGGCGTCGCTAACCTGTTACCGTCAGTTCCGGCGCGCAGCGCAGCGGTAGCGCACTCAACGTGTCGCGCACGCTGTTTGACTAAGCCTATGTTTGACGTATTCCCTAATCGTGGTTTGATTGTTTGTGCAGTAAGTTACCTTCTCACAGAGCAGTATGAGCTCGGTGCCGCCGCGCACGCTTGCCGAGCAGGTGCTGAGCCGGTTGATCTGCAGCTCGCACATGGCCTTCTTGTCGTAGATCACATCAGACACGACCGGCGCTAACGCCTGTTTGATCTTGCTCGTGTTGCCGCCGGGAATGTACACTTGGAAGCACAGCCGGACCGCGTTCAGATCGATGTTTTGGGGCTGGTTCTTGTGGTTGAAGCCCGCTGGAAGAGATGTGGCCTTGTTTATCTAATCAGAAAAACTAAATTGTACGATTCGGGTATTGCATAATTGTGAACCAATGTTACCCACGAAAAATCCTCCAAACACACTACAGCGCTATGAGAAGGAGCACTTTACCGCAAACATACTACACAACACGTAGGTGGTTATTAAAACATCTGTTAGTTTGAAACCGAACATTTAATAAAACCATCAGAGCGGGTGTGGGGCTTTTCAATCTGAGACAACTATTCAGGAGCTTTGGCAGTATATATTTTTCTCAAAAATGGCCCGCAAAGTGAACATTACTTGCTACATATTGGACGGTAAAGTGTGTAGTTTAAGGTCACATCAAAATTAAAAAATAAAAAACATTGCAGGCCGCCTGGAATGTTACATATAAATTCCTTTATTTGTCGAGTTACAAACTTTTTAAAAAGTGGAAACTGGCATATTAAAGACGGCACAGGTCGTATTCAGCCAATTGAACTCGTATTTTTCTGTTTGTAAACGCGACGTTTTTGTATGTGTCTCAAATAGTTTGCGTTTTCGATGGGAAAATACACTTGCGATTCTGTTTAAAAAAATAAAAACGGCGGGAAATCTTCAATATTTTCACATTGCGCAACGATATTTAAAGTTATTAAATAAATAATATGAGTTCAAGTGACGAAGAAACGGAGTGTACGCCTGAGGAATTGAGGGATGAAGCGAATTTAGTAATCAATAATTTGTTTCCAGAAAAGTCAAAAGAAAAATATATGAAAACCTACGATAATTTTATGAAGTGGCGAGAAGCAAAGAATGTCTCCAACTTTTCAGAAAGCATATTTTTAGCTTATTTCATTATATAAGGACTGCACTATGTCCAATATTACGTTTAATTTTAAGCAATTAGCGGTATCCTCAGTTTGTACATAATAAAACTTAACTTTAATTTTACTCTTTTTTATTCCCCCATTTTTGAGAAAAGCACTATATTAGCCTCGGCCGGAATGGCAATTGCAGGCTTCGTATTATAATTAAACGGACTCGCAAGCTCGTCCGTTTAAACAAATACTCAGCCTGCAATTAACTCCTTCCCGGCCACGGCAATAATGTACTATATTCATAATTTAGAAGATAACACACGCGGTATTAAATATTACAATAAACTTTATAATACAAACTTATCAATATTACTATTTGAAGGTGAATACTCAACTGAACTGACATTCTGTTACAGCGAGTTGTTTGACATGCGCATTCGATTGCAAATAACAAATATAGAACATTCTTTATGGCCAATGAGTTTGACAACTATTCAAACCTCATTTCAACACAATCTAATCAGAGTAGGTAATCAGGCACTATTGCTAAGACTGTAGGATTGTAGTGTAGATCCTAACAAGCTACCCCTTAAGAAACTTTTAATTCATGCCATTTCCGGCTTTTGTCAGTCTCTGGTAAGCACGGAGATCAAATTAAATTCTCGTCCTTAAACTCATTCGATATCAGCAATAAAGTCTGGCAAATAAAATATGAGAATGATAAATGGCGGCAAATTCAAAAATTCAGCGTGTGGTATCACTGACGTGTAACGCGAAAAGCAGTCTTGACACTTGTAATATATTTAAAACTTAAAACTATTTTATTAATTTACCTATACATAGTACAATACAGACTAATATTATAAACTATCTGTGTTCTGTGACTTCTTGCGCATGACACATGTGAACTTGACCGATTCATGAATAAAAAGTACCTTGAATGTTGACCCATGTTATAATCGATCACCGTATCAAATATCACGCCAAATAAAAATATTTAAGTTAACCTGGCATAAGTCCGCGCGTAATTTTATTATACTCGTATTAGATAATGAGTAGCGACGAATAAATTTATAGAATAAACGTAAGTATCAAAAATTATATTTCATAGAACAATGACGTTTGACAATTCAAGTTGTTTGTCATATAACAAGTTCGGTAAAAACTTCATTGTCATCTTTCAAAACTATACATTTTTTTTAATATCTCATTATTTAAGCAGCACTACCTAAGTGTTTAAAGAAACCATCCCTCCGCTTGTAATCAATTTTTATCTCTGGGCGAGCACGACACGCACATCAAACTTCTTATTTTCAAACGATAGCTTAGAAAAACAAGACGACTCATTTAGTAAATAATCAACGACACAACAATCGAAATTAACTAAAGCAGCTATAACGCCATTAGTAAAAGAAAGTATAGGTACTTTCTTTTACTCAAAACACTGACGAACACAACGAACTGACCTTCAAATACTCGCAACAAAACTACAACCCACTCCCCAAATGAATTATTCATGCACAAGATACTAGTAAATCTGAATTTCACTGGTTAACTTGATTTTCTAATCTATATTTATGCACAAAATTAACTAAACTCACATAAGAATTACAATAATAAATATTTTCACACTGTTCGTACCGCAACCGGGCAAATGACTGTGTTGCCATTACATTCAATTTTTTACCAACGAATCTAAAAGCAAAGAAACTTTCTTTGCGCACTTGTAGGTAAATAAATTACCGAGCTTCAATCTACGTTCGATTTTCGTGTTTTGTGATACGATTTATGTCTTTTTTTAAAGCTTGTGCATAATTTAATTATAAAGAATCGAAATTGATAATATAATTTTGCGCAATTTATTCCACGCAGTATTATATAACAGAAGTATGGCAATGTTTCGAAATGGCCAAGCAGTGCATTCTAATATAAACCTTATCGGCTCATGTTTAAGGTTTTTAATTCAAATTCGATCATCTTCCAAAAACTCGATATTTTGCGGGTTATTGGCGACCTGCGTCTACGACAGAATTTGTGAGTGTGTGCGTGCAATTTCGATGGTCGTGTGCCATTTTTATGAATGAGAAACATACCCAAGGTAGGCTAATTTACGTCGGGTTTTTTTTACCGTTTCAAGCGCAATGCGTAATGCGGATACGTAGTGAATGTTGTGACTTGTGATTAGATGTCTGGCTGAAATCTATTGTGTGAAGCTATAGTCAATCGCATTACTAAGTGCTGTATTTTTATTGATGATTTATGAGTTTGATATACGTAAGCAAAAAGTTTAGGGCAAGCCGGTGGGAATCGGGTTGTAGGGGGCCGCCGCCACTGCTATTTATATTAGCCAGTTTAAAATAACAGGACACTGGACCATAGCAAAAATTATCATTTCAAGCTTAATATCATGCAAACGGATTTCAGAATCAACAAATAGTTTTAGAAACCCCACAATATTATTGAACGAGCAATCCAACGACACCCCACACGATGGGATTTGGAAGAAAAAAAATGCACCCCCACTTTACGGGTACGGGACAAAATTTAATTCTACCGTTATGTCGGCGTACCCAATTAATATGTATACTCATGCCAAATTACAGCTTTCTAGTACTAACGGTTACTGAGCTAAGCCGCGGGAAGACGGACGGACATGGCGAAACAATAAGGGTTCCTTATTTGGTAAGGAACACTAAAAATCTATTGTGGACCTACATCTATTCACTGAAATTGGTAGTTTATTGACTGTACTTGGCTCCTAGTCAATATTTAATTTTGAAATACAGGAGGAGTTAGGCCGGTAATGGCATTGCGGCCGGCTGGACTGGAGCTAAAAAAAAAAGTATTTCCGTCCCGCTATTCCCGGCGGTGACGCAGTGCGTCAAATCGTGTTATTTTCAACTATGACCTGCGGTTAACTTCGGCTATTGATTGGAAACCTTAAACGATGTCAAATTCGACAGATTACAGAATTATAACAATTTAGCTGGATGAGATCCTTCATAGCGATAACTTCGCCTTTGTATAGTTCGTACGAAACTAAGGTCAAATTCTGTCAAACGAACGCAAGCAAAAATATTACTAAGAGCCCGAATATAAAGTTGGTAAGCTCTTGCTTGCGGTCATTTGACAGAATTTGACCTTACAGTTTCGGACGTACAGTAAACTTTAATCTTGGGTGGCATATATATTGTTTTAACCTCTTATACAGCCGTATATTGTACCTACATACAAAAACTTAAAAAAAGAAAACAATCTTATATAACACCTAGCGAATACAATGTTTGTTACTTGCCTTTTTTTTAAATCTAAACGTTGATAACAGTTGGCCCTAGTCACATAGGTAAGTTTATTTTCTCATAACAAATGAACCCAGTAGATGACATCTACTGTTCACCTCTATCATTATGACATAAAATTTAAAGTGGCAAGTATTGGGTGAGTGTCGGGCACTGCGACGTTTACCTTGTCATACACATACATATTCCTGTTAAACATATACATACTCGTATAGTTTACAATTTAAGTATTTCTGGTAAATCATGCATTGTTGGACCGCACAAACATGATCCCTTAGTGCATGCGTGAGCCAAGTGGGCCAGTAAAATGGGTCATAAAGCAGTTATAGACGCGTTTGTTCACGTCATGGACATTGATAGAATAACGCGGTCGCCAGCGGCAGTGAATCGAATCTAGGGAGCTTTGTTGGTGTAATCCAAATTAGTTATGGCGATTTTGAAGTCGTTAATAAAGAATATCGTTAATCAGCGATACAAATCTGAGGAATAGAGCCATTGCCTACGTGCGATTCGACATTAGAGTAGACAGATCTATATCTATCCGGAATACTTACAGGCCAGTCCGTAGATGTTCAAAGCCGGGCTACGTTGCAAAAGGTGGTGTAGAAGATTTTATTTTTTTATATTGTGTATATGAATGCAACTGGGTAAAAATGCTTCGCTTCAGCTCCCGTCTTAATCTTCTAACCTATCCACATTATCGATTTTGTCCCAACAAGTCATTCTGGGTTTTTATAAAAAAAATAAACTCGGAAGATTAAGACGCTCCCGCTTAGTCTTATATAACGAAATTATGGAAAATGTCACGTCGACTTTCCGTATCATTGAAATTATGAAACTGTGGCTTACGTATAAGTTGTCAAATGTAAAAATTGGAAACTGTAAAGCGGGCTTTTGAATTGCGGACAAATGACATTGTGGTAAAATGAATCCGTGGTATTTCAAACAGTTGAGAAACAAAGTATTTGGATTCTAAAGATTCGGTGAACCGTTTTCGGACAAGTGAAATTCGGTAAATAGATTTTCGAAACATCGATAGGTTACCCGTCGAAGTAACTCATAAACAGAAAATGTTTACCACCTCACTTACAGAACACAATCCCAATAATTTTATACTTATTTAAAGGGACTGTCCAAAATGGGACTGGGCTAGGCATGTCTGCCGTATACATCCGGAAATATGGGCCAAGATAAGTACGGAGTGGTGTACGGATCCCGCTAGACACCCACCGGAGCAGAGGCAGACCAAAACGGAGATGGCGGGACCATTTTGACGCGTTCTCATGATACGGTGTACAGTATGGTGCTGGTAAAGATACTCACTCTTGAAGGGATCGACTTTTATCTCCTCCCGGACACGCAGCGCCTCTGCGATGTCCTTGCGTTTAACGCACTGTATGCCCAGGTTGCTGAACTGCACGATCGAGGTGTCTCCATTTTGCTCCAGGGTGCACACGCCGCGGTTGCACATGGGTTCGCGACCCACCAAGTTGTGAGGATGCGGCCTGAGGGAGAAAGAGTATTTATTGAGTTCACGAGTTTAACGCGGTTTTTCATATTTTAATGATGGATATGACAGAGTACATAGAACGGTGTAACATCAAGCGTAAGGCAAACATTCGTATTCAAAGCAATACCTGTAAGGTTTGTCCTTGGTGACGCAGGAGACGAGCACGACGAACCGACCCGTGTAGCCGACCACCTCGATGGTGGGGTACGTCTTCCGCTCCGGCGTACTGCGCACGCCGGGGATCGAGCCCGCCGAGCGCCCTTCGCACTCATATCGAAACCTGGACACAACAGACATACAGGGGAACGAAAATGTGGGTATTTGAATAGGAGGGTCATTGTTCGTCAGTACACGATCGAATCTAAGACATATTCAAAATAAATATTAATACGCTTTATGCCTCGAAGCGTGGACCTACTCATTAGCACCATATGCGTGCTTACTGCTTATGCTTAGGCAGTGTACATGATGGTAGTAAGTAGTATTTTTTGCCTTGCGCCTTAACCAAATACCTTTTTAACTTGTTTATTTCATAAGTTCGGTACAACTTCTTGTTGTGATAGAGACACCCATAGGTAAGGGTTTTACGCACACTTAAGTCACTGACTAATGATATCTACATATATGTATACCTTGTTGTTTAAATATTTTTTCACTTCTCCTATTCGAAAAAAGGCTTTTCTAGCCCGTTTAGAGGGAGCAAAACTCGTTTCTGCTCTGTTAATATTTTTTTAAATTCTTTCATTTCTGCCCTGCTGACAGAGAGCAAATAGTAGATTGTATGACAAGGGTCTAAAATGAGCCGTATTACCACGAGATAGTTATTTTCCCGAACGAAGTGAGGGAAAATAGTTCGAGGGGTAACATGGCTTTTAGACCAGAGTTATACACTCTACTTTTCACTTCGATTGCGAGAAAATAAATAAACAAAGGTTAACCACCCAAAATTAACAATAAATTCCACGGCGAAGATATATACTTTTGCAGCATGATTTTTTTTCTATACTCCTTTGACATACAAAACATACACTGCGGTTCGCGCGCAACATTCACGCGCGAAAAAAGCTAACTGACCTTCCATAGAGCGCTTCAAAGTGTTGCTCGAACGATTTAACCACTTTTTTTAATTATTGTGAAATAGGGACTACTACAAACTTAATCTTTAGACTCTTTAGAGAAATGAATTCTGTTTTCTGATTGGTCGATTTTAGTAAAGCTGTATTCTGGTTGGTTAATACCCAATACCAAAATTTTTTTAAGAGTTAAATTAGTGTTCTGTGATTGGTGGATTTAATAGGTGAAGTATTTTGATTGGTCAAATTCAAATGTTTTGTAAATCATTAATATGTATTCATATTTTCCCTAGGGGATAAATGTACTACTTTAGCCCCGCTTGACAAGTCTAATATGACACACTTTTCGAGCATGAGAAGTGAAATAGTAGATTGTATGACAAGGGTCTAAAACGAGCCATATTACCACGAGATAGTTATTTTCCCGAACGAAGTGAGGGAAAATAGTTCGAGGGGTAATATGGCTTTTAGACCAGAGTTATACACTCTACTTTTCACTTCGATTACGAGAAAATAAATAAACAAAGGTTAACCCACCCAAAATTAACAATAGATTCCACGGCGAAGATATATACTTTTGCAGCATGATTTTTTTTCTATACTCCTTTGACACACAAAACATAGAGACTGCGATTCGCGCGCAACATTCACGCGCGAAAAAAGCTAACTGACCTTCTATTGAGCGCTTCAAAGTGTTGCTCGAACGATTTCCACTTTCCCACTTTTTTAATTATTGTGAAATAGGGACTACTACAAACTTAATCTTTAGACTCTTTAGAAAAATTAATTATGTTTCCTGATTGGTCGATTTTAGTAAAGCTATATTCTGGTTGGTTAATACCCAATACCAAATATTTTTTTAAGAGTTAAATTAGTGTTCTGTGATTGGTGGATTTAATAGGTGAAGTATTTTGATTGGTCAAATTCAAATATTTTGTAAATCATAAATATGTATTCATATTTTCCCTAGGGGTTAAATGTACTACTTTAGCCCCGCTTGACAAGTCTAATATGACACACTTTTCGAGCATGAGAAGTGAAATAGTAGATTGTTAACCGAGGGCTGAAAGGCACCCATTTCTGACGAGATGTTTTGGCGCTCGAACGAAGTGAGAGCGCCAATAGTTCGAGGCAAAAATGGGTGCTATCACCCGAGTAAAACACTCTACTTTTCATTACGAATACGAGGAAAGTAAACACAAGCCAGTTAAAATCAAAATTATTTTATTAAAAAACAGTCACTTGAAATCAAAATTATTTTATTAAAAAACAGTCACTTGAAATCAAAATTATTTTATTAAAAAACAAAGTCACTTGAAATTAATATTAACGTTTGTACAGTTATTGAGCGTTAGAGAAATATTTTTTTCCACCACCAGAGCGAATTCTTCACGCACCACAAATGTTCTGTCAATCTTTGTTTTGGTATTTGGAAGTTTTATTAAGTGTAATTGGCCGTGTTTTTCCATGTTTTCTATGGTGAGATTTGTAAGCTCGATGCACCTACAGGCGCCGCTGATGCCCAAAATGAATGCAACCTGCAAAAAAATACGATAACATTAAATATACCTTACGACAAGAATATTACGACGAGCCCAAATTCAATTATTACGTTATGTGGGGTACATACGTCAAGTTAACTATAGTTGTAATCTTTCTCTTACCTTTGTTGCCAAATATATTTCATCGGGGGCTTGATTTAAGAAGGTTTCTACTTCTTTTGCAGTAAAAACCTTCGACTTTTTGCATTTAAATCCATCCGATTGCCTCTTCAAAAATGATATGAGCTTGGTGTAGTTTTTTTATATTGACGTCGTGTTTTGTATTTATTACCGATCTCAGCATAGAAAATATGCTCCATAAAGTTGAAGGCTGAAGTTTCTTTGATAGTTCACTGAAATACGTAAGGAAAACACTTTCCGATAGAGATTTCACCCTTTTCTCGGCCCGCCACTTTATGAAATCATTATACGATTTCATATATCGTTCCTTAGTTATCGTTGGCAAAAGGTTTTCTACGACAGCTTGAGCCTCTTCTCTTATAAAATCAGGTGTTAATTCAATTTCAGAACCGCTAGAACTCATTTTGTTATATTAAACTCAATTTCGAATATCACAAACACAGTCTAATGGAACTTCCATAGAAAAAATTGCACTTTTTTATTTAAGGTTTCCCGCCAGTTTACTTTTTTAATACCAACGTACATCCTGCACGGCTAGCACAAGTCGGCGCGTGAGCTAACTCGCCGAGAGATAAACTATCCGCCCTTTTAAACGACTGCTCAAATTTATTTTTTTAATTAGTATTTAAAAAATTAAATAATATAAATTAATTATTAATGTTAATCACTAAAAGATAAAAACAAGTTTAAAATATAAAACTTAAGGAAATCACGCCGAAACAGACGGATGGTCTAGCTCGCGGCGAGATAGCTCGCGCGCCAACTTGTGCTAGCCGTACATCACAATTCGCAAGATGACGCGCGACCGCGAAAGACGGCCATTTTGAATTTGCGTATTTGGTGGTTTTATCTGTGTCTTAAACAATATTTTAATTTATTTCGCAAATCACATCTCGCCTTGAAAGTGACTAATAAATACATAAAGTACATTATATTAATTATAAACATCAAAAAGAATTTAAATGTCAACAAAACTGTAATAAATGAAGAATTAATCGTTTTATGGCTGTATAGGTTACTACCATTGCGTTGTTCAATATAAACTACGATTCATATTTTTTTTTTTTAATACTTTTCTGCTTTAGAGCAGGCATGTACCACTTTCAGCACGGTGCCTGGATGAACAATGACCCCCTTTCAGAGTATGAGTAATGAAAAAAAACATGCTGCCAAATTACATATAGTTCGCCGTGGAATTAATTGTTAATTTTGGATGGCTAACCTTTGTTTATTTATTTTCTCGCAATCGAAGTGAAAAGTAGAGTGTATAACTCTGGTCTAAAAGCCATATTACCCCTCGAACTATTTTCCCTCACTTTGTTCGGGAAAATAACTATCTCGTGGTAATATTGCTCATTTTAGACCCTTGTCATACAATCTACTATTGCTCCGTGCCTGGTCACGGCCGGCAGCGCGCGCGCGCGGGCGCCTGTTTAAGTTATTCATCTTTAAACATCACAACAATCGATGTAGGTATACTATGTATCTTAATCGAGCAAATGTTTAACTTTCTATTTGTTTAAGTAATTTTTCTTTTTCTTAAATGAATGGATTGATGGGTTAATAAAGTACTAAAGTACTTAAGTAGTTTTACTTACTTATTTGGATGTATAGTTTTTCTCTCGGGAGAAGTAAAAAGAAGTGTATTACACGGCGGCAAAATTATTTCTAACTCGGGCGTGGCGGTTTGATCCCTCACTGCGCTCAGGATTCCACGTTAGAATCTATTCACGTTCTATCCTGGAATCCTTCACTTCGTTTGGGATTCAACACGCTAGCCCTCGATGAAATATTGCATTTTGCTCCCTCATAATACAATCTACTATTATCTTTTAAAAGGTCTATAAACCTCATTATCTTCAGCAATTAAATCAGAAAGAAAAATACTTACAGCTGAACAAAGAAAACATAATCACAATCAACGCAATAATAAGCCCAACTCCAATGTACATTAAAGTCGTGACATGTCAAAACTGTAGTACCTAAACATACAATCATCGGCAGAGTGAGATAGTCGGACCAATTACCAGCCATTGATAGAAGGCTTTATTACCGCCATTACAGCTATATTATTGCTTTACCTATTTTTCCTGTTTGCTAACTGCAATAGCATAGCGTTTACGAGTTTTTTAAAAGGCTTCAAAAAAAGGTTCGCAATTCGACAGTTTGTTTTGTCCGCGATTACTCCTTAAGCTGGAAAATAGACAACGACACTCCGTAATAAAACAGTGTAGCTAAGCTTGGAATTGTCATGACATGCACATTCTGGTAATGATTTACTAAAAAGTGAGAAATAAATAAATTTAAAAAATCAGACTCCTAATAAAAAACAAAAAAAAAATTTTTTTTAATGGATTTCATATACATTCCGCGCCAGCTTTAGTGTAGTATAATTGTAATACACGGCATATATATGTAAAAACTAAATCAGAAATAGTATGTGGAAATAAACTTTCCCCAAATAAACTGAAATTGTTTTGCTCACATTTTAACTGAAATTGTACCCGCCAAGTACGAAGTTAAACACTTTAAAGAATCCGGTTACCCGTACAAATTTTCTACACCCTCTCCACCCTTTCAGGGAGCGAATTTTGAAAAATGCTGTTTCATTTTCTTGCAATTTAATGATAAGTATAAACGGAGTTTCAAGTATAAAAAAAATGCTGCTCGCACAAACTTTCAACCCCTTTCCACCATTTTTTTTTGATAAACGCTGTTAATTTATGCTTAGTCTATCTAGCTTAGTCCTTAAAATAATTTTGTTCGCCATGCAAACTATCCACAACTATTAAATTTAAGATGGCTGACGGAGGAGTTGATTCCTATCAAAACATAAAGTTATGTGCCTAAGTTGCCTAACTAGACCATAGAAATTTGGTGCTTTTGTCCAGCGTGTCCACATTATCACGTAAAACTGCCTCAATACTGGTTTAATTTGTACTGAACATGAAATAGTAAAAGCAGTGTATATTCTATTCCCTAAAGTAGTTTATGTGTGTGAAGCAAATGTACTTTTGGGAAAGTGTGCGTTTTGAGAAATGTACATTTTGGGAAAGTGTGCGTTTTGGAAAAGTGTACTTTTTGGGATGACTTACGGCTTAGAGCATTTAAGACTGGTGACGCCATTGATATACTTACCCTCTGCCAAAGGTATAGGAGGAAAATCTGCCACGTTATTAAAAACTACTTCATTCATCGATTATACGTCAGTCTCTAAATCGTTCCCGGCGTGTGAAGAGCTCCGTCAAAATGCCTTGTGTGCTGGTTTAGGGTGCAAAAAAAAACATTTTACTTTATCAAATTTACGAAATGATGAAATCATTTCACTTGCACGCATGTTTACTCTTTAATTATACTTTTCTGCACAATTAAAGTTCTTATTAACATCGTAAATCGAGCATCGATTACAAAGTCGATTTAAAAACATTCGCACTCGACGCTATACGCTTGGGCGCTTTTTGACATTTCATGTCACCGTATTTCCGACCGTAAGGATTACTATCTATGAGAGTTTATATGAAATGTGACCCCTAGTTACATTAGTCAATTTTGCCATGCGATAATTGACCAAGTGTAAACGTTTGTAAGGTCGAATTTTACTTACTTCAGGAGGTTTCCTGACATGTCAGATTTTTTGAGCCTTTGTCAGGAATGCGGCCGGTATTTCGTAAGTGTCAGGAATTTTAAGAACTCTGGAAGCACACGTGATGACCAAAGCTATTGCTATCGAAATACTTGTGGGGGCAGTGGGTTGCGGGGTGCAGACCGGCGTAAAAAACGGAAGGGTAGGACCTGAAGAGAGGCTTTGATAGGCCTCTTCACTAACACCGGATTCATAGAAAGCCGAAATTTCCACGCGCGTAATACTAGAACAAGACAGGCACGTTTTGATATTTTACGCGTGACGTGACGAACGTATTTTTTTACAGTACGAGAAATGTCAGGAAATTTTGGGCCATGTCAGGACATTTGTCAGGGTTTTAAATTTGTTCACATGGCAACCCTAATGCGTGATTGTTTTAAAGTAGTAATGCTAGAATGTTTTGCAAGTGTGCGTAGTTTCTTTATATGTGTGTTACCTCGTCCCGACAAAATTTGGCGAAATATTTTGTTCGGAAAGGTGCGCGGAAGGCGTCTACTGTCTTAAATGCTCTCTAAGACTTACGGGGAAAATGCCTTAAATAGGCAAGTGTACATTTTGCGGAAAGTGCACATTTCATAATGACTAAATAATGACTTATGTAGACTTAATTAAGTCTTTAGCTATCCTACTAATCCTATTGTATATTTTAGATGTTTGTTACTCAATCACGCAAAAACGGCTGAACGGATTGAGACGAAACTTGGTATAAGACGAGTTTATAGCCTGGATGAATAAATAAGGTACTTATTATCCCGAAAGTCATCCCTTTTCAATCCCGAAGGGATGAAATAGGGAATGGAAGTTTATGCGAACGAAGTCGCAGGCAAAAGCTAATAGACTATAAATTTGATTTTCACCCTTCTGTTACATACATACTCTTAAAAGCGTATATTTGTAATAAATGCTTTATTATATTGATTTTAAGACAGAATATCGATTGGATTAACCAGTGTCTGTAAGTTTTAATAATCGTACTATACTCGCCGCGGATCTTCGATCCACTGATCCACGAATATATAGTATATAAAAGCGTCCCACAATGCATATTTACCGCAGTCGTAGAAAGAGGATTAGGTAGAAGCAGTATTAGCGAAACATCAAGGGGGACGGAATTATGATAGGCTGACTAAATGGATATGTATCACACGACTGATACAGATGTAGCGCAATTCTGACATTTCATAATTAGTCGTGCTGTATATACATTGGCGCCAAATTTAAAATACGCCAATAGGCTCGAATACCAATTAATAATTAATATAATAAATAATTTCATTTCATTTCATACATTGATGAGGTTTCGGTGACACAGGCCGGTGACAAATAATACGCGATGAGGGACAAGAGATGACACTGCATCTCGTTCCCACGTGCGTTGGTGTCTATGATTGCATCTTTTTCGCACATCTTTGTATGTGTGTATTGCCAGCTCCATTCTTATCCTTACTTCATGACCGCAGTCTAGTCTGTATCGTCAGGACCAGCTATAACAGTTAACGATAACCTCTTTACCACTAGGAATGATAAATTTAATCATATAGGTGTTTGCTGTAGTTGTTCAGCCTTCGTAGCTATTAATTTTTTGAGTTAACCTTAGTCAGGATTGCTACAATATTGGTTGCTTTACTAGCACCTCACGAGTTATTGTAATAATTATTGCATAAAAATGTGAAAGTAAGCAACTATTTAGTGTCAGTTATAACTATTATAAGAATAAGCAGGCCGGTTGAATTTAATTAGATAGGCACCTATTTCTACATTTTCCATTTAGTGTCCGTTATAACCATTATAAGAATAAGAAGGCGATAATTTTCCATTCAAAGTACTTTCGATGTTACTGAAAATAAATGTATATATAATAAATGTGCTTTTATGCATTTCAGATCTGTGAGACATGCAATGTCATCCAAGCTGACATAATCATCTGTGACTAGAGACACATAATCTAGATATCTGAGACGTGAAATAGTTATGTATGACTCGGTAGGGAATATAAATACTGCGATGACGTCACAGCGATGACGTCGCGTCTAGTCTGCGGATAAAAACGTGGTAGGTGATAAATGCGCCAGCGTCGATCGCGTCACGTCTACTGATAAATGATAACATAAAAGCTTGTACATTTCAACGAAATAAAATCGCATGTTTGAACTTGAGTGTTGTGAAATTTCTATTGGGTAACGAATAAGAGATATTGGATTCATTTATAAAAAAGGATGTAATTGAAAACAAGAAAGCGTTAATACCACAAATAATCACAAATGAATTATTGAAATAAAGAAAACCAGTCTCCGCTTCGTATTATTAATGTGTATTGCGTCCCCTGAATCACACAGGTAAAAATTCAGGGTATATTTTTTCATTATTCGGTGTGTATTCAGTAAAAAGTAAATATTAACATACTGGCACTTGATGCAGCTATTAGGAGAATATATTGAGTACAATATTTGTAGCTTCAAACATATTGATAGACTTAACTGGTAAACGGTTGCAATCTGCTGGGACGCAACTGTCAGCCAGGGGACTAAACGTGTGACTCTAAAGACATAATAACTTGAAACACAAATAATTCTAGTAATATATATCTCTAAATTGTAAGGTGTACATTAATGAATTGATCTATCGATGAACAAGCTGTTTATTAATAACAAATTTTGATTAATTAAGAAAATAACTTTAAAAGGACTCTTGGGTCACAATAGTGTCTCTTAGGTCGCAATTTCGTTACTCAAGAGAATGTGAGCCAAGGGTCATTTACACGGTTTTGGGTTCTTTTTGTTATAAAAATATTAATTTTCTGCAAAAAAAACTTGTATCTGAGAGACATTATAGACCGAGAGAGTAAGCATAGTAAGTATTCAATTACTTTTTCTACTCCTGAGGGGCTACCGGGAAACGAAAACGAACGAAGTTCGAATATCTCCCTCTCTGTCGCACTTGCTAATCCGTGCGGCAGAGAGGGAGATATTCGAATTTCGTTCGTTTTCAGTCGCGGTAGCCCCTCTGTACTTTTTTCGCGATTTATGCAATCATGAACTCTAATATAAATAAATACATACTTTATTTATTCTGTAAAAAGTCTATCTAGTCTATTGCCCAAAAACACTCCTTACCCTACTTTAATGAAAAATTTAAGCAGAGTTGAGTGCCACAGACTACTAGAAATTCTATGTTTAGTGCGTTCAAGTGAAACTTTAATGATTAAAATCAGTGCTGTCAACTTAACGCAACTTTGCTATAATTTTTATGTATTAATTAATGCGTAATATATTAGTAAATAATATAAATACATACATTTCTCATCTGTTTTGTGATGTCTCATCTGTTTTAACAAGTTTTATCTATTTTCGGATATAGTTATGAAAACGCAACAGTTAAGATTCTATCCGGATTTGAATTCAGTTTAGGTCGGATGCCAAGTCTAGCAAATAAAAAAAAACACAAACCATAATCAAAGTGTCATATTTTTGATTTCCCACCAAATTCCTAATTGTAAACGAAAACATACAATCCGATATATGATTATATTACTAATATCAAACAATTTTTTTGTGTTTATTAAGAAAATGTGTAGGTACGTTGATTCAGGGCTCGGAAACCGGTTTCGTCTTCATACAATTAACCGGTTAAAAAATTCGGTTAATTGCATTTTATGATTCTTTTTCGTATTTTAAATCATTTATTTCCAAGATGAATAAACAAATTTTAAAATAAAAATGGCGATATGAAAAGTACTGTTGCAGCTTGCAACACCGCGACACTGATTGCGGCCAATTGGAGCACATCATCTCGCGCATGCGCACAGCAGCGCCAAAGTTCGCGTATAAAGCCGCCGACGCGCCGCCGTCGCGTCCCCTTTTTTGCTAACCCAAAAACCACACACGCGCGTCGCTTACAAACATTATAATTAAATAAATCTGTAATCTTACAAAGTAAAGGCTTGAAATGGTAAAAACCTTTTTTATTTAAATCAAACTATGTCCCAGACATAGAAGTGGCGACCGTGACAGGACACGCGTGTGGGATCACTCCGCTCTCGTTTGCAGAAAACCCAGGGGTCTGGCATCGGCCATTTTGAGGCCCTGCTTTGGCCGTGGTGGCGTCACCGTCTCAAGGGACGTGGCAGTCGTCGAGCCGTCCGAAGAGGAGAGGCGCGCCGTGGGAGGAAGAAGCCGGGCCAGCCAAGAACAGCGCTGCGCGGAGTACAAGACCCGGCAACCCGACTACGACGTGCAGGGCGCCGGCGGCTGCTGGCGCGGGACGGCAAGGCTGCGAGGAGAGTGCCGTGATCCATCCCAAATTCCTACCTCACCAACCTAACCCTGTCTCTGTACTTATATCAAACTATGTCCCAGACAGTACTTTAGCAGATATTTTCAAAAATAGTAAAAACCGGTTCCGAGCCCTGCGTTGATTCTTTTAAAATCCACGAAGAAGTTATATAGCATTACTGAAGAAATTGGGTAGGTAATAGGGCATGCAATTATGCAATATCGGACGGTTTTTGAATTCCGGAATTGTTTTCGATATTGGCATCCAATTCCGGAATTCCGGAACTGATTCCGGAATTCGGATTACCTTTTTTCAACTAAATGGATGTCACAAAAATGTACTAAAAATATGAATGATTATCGTTTTATAGGCAATCTCACTTTTTAACATTAGCGCATTACAAAGCATACAAACACAGGCGAGGTGGTGGTTCTTCAAGAATGGTGATAAGGGGGCGTCCATAAATTACGTGAGATGTTTAAGGGGGGGAGGGGGTAGAGTCAAATCTCATCTAATCTTACGTTGGAGAGTGGGGGGTTCTCGGCAAATATCACGCAATTTTTTTTCTGATTGAAACAAAAAAAAATTATACTATTTTGGTCCATTTAATCCAGATTGTACACGCTTATAAGATTTAATCTTAAGAGCGCGTTCACCAAAAGCGCTCGCTCAAATTCGGTATTTAGACAGCGATCGCACGGCAAAGTGCGCTTGTGTGTGTGTGGACACTCTACTAGCTGACCCTACAAACACACTCACACCCAGAACGCCCGAGCCAAGCACGCCATCCTCTTCTAACCTTCTAAAAATAATATCGGTACAAAAGTGATAGCGTGCACGGTAGGGTTGCGGTAGAGGTGGCGCATAGGAGTGAACGCGTTTGATACTTGCGTCAATGAAAACCAAACCAACAACATATTTAATTTACTTCGCTTAAGTGAGGCAGTTATCATCTTGTTTTTAGTGCTCATATTTTCTTTCTATACTTTAACAGTTAGTTTTTTATTGTAATAATAATAAACAGGAAGGTGGTTTTTGATAATAGACAGTAGCAAGGGGTTTTCTGAGAGTTAATTACAGCCAATTAATACGCTGCTTGACAATACTTTGAACAGGGTCTTACATTATTAATAATTGTTTTATTAGATTTTTCCGAGACCAATTAAAGCCCAAAAGTATAATTTAAAATTTAATTATTCACGAATTCAACGAACGAACGCGGGGTGTAAGCAAACCGGGCAGAAATCGGAGACAATGTTATACCTATAATAGAACAGTCGTATAGGTGGTTTATTCTGACATGTGAAAGACGTCTACTTACACTTGTATGACAAATGACAACACAGCATTCGCGATCATGGCGGGTAACGATTTTGATGTTTGAAAATTAATCATTTTTTTAAATCTGTCTTTTACATCGAGATTGAAATGTGTGTATATGTTTGTATATACTACAGGAAATAAAGATTCTTTGAGTGAATATTATTCATACGACTCCACTAGCCTGTCGTCACTCGTCAGGTCCGTTTGATGTATTTGCCGCGTTTGCTACTGACTCGTATTTTCTCTATTAAATTCTAAACGTAATGGAAACGTCATAAGGTACTATACTACACCAAATTCACTTTCCTAATACCCTGATTGCACTGGTGGAGCGAATAAATTATGCAATAAATAATATACATGTAGAATAAAAGATGTTTAAGAAAAGAGAAAATTTGCTCCCCGCTCAAACTTTGAACCCCCTTTTCACCCCTTTAGTGGGGCAATTTAGAAAAACGCTGAAATACGTCATTGATATATATAAACACAGAGTCTATATACAAAGTTTCATGTCTCTCACTTTAATAAATACGGTTTTTCATACAAACTTTGGACGCCCGTTTCACCCCCTTAGGGGGTGAATTTTGAAAAATCCATTCTTATTGCACTTCTAGGTCTTATAAGGAACCTACGTGCCAAATTGGAATCTCTAGAACCAGTGGTTTGGGCTGTGCATTGATATGTCAGTCAGTCAGTTTCTTCTTTTATATATTTAAGAAAGATAGTTGAGTAGTGAAAATCACCTTACAATGAACATGACATCATCAAAATCTTGACATACGTGAGCGAAGAACAGGGTAAGTATAAGGCATAATTGCATATTTACAGAATTATTTAGACCGAAATGTCTTTAAAAGCCGAATAGCGTAATAAATCTGTCTAATACATATTAATTATTTACGCCAACTTTACATTTACATAAGTTGGGTGTAACTTAACTTACCTTGCCTCGTTTGCCTCTTTTAGACTTGAAGTATATATTATTTTCTTCCTAACACAAGTATAAACCGACTGTTTGCGACCCATGCTACAAACAACATGAAATAAGTAATTATTAGTTTGCTGAAAATACATTTGTACATCACTCTATAAGAAAACTACATAAATTTTAAAAAACATACTTACCTACGATCAAATGTGGTTGATCGCGGTATAATCACGTTCAGAGCGTTCGCGCCGCAAAAATGGCGGTTGGTATGAAATTGACACAGGTCCTGCCTCGACAAGCGCTCGCGCCGTACTGAGGATTCTTCCCGCGCCCAAACAAATATATACAACTTTTGAATCTTTTTTGACAGTATAATTTTTAAAATAATAATTATTTCTTTTACTGAAATATATTGCCAAATACATGAATTTTAATGTGTAATATAAATAATTGTAATAATCCTTCAATAATACTGAAAAAAACCGTGTGATTTGAGCCTAATTTTGAAAAATGTCTCTGTAAGAGTATCTATGAAAAATAATAAAAAATTGAGGCCGCAGCGTAAATTAACAACATATAGCGGCTGTAAAACAATTTTTAAATAATTAGGTTTTCTAATAACATCATCACGTTTTGAGAGGTCAAACTTATACCTCCGCGCCCTCTTCAGAAATCGACTGTCAGTAATCGGATAAATAAAACTAAAATATTGATTTAAACTAAAATTTGAAGCCGCTACGTAAAATATAAAAAATTAACTTCTCTAAATCAATTATTTAAATTTTGCCAAACCTTTCCGTTTCTTAGGAAAAATGCGTCAAAAATTTAGTTTTGTTGATTTTTCTTCCACAAAATATGAATGGACTCTTAAGCGTAATCGTAATACGATTAAGATTATTCACTAATTCGTTCGAAAGAGAATAATTTAATTCATACTTAGACGTTAACTCTCAGCAATATTGATAACTAGTCTTAACTAGTCGTAAATAAAAGCACGAAGCATTTTTTTTTCTTTTTGCAATAACAATCCAACGCGTTTACGTAAGAAACCCACATTTAAAAAAAATCTCACGTGAGATTGGGGGTTGGGGGAGGGGGTTGAATAAAATCTCACGACATCTCACCAGGGCGGGAGGGAAGGACAGAAAATTTAAAAAATACCTCACGTAATTTATGAACGCCCCCCTAACACCCTACTGAACAACTACCGAATCACGCTTTTGAACCATGCTACAAGCTGTTTTCAAGAGTCATTACGAGCCGTCTCGCACGCAGGCTAGATGAATTCCAGCCTCCCGAAAAAGCCGGTTTCCGAAGTGGCTTTAGTACCATAGATCACAAACCACATCCATAGGCTCCGTTAAGTTATACAGAAGACTTAAGACTACCACTTACACCTGTATTGAGTATTTGTGGACTATGAGAATACCTTTGATTCGATCGAAACACAGACCAGATAACCTAAAGACGTCGCGTAGTCGGGCGACCCCCTCTGCCACTCATATGGTGAATTCACTCTATGTTTGAGACACGCCCCCGTTGCTAACTTCAGTCTACAGACGGCTTCCGTGCAAGTAAGACTATCACTAAAATAAAGTTTTGACGTGGTTTTAGTGATGCAAAATGCATTATTGTTGTGTTAAATTGTGTGGAAATAACACTATAACATCTGGTGTGCAAAAAAATGGTATTTCATTTCACAGGTAAGTAGATTTTAATAAAATTACAAATTAATTTAAGCGAAAGCATTGTAGGTACTCGTTCATGTCTTCTCTTTCTGCCATGCTGCGCGGAATAATCGCTCCTTCCTTGTCTATCACCCCTTGCATTGCTTAGTGCGAACTAGTGATGTCCATAATATGTGTTCATTTACTATCGATAAGATAATTCACGGAAGATGCAATACATCGCAAGTAATTTACAAATAATACCTATTATGTTGGCAAAGTATTTGTGTGCCGTATCTAATTATCTATGATCGAATTTTCCGTTGCAACACGGGATGAATAACCTTTATGATCTTTTCAAACTGGTGTTACATTATAAAGCATTCTAAGCATGTTTACTAAAATGTGCATCCTTTGTTTTAGGTTTCCTAAATGTCCAAACATAAAAGAAATGTGAATCAATGCTACAAATCGATCACATGGTTCGTTTCCTTCTCCAAGCAGTGTCATATGTTCTCGGCACTTTAAATACCATACCGTCACATACTTGCAGAGAATTTTAATATTTCTAATCATCGATACTATTGATAATATATTTATTTAACGCGTTCATCTCTAGCGGCCGGCAGCCATTATCGTCTGACGCCCAAGTGACCTTCATTCGACAAATCACGGCACGGTAAGCGCTCGCTGCGTCCCCCGCACCCCTGTATTTTTGGCAGCATCGGTTTTAATGAAATAATTGCGCAAAGCGACGTCTTTAGGTTATCTGGTCTGTGGATCGAAACCTGGGTGATACTACAATCTCCAGCGCGGAGTCGGGCAAGGAGATGTTATTTCTCCTAAGGCTGAGCAATGTTCGGGAAGCTACGGCACATCTTTTCATCCAATATTCCGCGTCTCAAGACGAGGGTCAATGACCAGCGCGTGTTGCCATTGATGATATGGCACTTAAACGCGGTCGCTCACCATGGGCCTCATAAGAAGGCTCAGAAAGTGACTTTGAGAGTGGGGAAAGCTCGCGGGAGTCCGATGGATGCGGTTACGTAGGACTGGTCTTAGTGTTTTGGCACTCTTTGGGGAAGCCTATGCCCAGCAGTGGACGTCTTTCGGCTGATATGATGATCTTCACCAAAATTAAATTCTGAAAACTGTAATC
Organism: Epiblema foenella; assembly: GCA_963556455.1. Taxonomy (NCBI): domain Eukaryota; kingdom Metazoa; phylum Arthropoda; class Insecta; order Lepidoptera; family Tortricidae; genus Epiblema; species Epiblema foenella. The sequence continues at coordinate 21,390,242 of OY747096.1, read as the reverse complement.
AATGTATTGCTTGGTTCAATGGATAATGCTGCCAGTTGGAGATAAACCTCCTCAAAAGAAAGTGTCGTTCGTTATCGCACTGATGCCAACCTCCACAACCTGGCCAGGTTCAAAACGCGCATACAAGTGTCATATGCGCTCATAAGTGTGATGGTGTACGCAGATGACTTTTGTTTCCTTGCGGAATGTCTAAACCACTTTCAGCAGCTTGTGACTAATTTTATGGAGTCAGAGGAGAGGAGAGAGTGGATGGCAGAGGGTCGAACGGCTAATGAGCGCATATTTTACTCGGATTTAGAGAGTAAGCGGAAGCAAGGTGAACAACTACCTAAGCCTAAAATTATGTGATTTATTAAGTGCCACATAAAATTGTAATATTCTCCCTTTCCTGTGGGAGAAGCCAACTACCCACCGCCGTTGTGAAAAAACTACTGACAACTATGACCCATGTCGATGTACATAGCGGGACGGTGAAAGAGGTGAGCTTAAAGTGCGACCACCAGCGGCGAATCGGATCAGGTACAATTATGTCAATGGTGTGCTCACGTACCCACTGCGTGCACGTCCATGGGTCTTCGTACTGAAAGGCTACGTAAGCCACACGAGAGCAGGAGCACACGAACGCAGCTAACGGCAGATTGCTTCAACGATCATCATATCCAAAATCCGGATAGGAGTATACGTGATGGTAAACCAATAACATTTTGAAATCTATTCACAAAATGTTTATGAGGCTGGTGATAGGCGAACAATTTCTCAGTTTTACATTAGGAACTTTAAGAATAAACATACAAAACCTTCTGGAAATTCATCAACTCCCATTCCGGAATTGCAATATGGAAAAATAGTCCGAGATTCCGGAATTTCGAAGTTCCGGAATTCCAAATGCAGGCCCTAACAGGTAAGTTGCACAGTTACTAAGGGAAACTATGACGCATGAAAAGTCTGAAAAATACTTTTTATTCCAAATGAGTCGTAGAAAAAGTATTATATGCAACTGTGCATAACTGGTATAAAAAGGCTGGTGCCTTTACTTGTGATCTTCGCCAAGGCTCACATCGCAACCCTCACCACTCGCCTTTTTATACCCTTCTTATACACCAGTTGCATAATATACTATTAGAAAACTATAAACTGATGAAGATTCCCATGTGACCCAGTTCACACACAATTAAAACACGATGTCACTCGTTGAGTCACGAATGAAATGACGGAGCCAATTCAAATTTTTGGCAAAAGCAGAAGGGATCTTAAAATTTACAGATCCTGTTCCTATTAGATTACGAATGAATTGGCTGTCTGTCTCTCACTTAGCCGTATTCTATATCTTGTGACTCAGCAGGCAGTCGTTTTAATGTGGAAGTAAGGACAAGTACGAGAAAAATAATTTTTATTGTTACAGTTGCTCAAAAAGTGGTACTTTATGTGACTATCGTACGCATAGTTGGATTTCACGCACTAGTGCTTTTTACTTTTCCATTTTTTTTAAATTTACTGTTGGTCGCGCCATACATCCAGCCGAAGAGTTTCCGGTTCAATCAGTTTACTTATTTATTTAACAAAGTTTGATTTAGACAAGTTATAAAGTGTAATGAAATATTATTCAAAAAGTTGAAAGATTGAGAAGATCAATGACCGGAAACGAGTATTATGCGAGACCTCCGATTAATAGAGCGCCGAGCCGAATAAATGAACGCTTTTTTTCGTCAAAGAATACACAAATAAATCAAATATAAATTAATGACATAATTAAAAAATTTTTTTTCAATGTTTAAATGTAATTAAACTACCGTGTGACATAAAACCTCTTCCAAATTAGTTATTTGATTTGACTGAAAACTTTCATTAACAATTTTACTATTTAATTTTCTATCATCTTGCATTGTTTTAATAATACATATTTTAGTGATATGTGCGATTTATACAATTGTTAAATAAAATGTATGTAAACTACGCCAGATATAGACCAGGTACGTGCAAAGCCCATAATGGCTAGTAATAGTTATTTGCTATGCAAGGCTGCAAAGTTGTTGTTTGGCGCGAGTGCTCGAATTGAAAGCCGAGCCAGCGAAGGATTCTAGAATTGAACCACGAGCGTAGCGAGTGGTTCAAGAATAGAATCCTGAGCGTAGCGAGGGTTTCAAGACACGAGAAGCCAAATAACTTTGCTGCCGAGCGAAACACACAACTTTTCACCTCACCGTAGCGAGGAAACGTAGGTACAGGAAAACAATTCAAGTATTGTATATATATCAATAAAGAAAATTGCAATATGAATATTGTTTAAATATATTCCTTATTTTTGTATTTCCATAAGTTAAAAAAGTAGGTAAAATAATGATGTAAAACTAAAATTGAATGATTTTCAATTTAATGTAAGTACCTAAAATAAAATGTTTCATCGGATGACACATTCCTTGTGCGAGCGGGCCGTCGCTATATACATGTATAGCGCTGTCTCAATCGCACACCGCACCGTCGTGTGGAAACCGCATCAGTGTAGAAACGGCCTTAAGACCGCATGGCCGAACCATGATTCTGAACCAGGGACCGGAAAACCCGTTCATTCGCTTAACCCGTTCGAAAGGGTAACCCTTTCATATGATAACCCAATCGTTCGGGTTACCCGTTCATCGGCTTATCCGATAATAATGATAACCCGTATTATTCGGGTTAACCTAATCGTAACAAGAGGTTACCGCTTACATCAACTTATTTGGTTTAGGTTTTTCGTGTACTAACCGCTTACCTTTCGGCTTAGGGATACCCTTATTCCCTCTCCCTTGTCCTTGGCCCAAGGCCATCGTCGCTTCGTGTGACACGCGGTGCGTGGCCGGCCGTACTTAATGTTTTTACTTTTCATTTGGCTTTGCTTTCGTTCGGGCGGGCACGGGTTCAAACAAGACACGTTTTTAATTTCTTCGACGTAGCAACTAATACTCATCCAATTTTTTTAATTGGAATTAATAATGACGTACCGATTGTGTCGGATTGGGGCATGTTCTTTTTGATTCCTTATGTACCTGGTTTGGAGGGTCTGATGATGCAGCCGGAAGAGAGGCACTGAACTGCCTATCGAAAAGTGCTAAGGCAGTCGAGTTTGGGCTTGTTCGTTTTGATGTCTTGAGCACTTACCACTACACCTGGTTTCGAGGGTCTGATGATGCAGCCGGAAGAGAAGCACTGGAAATGCCTAGCGGAAAGTGCTAAGGCAGTCGAGTTTGGGCTTATTCGTTTTGTTTTCTTTAGTACTTACCACTACACCTGGTTTCGAGGGTCTGATGACGCAGCCAGAAGAGAGGCACTGGAACTGCCTAACGGAAAATGCTAAGGTAGTCGAGATTGGGCTTCTTTGTTTTGTTGTCTTGAGTACTTACAACTACACCTGATGTCGAGGGTCTGATGATGCAGCCGGAAGAGAGGCATTGGAACTGCCTAACGAAAGGTGCTAAGGTAGTCGAGTTTGGGCTTGTTCTTTTTGATGTCTTGTGTACTTACCACTACACCTGGTTTCGAGGGTCTGATGATGCAGCCGGAAGAGAGGCACTGAAACTGCCTAACGGAAAATGCTAAGGTAGTCGAGATTGGGCTTCTTTGTTTTGTTGTCTTGAGTACTTACAACTACACCTGATGTCGAGGGTCTGATGATGCAGCCGGAAGAGAGGCACTGCAACTGCCTAACGAAAGGTGCTAAGGTAGTCGAGTTTGGGCTTGTTCTTTTTGATGTCTTCTGTACTTACCATTACACCTGGTTTCGAGGGTCTGATGATGCAGCCGGAAGAGAGGCACTGGAACTGCCTAACGGAAAATGCTAAGGTAGTCGAGTTTGGGCTTGTTCTTTTTGATGTCTTGTGTACTTACCATTACACCTGGTTTCGAGGGTCTGATGATGCAGCCGGAAGAGAGGCACTGGAACTGCCTAACGGGAAATGCTAAGGTAGTCGAGATTGGGCTTGTTTGTTTTGTTGTCTTGAGTACTTACAACTACACCTGATGTCGAGGGTCTGATGATGCAGCCGGAAGAGAGGCATTGGAACTGCCTAACGAAAGGTGCTAAGGCAGTCGAGTTTGGGTTTGTTCTTTTTGATGTCTTGTGTACTTACCACTACACCTGGTTTCGAGGGTCTGATGATGCAGCTGGAAGAGAGGCACTGGAACTGCCTAACGGAAAATGCTAAGGTAGTCGAGATTGGGCTTCTTTGTTTTGTTGTCTTGAGTACTTACAACTACACCTGATGTCGAGGGTCTGATGATGCAGCCGGAAGAGGCACTGGAACTGCCTAACGAAAGGTGCTAAGGTAGTCGAGTTTGGGCTTGTTCGTTTTGATGTCTTGTGTACTTACCACTACACCTGGTTTCGAGGGTCTGATGATGCAGCCGGAAGAGGCACTGGAACTGCCTAACGAAAGGTGCTAAGGTAGTCGAGTTTGGGCTTGTCGTTTTGATGTCTTGTGTACTTACCACTACACCTGGTTTCGAGGGTCTGATGATGCAGCCGGAAGAGAGGCACTGGAACTGCCTAACGGCAAATGCTAAGGTAGTCGAGATTGGGCTTCTTTGTTTTGTTTTCTTGAGTACTTACAACTACACCTGATGTCGAGGGTCTGATGATGCAGCCGGAAGAGAGGCACTGGAACTACCTAACGAAAGGTGCTAAGGTAGTCGAGATTGGGCTTGTTTGTTTTGTTATACTGAGTACTTGCAATGCAATATAGACCGACAGGGTCTATAAATACCTACAATATTTTAAAAAATATCCTTCAGTTCCTAACAGTTAAGAAGTTCTACCTTCCATCACCAGCTCATGAACAGAATATCATGACTAAGCTACTCGCGGAACTTAATCACTTTTCGCGTGCCGCCGGCTCGGCTCGGCTCGGCTGTGTGGCGTGGGAAGCGGCGACGCCGCGTGAGCCTTACACTCCTTGTCGCCCGCACTCTTTGTCAGTGCCGTGCCACCGTTGCGGCGCGCACTCGCACGAAACCACAACCTCGCATACACGTGTAGGAGCCTTTATAAAGAACCGGTATTTTATCTATACTGGTTCTCTGGAACCGAAACGAAGGGTACCTTTAAATACCGGTATTATACCGGTATTCCACCATCAGACCCTCGCAGTCATGTACAGTGTACCGGGCTTACCGAGACATTTAAAATGAGCCCAAACTCGAGGTGGTTACTGGTAATCACTGAAGAGTTCCACTCACACTTTCCGATTCCACCATCAGACCCTCGCAGTCATGCGCAGTGTAGCGGGCTTACTGAGACATTTAAAATGTGCCCAAACTCGAGGGAGTTACCGGTAATCACTAAAGAGTTCCACTCGCACCTTCCGATTCCACCATCAGACCCTCGCAGTCATGTGCAGTGTAGCGGGCTTACCGAGACATTTAAAATGAGCCCAAACTCGAGGGGCTTACCGGTAATCACTGAAGAGTTCCACTCGCACCTTCCGATTCCACCATCAGACCCTCGCAGTCATGTGCAGTGTAGCGGGCTTACCGAGACATTTAAAATGAGCCCAAACTCGAGGGGGTTACCGGTAATCACTGAAGAGTTCTACTCGCACCTTTCGATTCCACCATCAAACCCTCGCAGTCATGTGCAGTGTAGCGGGCTTACTGAGACATTTAAAATGAGCCCAAACTCGAGGGGGTTACCAGTAATCACTGAAGAGTTCCGCTCGCACCTTCCGATTTCACCATCAAACCCTTGCAGTCATGTGCAGTGTAGCAGACCACACCCTTCTAATTTAGATACGGTAACGTATAAAGTGACTATTTAATCGAAAGTACATTGGTTTCTGTAGTGCTTACTTTTAGCTTATTTTTGCAGAGCAGGCATGTACTTTTTTATTGGAGGCCTGTTCATACTTGAAGTGTCGATGAGCAGCGTCCCATTTTGACTGAGGCATACCTATTACTTCTTGTAAGCATCAACTTCACGTGAATTATTTATTATAGAACACTACACGGCTAAGTATAACAATTAATGAATATGAACACTTATTAAAACAATGTACTTTTTCGGGTTCCGCAGCCAAAATGGCAAAAACGGAACCCTTATATATTCGTCATGTCTGCCCGCCCGTCCGTCCGTATGTCACAGCCGATTTACTCGGAAGACTATAAGCACTACAATTATGAAATTTGGTAGAAAGGTGTATTATATGAACCGCTACACAAAAGTGATGTGAAGTTACAAAAAAATATTAAATTAGGGGGGGCACTCCATACATGTAACCGGTGGATGAAAAAAAAATTTAAACGCACGTAGGCGTGTGGGGTATCGATGGATAGGCCTTTATAATGATATAGAGGTTTCTAAAAAACTTGTCTATTTCAGTCAACTGTTGGTGAAATATTAGCTGTCAGTCAGAAAGTGTCCCTCTAATTTCCAAACTATAAGGTTTAAAATTCTGAAAAATATTGGGGTGGTGTGCATTAAGTAAATACTTTCAACGAGTTTGGGTTTAAACAATATAGATTTAACGGTTTTTGAGTCTTCGCTTAAAAACTGTCTTGCCCAAACAAAAGGTCATAAGTGCCGTGAGTTCCCTATGAAGATACGACTTATTTAGATTCAATGTATTGGATAGTGATTTTAAATGTGGACTAGTCGGTGTTGGTACGGAACCCTTCATTGTGCGTGCTCCGACACGCACTTGGCCGGTTTTTATACGAGAGATGCGCACAGTCAGCGATAAAGAAAAAGAAAGTGACGAATAAATAGGTAAACAGCAATTTGCCGAAATCACCCCAACGCCCGCCCCGACGCTGCTCATAAATCTGTTATGAAGTCTATGTTATTAACTTAACGTCTAATTTCCATTAAATTAGCAATTATACGTCGGCGAATCACAAAGCCTTTGACAAATACCGCCGTGCGAGGGGAACGCGCGCGCGCGCATGCCGTTAAGTTTCGCATTGGGCACTGTGATAATAGATCGATCATACGTAGGTTACGTAAAAGCGAAAATAGCTTGCTCGTATCCAATCAGCGCTTCAAACGCTTACCGCTTCTTGGGTTTTTGATACGGGTAAGCGGAAACCCGAATTAATTCTAACGTAAGGATTAGTTTGTTAACCGGTAAGCCAATGAAAAGCTTATCGTAATGAAAGGGTTTTTAATAATCAGCATTATAAAAACCCGGGTTTTTGAACGGGTTAGGGTAAGCGGGTCCGGTCCCTGTTCTGAACGCATCCATAAAAAAATTGAGTAGCGCGGTACTGCGTCATGTTCGAATTTCAAAATCACTTTATCCGCTGGCGGATAAAATGGACTTTTGCACGCAGATTTGAAACGATAAAGTAAGCCTTTCAGAGCGGGTGAGGTGAAAACACATTTTGTTATGTCTCTTTTAATTACTGTTTTATTGTTGATATTTTTTTCGCAACTGTATTAAAAAACGTGGTTTGATATGCGTGCGAAAGAGTCATTTTCACTAGTCCCACGCCATACAAGTGTATCAAAATGTACTATTCAATGCCTAAAATAGACAATAACGCGCACTTTTAACAAAATTTAAATGTAAGGTGATGTTTTCTTACTAGTAAGTATAATCAAAAGTAACACGGCAAGGATTTTTTTCCAGGATATCGATTATCAGCTGATTGTTGGTATGCCTTGGGGACAGCAATATTTAGTATGGCAAGCAAATTTTGTCGCCTGGGTCACGATTTTATTCTTGATAAAAATGTCAATTTTATTTTAATAAACATTAGCAAACAATCATAGTGAGGTTTTTGACCAAGTACTTAAAAGTCGTAAACATATAAGAAATTCGATTTTAATTTAACCGAAGTGGCTACGATTTGACAGAAAATAGTTGATCCGCTCATTCTTAGAGTGTCAGTCGACCGTAAGCACCCATCTTGCTAGGATTTTTTAAGAGTATAGGCCCGTCAATCAATGGATGTCAATACACACGATAAATTAAAGTAAGTACCTACAGTCCTATACATATTATATGTGGTTTTGTACGTTTGTACTAACGATAAAAACGTACATATTAAAAAAAGTGAAAAACTACTTACCGCAAAGACTTGCCGGCGGGTTGCTCCAAGATTCTGACGTAGGGCAGCCGCGGACCTCCGGGAGGCTGCGGCGCCGACGGCGGCGGCGCTGTCGGAGCCTGCCTGCCTGGATACATCTCTTCTACGCCGACGCCGAACGTCGGATCCGCGATTGAGATGGCATGTACTACAACAAAATGGTCAGTGATCATCTTGAAAACATTTTACAATATGCGGTGAAGATTGGACGTTATGAGCAGATAAAATAAATTTGAAAGTGCGATACATGAGCGGTAGCCCCTTTGTTCAAAAAGGAACGACCCTTTTAGCGCGACTCCGGCGGCGGCTTCACTAATGTCTTCGAGCTGTCTCGAACATTTTTAGGTTTTATTTACACTAATCTTGTTTGGATGATCTTTTGTTTATTTACACTTAATATTGGTTATGAATATAGGTGTGCCACCGTTATTAAATTTACTGAACAATTTTCCCCTCTGATGCTCTGACCCTTCATCATTCGCAAACAAATAATAATCTCAGAATAAAACATTAGTCTGAAGATACCACAATTGAACCAATAGTTGATACCTTTTCGCATGTCTGAATTTAGCGGTAGGGTAGGGTAAGTAGGTAAGCATAGACGCCAGTTTATTTAGGGCGTTACCATATAGAAGCAACTCACGTCGAGCGATCACTCGTCGATAAACGTTGGTTAACTGTCCAGTAAAATCTTAATCGATCTACGTTGATGTCTTTGGTGTGGTGCACCCTCATAGAGGATATTAAAATACTCACTTATGGGGTCAACACAAAAGCAGTAATAACCCATTTCACACAACTCATCTAACAAACCTAACAATTTTCCACACATAAATTGTCCAATAACAAACACTTGATGCGGTACCGATGCCCGAAATTCATGTCACTCCTACACTACTAAAAAAAGTTTACATGAAAATACTTCTTTGCTCTTGCGTACAAATGAATACCATTCATTCTGACGATCAACATAATACTGAATCAACGATAGTAGCAACAAAGTATAAAACACTATTATTCGCGTAATATTCTTGGGTAAAAACGTGGGTTTTCCCCAACAACTTGAATGGGGAAATAATATACCTACGAAAACACGCGTATAATCTGCAATATTACTGAGTGAGTGGAGTGAGACATGTAATATTCTGCGTGGTACGTAACGTCTACAATACCTAATAGAACACCTAAGACATTCGAATACATTCGACGACTTTAAGGCCCCTTTTGTATTTTTGGTGAGGAAAAAGCGACCTCAAAGAGAAGCACTCAAAAGTTTAGCTAAATTAACCGGATTACAGACGTCGCTTTCTAAAGATCGCGCGGAGAGTTTAAAGAGTCCGTAATAACATTTTTCGCTATTTTATTATTAAGGCGCGTAATAGAGTGAAATACCACATTTTGGTCGAGTTCAAAGGCCTAAAACTCAACACTGGCCCGAAATATAGGTCTCGAAAAGTTATACTTGAAGAATTGATATGTCCTCTTCAATCTGAGCGATGGAAATTGCAACACGCCTAGATTGTCCTAACAAAAAAGAAATATCAAATAAGGCATTTTTCAACCTTTTAAATCGCTACTGCTCACTATCTAGACATGTTTTTTACACGGGATATTCAGAAAATAAAACTTAATTCAGTTTTTCATAATCTGTGTGACGGATATTGTAAAATAATCATTACTTTTGTCAAAAACCTGGAATAACTACCACACCGTCATAAAACTTGGGGCGGATACGTGCGCGGGCGACGGGCGGCAGTCTGCCACCGGCTCTCGGACGGGAAGGCTGTGTCGCTTTGCGCGCGACGCTAAAATATAAGAGTTCGGTTCTGAGACAATATACCTACTTAACTATTTTATATATTTAATTACTTCAAACATTCCTACGTATTTAGAAAATAATAATATAAAAAATACATACACACATACAAAAAATCTGCAAAAACCTGTTACAGCGGGGGGGCGCGGGTAGTGCGGCGGGAAAGGCTAAGCCACGCCCCAACGCGCAAGGTCGTTCGCGGGTATAGGCGCCTTAACTAACGTTGTTTCACAGTTTTCATGCATTATTTTATTATGATAGATCGTTTCAAATTTTAGGGAATAAGTGTGCCACTTTTGTCTTTTTTTTTTATCCGTTATTGAATTCAACGACTGTTTTTCCAATTTGTGCTTTAAGAGGTTTAAACAAGGCGCCTAAATACATATAAATTCACTTCTAACCGGTATGAAATCAAGTAATATGTATAATATTGATAGTCTTACAGGGAATAGTACTGGAGCACTTTATTGAAGTATCGATTTATTTTTCAGAAAAAACATAAACAACGTTGACTAAATTCAGAAAAATAGAAGAAAGCTTGCTAATATTTTCTGCTAAATTAAACTTTATTTTATAAAAACAAATATACAGAAATATACTTCAGACTTTGTTCTATCCAGTCAATTAGAAAAATGGTTACGTTATATAAGTATATTTTTCCCAAAATCATCACTTAATACCCTAAAACTCGCAATCAATTTTACGACGCAAATTAATGTAAATACCAAACCATAATACATATTTATATATATAATATCGTTGGAAATATCCAACGAATTTTACAATAGCTTTACTCAAACTCTTATATGCTCGTAAGTCAGCTCTCTACAACCAATATTTAAAAAAAATTGATTCAATATGTTATACGGCCTCTTAAGGCCGTGCAACGAGCAATATCGCTCTTTGAAACGCTGTTCTCCCCAGGCGAAGAAACAATAAGGATTGATTTTCAGGTATATGTATGATTCTTGATTTTATGGCTGTGTTTCTGACAATAGCCCAAACATGAATGCTTAAAATTTTCTAGATAGAAAAAAATCCAAAGGTGTTTTTATTTTCCTTTTTTAATCAGCCTTCCAAAACAAAGCATTATTAAATTACAAAATTAAGTTAAAATGACGGTATTTTACCTCATCTTAACTCTGTCAAGAGGAAATTTAACACGGGGTGGGCGCCGCGTGCGCGGGCGCTCGTACGTCACATCGAGCGCGGCACGCGAGCGGTGCGGAAGGAATTATAATTGGTTTTAGCGAAATGGATAGAACGGAAAATAATATTGATTGTGTTAGGCGATATTTACATGACATACGTCAAAAATATACACAGGAACACAAATTATAAACAGCGATTGTGGAGAAAAATGGGCAAGAATTAAATAAGACAGGTGAGTAAAAGGTTATTGATTCCAATATACGAGGAGTATTACCTATAAATTGTTATTAAAATACGTTAAACGCAACCTTTGATGAACGATTTTTTTAGGTTTTGCGTTTTTTAATAGGTGTATATACGTACACTCAAAAGCAAAAAATACTAGTGTACCCATTTTATTTGATCTTGAATGTATTATAAACATTACATATTACATATAAAATTCTAACTTAAGTCAGAAAATTTGTAGTTTAAGTTGCACTTATTAATTGGTTTGTAATTGCCTAATTGTCATACTGTCAAATAAACAAAAATGACAGATTAATACAAAATTTTCTAATATACTACAAATTTTCTGTTCATGGTTTAAAAATAATAATATATAATTATTTACCTCAACCAAATGGCTAGCCTCTTTCGTCATGAGATTGAACGCCTAAAATTAATGTCCCTTTTATTTATATAAGGCTCCAACAATTCGTGTAAATCTTCATAACCTTTTATTGACATTATAAAATAAATAAATAAATAAACTATGTTCGTGGCTTTTCAGTTCCCTACATAAACTAGCGTGTTCTACCATAAGTCCTCTGTTTTCTTTTATATTATTTAGTGCTAAAAGTAATAAATATTCTTCTTCGTCAGAGTCGGTTTCGTACGATATCGTGCACTCAACTGTCACGCGCCCACCTGCCCCTATCCTTACCGTAGGTAACTACAAGTACTACAACGCGGTGAAAGTACGGGCCTACCGCAGTTTGAGCGCGGAACCGCGCTCCCACCGCGTTGAAACTGCCAACCTCGTTTAATGTGATATCACCGCGCTGCTACCACACAGCGCCGCTACTGCCCCGCCGCGCTACCGCGTTAATGTGGAGGGTACTTTTGTAGTGAAGTGTTTGAAGTTCTTATGGAACACATACTTGGGTAGCATTTTGTCGCTTCCATGTTTGTGTGTTTAGTCTTGGGCATGCTGTCGCTCCACAGTCCAAGCACTCTCAGTCTGTAGAGCGACTTGCGTGCCTCAGACTTAATAACCCAGTAGTAAGTCCAGTAGTACTTATAGCGCCGCCGATGGCATTGTCCGAAACGTCCCTGTTAAAGCCATGCATACCATTATTTGCACCTTTGTCAGGACATCCCTGAATGTGCTCTTTAAAGTCCTTGACCACCATACCAGGCTTCTCTACAGTAATATGGGTTTCAACATCATGGTATAAATCCATTTCAGTACCTTTGGATTCAGCCCATGGGGCCCCCTTTCTTACCCCCTTCAGCCGCTATAGGCCGATCTGCACATCCCTAACACTCAGGGCCTTGGTTATGACTAGATCTATATGCTTTTTGCAATTCAGTTCCTTATCTAGTGTAACACCCAAATATTTCACTTCATTGGACAGTTCTATTAACCTTCCGTATAGTTTTAACTGCTGTATGCCTCGAAGAGTCCTTTTCTTAGTAAACGGTATTACTACAGTTTTGCCTGGAATGATAAAAAAAAAAAAGCATTTATTCACGAAAACAGTACTCTTTTACATCTTGTTATAACTTCCGCCAAACTGTATGACAGTTTGTTGGCAGAAATAAGCTCCCTTTCTTTAGTTTACTGTTTTAAGTTAGCTATTTAGTTAAGTACAACAACTGCTGTAGTAGTGCAAGTTACAAATTTAAGTATAATTAATTGCTATCTATCTATCTATTAATTGTTAGTATGGATAATTGATTGCTATTACACCATTCCTTCACCTTCTTCAGCGCTTCTTTCTTCATTATTCATACTGTACTTGGGAATTTCCCATTAACAAGTATCACAAAATCATATCCTACCGTGGGGATAGGTTCATTATTTAGTTGTCCCAGGAGTGAGTTCCCCACCCGGCTCCATAGAGTTGGTACTCCACTCTGTGGACAACCCTTTGTGGCCGACTGGCCGTATATAGCCGTTATCTCATCCCCTAAAAGAGATGACTTCATTAGTCTGCCGTTTAGCATGTTGCCCAGTTGCATTGCATATCCCAGGCCATGTCTATAGCAGCTGCTTCACTATATAATAGCATTATACGTGATACGATCGAACGCTCCTTCCACATTACACTAGTGGCTCTGTGAGCTGTAGACCTCGTGATTTGAGTTTTTTTATAATTTCCAAAATCTGACATTATAAAAAAGATCAATTATGAATATCGAACCTACTAACAAAATTTCACGAGAAGCGTTTGAGAAATGCGACCTGTCGAAGACAACAAACCGAAATTCGGACGCAGAAACTTACAAAATCTTTGAAATAAAAATTGTTTTTGAAAATATCCAAAACTGACTCGACAAAAAAATCTATATAATTACCGGACCTGTTCACAAAATTTCACGAGAATTGTTTGTGAAATGCGACCTGTAGAGGAGAACAAACCGTTGAACAAATATATATCTATCTATCTATATATATATTACGCGAGGCCGATTTTTGTACACCCCATCAGATCTACAGTTATGGTCCGATTTTAATAAATGATATGTCATTAGATTCGTCTCATGCTGGAGAGTTGCATAAAACTCTTATTTTTTCATATTTTTCTAGAAAAAGGAGTAAAAAATGGATTTTAATAAACTACTGTGCGCTGACCACGTGACTTAGGCCGCGTGACGTCACGCCACGTGGCTCCTGTTTTTGAGTTGACATAACACAGTATAAAAATAAACAATAGCTGAAATCAAACCTGTAGTACGTTCTTCAGTATGAGAAAATATACGGTTTGAGTCGGCGACATATATCCACAACCCCAAGAAAATTAACAAAACACAAAATAAACGATCTTTTTACAATATTTACATGAATGACAGACGTATTGTATCGCAGTTTGTATTGTCATTTAATTCACCGTCATAATTTTACATTTTTTTCTTTCATGCCAGATTTAAATTGTCGTGACCTTTTTACTTCAACAAAAATCATAATAATTATACAAACTCTTCGCAAATATTCAATATTTTGAGAGAAAATCTCTAATACCATGGACTGCAAGGCGAACAAACCAGTCCATCCAACTACGTTAAGTCGTCGACTATCGACAGTATGTCAGGACCGCATATATTTCGAACACCTCTCACGACATTCTTCGGAAAGCCAGTAGATATTATGACGGGAAAAGTTGAGGGCCAGAGGTCCCGGGGTAGACTACCCGCTAGACGGAACACCCAAATCACTGGTGTCCTGTAACTATATCTGCACGAGGCCATCCATAAGGTGGGTGATAGGAGCCTATGGAGGAGTCTGTGAGCAAGAATTGGACATTATGTCCTCAGCATTGAGGGAACGACTGATGATGATGATGATGATGATGTGCCGCATCCACGTTGTCCGGATAACTAACTTTGCTAGCAGTCTACTTATTAGGCTTGGTTTTGGTCCGGCATAATGTGACAGTGAAAGGAACTATCGATTTTTAAGACCCCTTTTTTACATGTTTTTGGTGTTCCTAAGAGAGGCACAAATTAAAGAAATGTATCTGTACTTATAGTTGTTCCTTTTCTAAATAACTATGGGAATTTCCGTATTTTAGCGGCGTCGGGACGCCGCTACGGGACTCTCGTTTTATTTAATTTCAAAAACTTATTCGACAAAAAATCTGTATATTTATCCAACCTGCTCACAAAATTTCACGAGAATCGGTTGAGAAATGCGACCAGTAGAGGAGAACAAACCGAAATTCGGACGCAGAAACTTACAAAATCATTGATAAAAAAAATTGTTTTTGGAATTTTCCAAAAACCGTCTCGACAAAAAAAATCTATATAACTATCGTACCTGCTCACGAAATTTCACGAGAATCGGTTGAGAATTGCGACCTGTAGACGAGAACAAACGGAAATTCGGACATACGAAAGCATTTTTGTCGCAGCTGAAGCAGAGACCTTCGTTTCACTCGGTCAATTAAAGTTCAAACCTGTGGCTGTAACATATCTTTTTCAGTCATTAAAAAGGTGGATATTTACGTACGACTGCGCGCGGGAAAATTCTAACTATGAAAATCCAGCGCTTCATAGCAGCCGCGATGTATTCATGTCTCATGTAAATTGATTTATGTGGACCTGTTTAAGACTTTATTGGTATATCGAAGGAAGGTGCACTAGAGGCTCTGATGATAATGTTCAATTCATTGCCAGGTTATCTAAATACGTTAGTGTTGACCACAGTGAACAGTCGGGGCCAATGATTTTATAAGCGCCATACATTAAACAATTACTCAATAAATATCCATAACTTGTCTTTGTCATACTTACATATTGAAATGAGTAATTGGCGAAACCCTTGTGGCGTAGATGTCACAACTGGTCTTTAAAATCGTAAAAAATGTCCATATCCGTTGACATATAGTTTCATATTTTGGTAGATTGAAGTTAGCGTGGAAACAATCCGTGCGGTCAAAGTGAATCTCACTGTGTCCGAGGAATAAAATTTTGATTTTTAATGTGTTTATGATACTAGTGGTCAATTTATCGAGAAAATTTACTAGTTCATTGTTGGTATATGTGCACTAGTGCTACTCAGACACGGGGTAAGTGTTTTGTTTAAGTGAGTCACTTCCTAAGACTTGACCTACGCTCTTTCCACAATGTATTCACGTTCTGTATTACGTTGTTCACAGCTTTTAAGACCCTTTTGGTTAGGGAGTTAGCAACTCCCAAATAGTTTTTTGTTTCAAAACTTGATCGACGTATGGTGCCGGATAGCGATGGTAATTTTCTTACCCTCCAGTAATGTCCGCTTGGTTCGGCGGCTGAGTAGAAGCGCTGTGTGAACGAGCTCCGCCGTGACCTGAGTTCTCGAATCTCACTCGAGAACATCTTTTTGTTTTTATTTTAGTGTTTTGTTTAAAGTTGCTATAGTTTCGTTAATTTATCTAAAAAAAAGATATTTTATTCCTTTCATTTTTTGTCTCTATATACCCAGGTCTTTGTTTTAGTTTTGTTAGATTATTAAACTTCCTCATGGTACTCGCTGTTTTTCGTTACCACCACAATCTAAGAACTCCAGTCATTATAATATGTACTGCACGTAGGTACCTATATCATTTAGAAATTTAGTAATATGTTCTTCTATTTCATGAAAACGATAACGATTGCTCTAAAATGTAATTCAAGACCAAAAAAACCGGTGAAATGAGCGAGTCCGACTCGCACACCGAGGGTTCCGTATACAGATGTGTACCGTTTCCAACGCTATTAATTCAGGAAAATGTCAACAACATGGTGTAGAAATTGAACGCCATGGATAGATACTGCGCCATCTATCGGCGGTATTTTGTTACAAATTTGAAGGAAGGAATAACTTAGTATGTTTGATGGTTTTTCAAGGGTAATTTTATTCTTTATCATGTGAACCGACTTCTATTTTTTTTTCTTTATTTGAAAGAAGGTACTTGCAGCACAGTCGCGTAGGAATTTATAAAACAAAAATACATGCAAAGGTGATTAAATTACCATTTTTTTTACATTTTCCCTCATAAAAACAAAAATGACAACGTAAAAAAAAATGTTTCAGGATGTGCAACCCAAGCCCTTTCATATGGCACCCCACTCGACACATTAACTAGACTTTCAAATTTTGAACCACCTGTCTGTCATTTTTCACAGAAATTAAAAAAAATTTTTAAAGTTCTGTTCTACGCATGCAGGTAAGCCTTCTTTACAACTATTCCAAATTTCAAATCGATAGCATAAGTAAGTTCTTGAGATATTTTTGATAATCCATATTGAAAGGGACCTTATGGCGGCCGGCACTTACGCCTTTATTGCCGCTATTCCAATACAATAGTGAATAGGTGTAACGTAAGCGCCTGCCGCCATAAGGTCCCTTTCGATGTGGATTATCACATTTAGCGATGTGACAGACAGACAGAAAAAGTGAAACCATAGGGGTTCCTTTTTTACCATTTTGGTGCGGAACCCTAAAAATATAACTGAAAATTGGTATATTTGAAATCATTCAATTTAGCCAAGTTGTATTATAATGTAATTCGTTCAAAAAGCTATTTTACTTTTCAAACAAAAAGGTCCGAAATTCAATAACATTTTTAGGGTTCCGTAGCCAAAATGGCAAAAACGGAACCCTTATAGATTCGTCATGTCTGTCCGTCCGTATGTCACAGCCGATTTACTCGGAGACTATAAGCACTACAATTATGAAATTTGGTAGGAAGGTGTATTCTATGAACCGCTATTTTATTTCCATTTAAGGCAACCGTTGGTGAGATATTAGCTGTCAAAGTCATAGAAAGTGTCCCCCCCCCCCCCCCCCGCTAATTTCCAAACTATAAAGTTCAAAATTCTGAAAAAAACCTTCGTCGATTTTTGGTTTGAGCAATATAGTTTTACGGTTTTTGAATTTTCGCTTAAAAACTGTCTTGCCCAAACAAAAGGTTGTAAACAAGTGCCGTGAGTCCCCTATGAAGATACGACTTTTTTAGATTCAATGTATAGGATAGTGATTTTAAATGTGGATTAGTAGGTGTTGGTACTGAACCCTTAATTGTGCGTGGTCAGACACGCACTTGGCCGGTTTTTATAAAAAGATTGACCTACAGAAAGAATTTACCTTATAGTAACACTTAATTTTATAAGCGCTGGCAGCGTACTTAGCGTAGAGAACCATGGTCTCCTTTTGATAAATAGTTATGGTTATGGCCCAGAAAAAGAAAATTAAAGATTAGTTAGTTTCATACTATATTTACAAAAACAATGAATACTTACACACTTCACTTATATTCAGGTCGTTGGGAGCCTCTCCGTCATTTTGCGTTACACCCAGGGCGTCTGTGGAGAAAACAGAATAATTTAATTATTCGTGTACCTACCTAAACTTGAGACAGCCCCCAAAATATATAGATACAGTCAAGGGGCACCAGTAAATATTACTATATAATGAAAGGTTATTTCAGGGAATAACGTGTTAAAAGGTTTTTTCACCTCTCATGCTCGAAAAGTGTCATATTAGACTTATCAAGTGGGGCTCAAGTAGTAAGGAAAATATGAATACATATTATGATTCACAAAACATTTTAATTTTACCAATCAAAATAGTTCACCACTTAAACCCACCAATCACAGAACACTAATTAGCTTTTTAAAAAAAAATGATATTGAGATATCAACAAACCAGCTATACTAAAATAGACCAATCAGGAAGCGGAATTTATTTCTTTAAAGATTAAGTTTTTAGTAGTCCCTATTTAACAATTCACAATAATTAAAAAAGTAATTAAATCGTTTGGGCAACGCTTTGCATGCGAGTTTAATTAAATTACGGGTTACAGAGTACAATCGATCTATCAAACCACGCAATGTAATGAGTTTTCACATGCGGGTCTCCTACAGTACTTTTATCTCACGAGCGCGGGTAAGCCATAGTTGTAAGTGTGTCACATGCGAACACAGACAATGTGCACTCATGGGTCCTACGCTGACGCACATAGCATAGACAATGTCCATGTATAGCTCAACACACAACCATTGCCCACCCGCGGTTGTGAGATAAAAGTACGTACTGTGTACTAGGTAGGTTGGGCTACGTAGGAAGAAAATTATACCAACGTGTATAGGACGCATTTTTTTAACCTTACTGTGGCTTCGTAAGCCAAGCCCAATATGCGATAGGCGTACGCGGTTGGAGAGTGGCCAATCCAGGGGAAAACCTCCGAGTATAGGACGCAGTTATGCGTTAAAGAGAGTAAGACATATTTTCATGTACGTTGTGCCCTCATAGGCCATTGTGTTGATCCGGCATGCATCATTAAGGGTCGGTTGCACCAACATACGATCACAGTCCGGTCATCGTCAAATATGGCGCCGGCAGCTGTCATCCCATAAAAAGTTGTCAACCTTTCCATACAATCAGATTTTAACAAACACCGCTTACGATTACAGACGGTTTGGTACAACTCACCCTTAGTGCCGTATGACAGCACAATTGACATTCGTAATGGCAGCTAAAGTTTTACAAATTTTAGCACAAATAAAATAGGCATGGTTTTTAATAGTATTTTATGCTACTGATGCATAAGAAGCAGTGATCGGAATTAGGTGAGCTAAAATACCTATTCTCCGCGAGAGGACATAATATAAGAGCGAGAGAATTTAACCGGATATTTTTTTATTCCGGGTATTCGATATTTATCCGGGCACTGCGAGTACTAGCCGTAATGTTGAACATTCATGCTTTTCCTTGTAAAGTTTGTAGTAAAAATGGTTACATTCCAGTCATAAAGTTGACATTATAAGGAATCCGAATAAATTTTAACTTTATGAGTTTTATGACGGGAATGTAACCATTTTTACTACAAACTTTACAAACATTCTATAAGGAAAAGCGTAAATGTTCAACATTATGGCTAGTACTCGCAGTGCCCGGATAAATATCGAATACCCGGAACAAAAAAAATATATCCGGTTGTAAGCAATCTATATTTATGTCCTCTCGCAAAGAAAAGGTATTTTACCTCGCCTAATTCCGATCACTGTTAAGAAGGGTCTAAAAAGGTGAGTGGTGTGGGTTGTAATGTGAGCCTTGGCGAACATTGCAAATAAAGACACCACGAGCCTTTTTAGACTAAGTTATACACCGTTGCATACAATACTTTTTCTACGAATCATTTCAAATAAAAAGTAATTATTTTTCAGACTTTACATGCACCATATTTTCCCTTAGTAATTGTGCAACTTACCTACGCAATTTCTTCAAGAATGTTGCAACTTTCCTCCTGGGGTTTTAAAAGAATCTACCTACCTAACTAGCTAACTACACATTTTCTATGATTAGAAGGCAAAAATATTTTTTTACTTTTCAGTGTTTGTTTGGAATCGGTTTTAATTCTTTATTAATATTTTGGTGGTATTAACATATTTCGATCAAGATACGGAAGCGACTATGACGAAGTCAATTTAAATGGTCCTGATGTAATATCACCATTAACCTGATCTAGTAAGAAGCTGAAGCCGGAAGGTGGGCAGCGGAACTCCGTAATAAAACAGTGTAGCTTATCCGTGTTTGAGCTTATTCGAATCGTTATGAGATGCACTCTGGTAATGATTCACTAAATATTCTGAAATAAATAAATAAATAAAAAATTTAACCCCATCCCAAAAAATACTAAAAGGTAAAAATAATTGCCTTCATTCTAACATGTGACTTTACGCTTCTTATGGAACAATGTAGACATACCTATTGTAATTTTTGTAGTTGGTGCCATTTCGTCAACTTTAGACAATTTCTTTGGATGGCACCGGCTTCAAAAATTACAATAGGTACGTCTCAATTGTTCAATAACAAGCATTAAGTCTCATGTTAGAAGTAAGGCAATTATTTTTTAGATTTTAATGTTTTTTGGCTTCGCTCTTCTTGTAACGAGGATGAAGTAGCCAGACGTGTCAACATCTCATGGAAGAAGTTTTGGTCCCAAAAAGAAATTTTAAAAGGCAGTTATACCTTACCACTAAAGAAAATTATAATGGATACTTGCATCCTGCCTACTCTAACATATGGAAGTCAAACTTGGATCTTCACAAATAAAATTAAAAACGCAATTACAACCTGCCAGCGTGCAATGGAGAGAAGCCTATTAAAAATAAAGAAAATCCAAAAAATTAGAAGTGAAACCATAAGAAAGAAAACTAAATTGACAGATGCTCTCCAGCAGGCTCTCCGTCTCAAATGGCAATGGGCAGGGCATATATCCAGGTGTAATGACAGGAGGTGGACACTGGAGTCTACAAAGTGGATGGGTCCTGTGGGAAAAAGACATAGAGGAAGACCAAAAAAGAAATGGACAGATGACATCAACTCAGTAGCAGGAACAAATTGGATTCAAATAGCCCAAGACAGGAAAAAATGGAAATGTGATGAGGAGGCTTTCACCCGAAAGGGATCCACAACCGAACTGAACAATTAAACTATCTCTAAATAGTAACACTTATAATAAGGAACAAAAACTAACAATTTTAACAAACCATTGAAACAAAGAACATGTACTAATTCTATTGTGGAAATAAAAAAGCTTTATTATTATTATTATATAATGTTTTTTGGAGTCGGTTTAATTTTTTTATCTCTGTAACCAACTACAAGATACATGTCCACTAAAAATAATTGAAAACAAGTAAATCATGCATGCTTAGAAAATAAAAAACAGCCCATGTTGTACAGTAAAACAAGTAATGTGTAGGTGCAAAATAAATCGGTACTATAGTAGAACTAGGGTAAACTGCTCTAATATTGCCCACTTAACATCCTAAAGAGTGAGTAGCATATACTAGCAAATAATCCTGTTGCCAAAATTATTACAACACTTTAATTTCCCGCATCCAATTCTTGTGACAAATTTGAGTAAGTTTAACAAGATCCTTTATCTCCATCATATTTGACAATGACTTATAGTTTTATTTGTAACACTAGTGATGTCACCCATGTTCATCATGCAAGGTGAATATGAACTGACCCAAACTTGGTTCTGTTTTGGAAGAAGTGCTAACAAACATTCCTTAATCATTAGTTTCATAATACTCCCTTGCTTTCTCTTTATTCTAATTTGAATTGAATCTCAAAAGGAAGTTTCATGCTTTTTTTAAATTGTAATACATAACATGAATTTTATAGATTGTTTCAGTTCCTTATATGACAATTTTAAAATTGGTGATTTTCTTATTTTGAAGCATCTTCAAATTTAATGCTCTAGGTAACTTAATATTTAGCAATGTGCATACAATTCCCTGATATGAAAACTAAATAATGACAATGCATTTAAATATTATTTGAACTTTGTTAAGCCATAATCTGAAACCTCAGAGATCTCCAGGCACATAACAAAACAATGTTATTGTTTGTTGTTTCGCCGGGAGGCACGAAGCAAATTAATATCTATATGGATAAACATACATTGAAACATTGCTGCCATAATTTAGTTCTCTGATTACTTCATCTAAAATTGCAATATACAATAAATGCACAAAGAAACAACATTTACTTAAGACTTGACTCACTATAACAGTCAATCACTTATTGCAGGTGTATTTTATTATTTTCTGCAGACTGTCAATTGGTACAAATTTTATGTTGGATAGCACACTGTTCAGTTGTACAGTAATTGACTGGTTGCATTTAAACTTGAAAATGGTAAGTATTGGAATGTTATAATGAATAATGTTATGATAATGATGTTATTCTATTGTTTTACACAGGCGGCTGTGAACTGAATTATTTTGCATCTTAGTGTCTTAAATATGGCATTAGTCAATGTGCATTACTAGAAACAAAACATATATAATATAAACAGATATGACAAAGATTCCTGGCTTCTTTGAAAACAGATTGGCAAGTTTATTGTGATAAAAGCAACAATATGATTGACAAATTGTTAGACACCTGTTGGAAACAACCACACTTTCTAGCGCGCGGCCAGTTTTCGAGTTATTTATAGAACACTCCACCCCAGCAAACTACATCTACCAAAAGCTACATCTACATTAAGTATCTACAACAAAATAGGACTTGAATGCAATCAATGGTGCCTAAGCTTGTAAAAAAACTCCATGCCATAAAACAGGTGCCATGAGCGTGACCGTGTCCTTGCATCCAAGCGGTTTAGGACAGACATGCATCGTTTACCTCCGATGTCGTCCATCGCACTTAATACGATTAAAAATGCGTCGTCGACGCCACACAGCGCTCCTTAGTGTCGCACTCGATAATCAAATCGCACATTTAATTAAATTCGACATTATCACTGACTGCGACGCACTACCTATTAACTTGAAATATTAAACTATGATCTCGATACACCACCTCACTGTCAAACTTCTTCCGATTAAAACTAACACACACGATCAACCGCCACAATACCGATGTAAACTAAAGACGTACCTCCATGAGCATCCTATAATAACAACTCTCTTCGTTCGTTTGTCCAAGGAACTAGTTATCAAGGTCTCGTCTCGAACGCAGCACGCACGGTTCCAAGAAATTAATCAAAGGTTATGTCGAGACATCTGACACTTTTAGCTAATAACCACGATTCAAACACCTATTAGAGTCTATTAGAAAACGTACGAGGCGCGGATAAATTTGGAAATAGTAACAAATTAGGTGAAAATAACATTTCAAGCACTGTTTCGAAGAATGAAGAAGTGAACGTCACTACAAAAATTACAAAAATAATACTGGTACATTATATTTGTGTGTGTCAAAACTTTAGCACACTTAGCGTCTAACGCCACACTACAGAAGACTAATGCCTATTGGCTACTATTGAGCGAATATCGTGACACGTTTTTGAACATTAAACTCAAGCATGCTTAGTTTCACAGAAACTTTAGAGTTCTGACAGCCTACGGCGAACCATAAATGAAGTTTTCCTGGACTATCGCACTTCCAAATCTCTAC
Organism: Epiblema foenella; assembly: GCA_963556455.1. NCBI lineage: Eukaryota > Metazoa > Arthropoda > Insecta > Lepidoptera > Tortricidae > Epiblema > Epiblema foenella. The sequence goes on along the minus strand of OY747096.1, from coordinate 21,366,573 downwards.
GTAAGAGCGACAGAGAGAGAAAACTTCGTTTGTGGTTCGCGGTAGCTCAGTTATTATTAAACCCTATTAATTTCTGGGGATAGGATATCACAAGGAGTGACGATACGGTTATAATTAAAAAAACAGGTGTTCAAGAGTACCCTCTGCCAGACCACATTCGCACAGAGAGTTGTCTCGAACATGTATTTTCGCCAAAAATACTGGAGTACAAATGTGGCCAAGCCGTAAACGAATAATCGCGGATGTAGTTTTTTTGGAAATTGCCTTCCTGGCAAAAAACCATGACCTAGAGGGAAGATCTGGTTCGATTTTGCCATAGCTTTAACCCACTCTTACACGGGTAGTTTGCAAACGGGTGTTCCAGGATTCTCGCATGTGCGGTAGAGCAAGTACTTTGATGTCACGGTTAAAACATCGATCATCACCTGACTATCTCTATTGTCATCCCAACCCACTCTTCACTACGTGGTTACTCACCTCATAGGAATCCTCAAATACGATTAAATCGTTATCTATGTTAAAACAGAATTATGACTTATAAATTACCATTTCACCCAAAAATGAGTAAATGAATGTTATGATCAAGTGACGAGGCGAATAGCAAGCACAAATGTTTAAACGTTGGGTTAACTTTATTTAAAATCTTAAATGATCATAATTATCATAAACTACGGAACCATAGAAACATCATATTAGATTGCCATACTTGAAAAACGTCCCTACTAATGTGACGCAATTTGACGCATGCGCAAAACGCGATAAAACTGTTTCCCGCCATTTTTCCTGTTTGTCTAGAGCTACACTGCTAAAGTTGTAAAATGGGTGTGTCGTTTAGTGGTTTAGCAAAATACAGTACAAAAAAGTAACATATTCTGTTTGATGAAAAATTTGTTTTATTCAAAATGGACAAATTTCTGTACCTACTTACTTTGGCAAAGGATGTCCTCACAAAGCGATCTTACAATTTTACAATCAAAGAGTACCTTTACTTAACTTATTATGGAAGAAACGATGAGTCACGCTTCAGGGTCTGTACTCTGTAGTCTGCCCTTTCACTCGTATAGTGTATAACACGAGAGTGAAAGAGACGGCACGATGTGGAGTTTGAAGTACAGACCCAGGAGTGCTACCGCAAACGGCATTCGAAATTTTCCCTCTCTGTCGCACTTGCAAGTTTGCACATAAGTGAGACAGAGAGGGAAAACTTCGTTTGTGGTTCGCGGTAGCCCCTCTGGGCTGCTACCACAAACGGCATTCGAAATTTTTTCTCTCTGTCGCACTCCTGTTCCGTTGACGTGGGCGTAGGCAATGTAATTCAGAATTCAGCAGATTCAGATTCAGGAATGAGTCACGATACGTGACGCATAGCGTTAGGGGCTTAGGGGGCTAAAGATAATATAGGTACAACGGAGGTCAGCGAATTTCCCGACACCGTCTAAATTTTTAATATTCAGTAGATTGTTAACCAAGGGTTGAAAGTGACCCATTTCACCAGAGATATTTTAATACGCCAATAGCTCAAGGCAGGGTGAAATGGGTGATTTCACCCGAGTTAAAAACTCTACTCTTCATTTCGACTACGAGGAACAGAAATGAGAAATAAAAGTGGATTCAGTACCTAATAAAAACATGCGCTGCAGCAACAAGCAGTTGGCGCCGCCGCGCCCCGCAGCCCGTGCGTGCGGCCGGCGCGCGCCAGAGGTCTAAAAAAATGTATTCCACCCTACTTATGAAAATTTAACTTTCCGAACAGGAGAGATGAAAAATAATTTACGCGTTGTGCTTTACCGTAAGGTAGGTAGTTATTTATCCTGAAGCGTAATAGTTTTAAATAGCAATCGATTTATTTAGGTACCAACATTTTAATACGGCGCTTTTAATTCATGCCTGAAAAATATCAATCTTTTTCACACAATTTATGAGTAGGCTACTCCTAACGATAAACGAGTAGACATGTGTTTCAGGTTTTTGAGAATTCAACCCCTATAAGAGGGAAATGTGATGATAAACTCTAAAAATCGGGGTGCCGATTACGAAAATGACATGCATTTGCAAATCCAAGATGGCGGACATTTCTTTTCTTAAAATTCAATATGGTTGTCATCAATGTTGTCATCAACGAGGTTCCTCGGGTGCCGATAACGAAACTGACATGCATTTTCAAATCCAAGATGACGGATATATATTTATTTTTCTTAAAAATTGATATAGGTGCCGATTACGAAAATGATACGCATTTTCGAATCAAAAATGGCGGACAATATTTTAGTTAAAATCGAAATGGGTGCCATCTTCAAAGTTCCTCGGGGTGCTGATTACAAAAAGGTCATCCATACATACCTAAATACGTACATATAAACATACGGGTCAGACTGAGACCCTCCTTTTTTGTAGACGGTTAAAAATTACTCTCAGTACGCGGGCGATAAACACGCTTACATCAGGTAAACGGCGGCGGTTAAGGAAACGCCGATGATACTCTCTTCGAGCTGCAGCGGCGTCACCATTACAAAACCCGTAGCAAAACATGATGTCGGCGTAGTCTTCATTTTGGTAAGCAGCCATTAAAAAAAAGTAGCAAGTTAACAACGATAGGTCTGAATTAGACAGATGGTTGAAATTTAAACTAACTGATTGATTCGATGCTTAATGAGGGTATTTAAGCCTAAAATACGTTAAGGGTCCTTATCAGTTAAAAATTGCTCATCTATTTACGCCATTTTCTGTTTGAATTTACACGTATCTTGACATTTCCTCGATGTTACTATCTAGAACAGGACTATTGCGGCCTTAAGTCATAAACTTTAAATGGATTTTTTGGATTTTTCGTTAAGAAATATCGTTTCAAACATCACTCCAAATAGACCATTTTCAAGATAAAAACTTGTTTTTTTCGCTTAAATTCTACTACACACAATAAAATCAAAAATTGGCTATGTTACTATCTAAAACTTTAATAAAATCATCGTAGCCTTTAATAACTTTATTGGTACTATCAATACTTTTGTCATAATTTGAATTCAAAACATTATAAAACTTATAAGGCCTCTTAATTGCTCCGATTAAGTAGAGATTATTATTATTTATCGAAGGCATCTTGTGTTGACCCCGTCCCCTAGAAAGATAAGATAAGATACCGAAGGTTAACAAGGTACATTAACAAACAAGAGTGACAAACAAGTCGGTTCCCGTTCAGGCACGCTTGTAGCAAATCCACTACCTAAGTACCTGCTCTGCTAATTATTGTTATTATTATCTGTAATTTTATAAAAAAATGTTAACAATTGTATCGTTTTGGAAAGCTTATGAATTGGAGAACTTATTTGAGCAGTTTTTACGCCAAGTGTCGTACATTTTTTTGGGTAATTTTCTTTGATCGAGACGACTTGGAGAAAAAAGTCAAAACTTCCGACTTCATCACCTTTTATTTCAAAGTTTTTGGAAATTTTGGACACAGAATTATTTCAAGTAATCGTCTTATTCATAGGCTATCAGAAAAATGTTTTATCAAATTGACATCCAAATGGCAGTACTTTAGTCACAATCACCAGTTTAAGGCTACAAGGCGGATTTTTTTTTTATAATTAAAAACTCGAATAACTCGGAAACCAGCGAGTTGCGACCCCTGGTTGACTGGGCCTAAATTGTTGCAAATTAGCTCTAGTATAACCCCTTTCAAGGAATAGGTCGAATTACCAGTCACCCTGTATATGATTTACAAAACATTCTAATTTGACCAATCAAAATACTTCACCATATTAAATCCACCAATCAGAAAACACACCGACAGCCAATCCGAACGTTGGGTTTTAATTAATTTATGTATTAAAACCATTAGGTCTTCTTTCGTCCCAATTTCAACTACTATGTATCTGAGGCAAAACCGTTTAAACAAAAGAGTTGCCTCCATATTCTCATTGTATTTTATTATCAATTGTTTAAAATCTTTATTTATTTATTTTCTCACAATCGAAGTGAAAAATAGAGTGTATATGGCTGGTCTAAAAGCCATATTACCGCTCGAACTATTTTCCCTCATGTCTTGTTATAGACCTTTGTCATACATTACTATTGGGTGGGTGACCTTTGTTCTTATGTTTGTACTAATACTCGGGCCAATGATGGTGTTTATGTAGAATGACATGAAACACGTCACGAACCAGAATAGATGATAATTATGCACAGTTAAACGTAACGTAACGACAAAATGGTGGAGGAGCTGGGATCTGAACCCAGGACTTTCAGCAGATTTATTTTCTCGCAATGGAAGTGAAAATTAGAGTGTAAATACTCTGGTCTAAAAGCTATATTAACTATCTCGTGGTAATATGGCTCATTTTATATCCTTGTCATATAATCGTCAATTGTCAATGGTTTGTTCTCTTACTTTATTGTACTTAGTATATTTAACACTGAAGTTCAGTCGTCACAGTTGCTGGCGCCTGGCGCCCGACTACTCGGCGCGCTGTCGGCTGTCCGCTGTCGCGTCTGCTCGAACTTTTGCGTGTGGCGCCTTTCCCGCTATTCCCACCCCCTATTATCCATTAGGTGCATAAAAGATTAACCTATTAGTTTTCAGGGCTGGATTTAGGAACGGCTTTCAAACGACTGCAAGAAATAAAAAAAAGTCTAATTAAAAACTAATTACAATGTTCCAAGGCTAATTTCTTCTGTAGGTACTGCTACACAACGAAGCCTCAAATCGATGAGGGTCGGTCGGTAAGGAGCATGCGACTCAACTGGAACTACAAGCTGATTTTCATTTACTTTTAGACTAGCACGAACTATTTTACGTTATCTAGGCAGCCCGAATGCCTGTTTGCCACAATTATGGCATTTAAAAGTTATAGCAAGTTACTTTTTCGAGGATTCTGATTGCATCAAACAATTTTGCGTATTGTGTAACAGTTGCAATATTACGCCTTGATCACACCATGTACCCCTTGCAAAATAAATTATGTAACATACCTATTCACTTATTTTTACCTCCTTCCTCAACTACTCCCCAACCTTAGCAGGTATACATTATTATTAGGGTTCCGTAGGCATAATGGCAAAAATGGAACCCTTATAGATTCGTCATGTCTGTCCGTCCGTCCGTCCGTATGTCACAGCTTTATGATTTACTCGGAGACTATAAGCACTACAATTATGAAATTTGGTAGGAAGGTATATTCTATGAACCGCTACATAAAAGTGATGTGAAATTACAAAAAAATATTAAATTAGGGGGCATTTCATTCACATTCAATGTATTGGATAGTGACTTTAAATGTGGACTAGCAGGTGTTGGTACGGAACCCTTCATTGTGCGTGTTCCGACACGCACTTGGCCGGTTTTCTTTGTTAGTCACACCTAACGCTGTCGACAGAGACTGTTAACGTTGGAACCGAATGTGTTGTTTGCATCTGCAGTCGAGCAAAACACAGAGGCACGGCTGTACCATCCTTTTCTCGAAGCGATTCAAGCTATTTTCAACACCCTGTAATTATATGCTGGCTAAAGCTAGAACCCGGAATTTTCAGTAACATATAGGGCATAATATGACTTACTGGACTTAGATATATTCTCAATAATATTTAGTGTCCGACCGAAGTTTCGGTTTCGGCTGGTTTCGGCCTAAAAATCATGTTTCGGCCGAAGTTTCGGTTTCGGCCAAAAAACTGCCGAACCTTTCGGCCGGGCCGAAACTTTTACAACATTGCACTTTCGAATGGCATTCGTCTAATTTCAGGTGCCTTTGGATAACTTGGCCCGACTCCACCAGCAGAATACATTTTATTTTAGTTATTTTATATCTTGTTAAGTACTAAAATTGTTTGATTTTATACCACACTACACGAACTATCCTGTCCATTTAGGGATTGCAATCTGGTCCGTCGGATAGGTACGGTAATCCGGCTGAATCAATAAGACGCTTCAATCAATCATTCAAAAAATTTATGGCATGGCCATGAGTGGTTTTCGCTTCCGTAGTAGTAGTCGACTTCGTTAACCTTAAACATTAATTATGCCTACCTAGTTAAATGGCCCATCTTGGCTCGCGGCTAGCTCAAATGTCTCCATGACACCTGCAGTCACCACGATAGCCAGCGAAATCTGCTGCACTATATACGACCCCGTCTATCTTTCAGTCGTCGACCCAAATCCATAACAAAGTCCTTGGCTTCCAAACCCCAGGATCCTGCAGTCTACCACAACAGGGACAAATTCGTACTTTGGTTGCAAGGCAGGGAACTTGTCATACTTGTACTTCAGCTTATCAGCATACTCCAGCGAGTCATATCACCAGATCTGTTGGGCCAAGGTCAGTATCTTGGCCTAACAGATCTGGTGATATGACTCGAATGGGACCGGAAAAACCCTTTTATGCCACCAAAGTTGACATTGTTTAATAAAGGCAATCGTTCAACTCCAATTTGACTGAACCGCCTCGATCCACCAGGATATAGTGAAATCCAGCCGGATTGAGAATCATACCGGATTGCAATCCCTAATTACATTGTTTATGAGTCTAGAAAAAATGGCCCACTGACACTTTATTTGACGATTTTCACACGTCTATAAAAGTTTCGGTTTCGGTTTCGGCCGAAACTAGAGCCAAAGCCGAACCTTCGGTTTCGGTTTTGGCAAAAAAACATGTTTCGGTCGATTAATTTAGTAAGAAAATAAATATTAGTAACAATAAATATTTGTGACTTGACTTTTGACTGACCTTACGTAATATCTCACAACTTTTTACGGTGAAAGAGTTTTGTTCATCTGGGGTATCTCCCAAAACATCCGATTACAAGACCTTACAGAGAAACGCACGTTATTTGAATGTCTGATGATATACGCCATGACCTGCGCGAATATTGGGTACCCCTCCTGCAGTATGAATTGATTATGTAACCGACTTCAATACAAGGAGTTCCTCAATCAACGTATAACCGGTCCTACAAAGCATTTCCAACAATCGAACCCCTAGTCACAGAATACTTAGTATCCGTACACACGCACGGTCATTTCGGCGACGCACTCAATGACGCCCGCGGCCGGCGCCACACGCGACGCGACGCAAGGGCCATTCATTAGGCATGGCACCAGAGGGCTAGTAAAGCATAGGGATAATTTTATTGTAAACGTCAATGACCGGAAGCAAAATTACAATCCCTATATTATGCGAGTCAAAGTGATAACTGATAACTGAACTCGATTAAGTAGCTTTTAGTATAGATTAAGTAGTTATATAGTACAGAATTCGACTGAAATCGCATAGATTTTGTTAACTACATTCATACTGGCATTGCAGCAACAAATGCTAGTCTATATTGCGATTTGCGATCTACAACTTGTAGAAATTTTCAGCCATTTTTCAGTTTTTTCAGCACTAGGCCATACATGAAACAAGTAAGATTTTTTAAAATAAATATAGGTAGTAACATAAATCTCACATATGGCAGAGCCAAGGTAGGTGCGACGACGAGTGAAGCGAGAAGGAGCGTGTTAGGTGAGCCTGCAGAAACAGCGCACGAAGCCGAGCGAGCGATGCTGCCGCGATAGCGGCCGGCGAGTGCCAGAATCGATTTTTTAAATGTAAAATAATTACCTAATCTAGTCAAATAGGTTTTTCTAACATCGCTGAAATTTTATTCAAGTTATAGACCGAAATAGACTAGCATTTGTTTCTTCAATAGGGTATTTGTTGCTCCAATAGGGTATATGTGCCAGTATGAATGTAGAGTTAACAAAGTCTACGCGATTTCAGTCGATTTTTGCAGTATAACAGATTAGGGTTTTGTCAAGATTTTGCCTAAACAAAAGCTAATCGAGTTCAGTTGTCACTTTGATTCAAATGGTATAGGCATTGTAAATTCGCTGACCGGAATGCAGGCAATGTTAAATTTATCTAAGTTCATAACCTACCTATATGCTAAGTAGTAGGTACTTACTACGAGTCCAACCTACTTGCATAAAAAAAAACATATTATTTCGAATTTCGAAAAATAGCAAAAATCAAGTAGTTAATCTGTCAACTAATCAATCAACAGACATAACTCAAACTATATTTTTCAACAGCTTACCTGCGAATTTTTACACGACAAATATAAACTAAACTCCAATATCCAGCAGTGATTATACTGCTGTTGAATTGTTACTTGGAAGTCGAAGTGTGATATGATGCAAGAGAGTCCTAAGTTACAGACGCCGGCCCCCGTCAGTCGGTCTGGCGCCGGGGACATTTCTGAGCGAGAACTCTCAAGAGAGCGGAGCACTATGCAGACGACACCGCCCGCGTAAGACTCCTTAAAGTTAACTCATACATTTACGTGTTACTAAGGCTTGGATTAATTGTATGGTCTAAGACAACTTGAATAAAAGAGAACTTAATCAAGTTACAAAAGTTATTTATTATTCAGTTTATAGTTTAACTAATCAACTTTATTTTCGTTATCAGCAGTGATGCATTTTTGAATTAAATGAAGATTTAATTAGAAAACCAAACCTCTGGTGTTCGGGATTACCCCACAGCACGTGGGTTAATTTCGGATGCTAAATGGACATATCTAATTGGAGAACAAATCACATAACCAGCCCTTCAAAGTGCTATGCCCATCTGTACACTTCTCATGGGCCCATTTTAACTTCATTTATAACACATTATCGAATTTTCGGTAATATTTTTCGTCCTAAATCAGACCAAAATACTATTTTATTCGTAACCTCCTTTTTCTATGCTACTATTATTTTTAATTGCTTTCAGGTTTTTCACACTTTTCTTATTTTGCTTTATATTTGCAATTTTTTCATTAACTTTAACCTTTTGTTTTTTTTTTCTTTTTTATTCTCGTTCGAAGTTACCCTCTTAAATCATCCGCCATTAGCCGACTCGCCCTAAATCCCAAAATAAATATTTTATTTGAGGTTAGAAGTATGCGGTGGACGGTACGATTACTTTAAAACTTTAAGTAGGAGTGATGGCCCATCGAAATATTTCATAGAAGATTTGACTAGACGTTGCTAGTTACTGTTCGGTTCGCTTCGCGTCGCAGGTGGGAGCTATGTTACGACGAAAATTTTAATGAAATAAAATCGAAAAGTAAGGAAAATGCTTGTGTATTGTTTTGTCTAGTGTAAATATTTTCTTAGGAGTTCTTGTTTCATGTGGATGTGAAGTTAGATTTGATTTATAATGATTATTATTGTATTTATTGCTAAGCATATTAGTCACGCATTGTTCTATCCTCAAAATCAAACGGATCGTGCTTTCAATTTTTTTTAATTTTAGGTGTGGTCATCTCTCCCACAAAAAAAGGAGAGATAGCCAGTTGAAGTCCGTTTATAAGAAAAGCTACTTGAAAGTAGCGCCGATGTCCCATTAATAGTATTATCGTGTAAAAATCAGAAAATAATCACAAGCGAAAAGGATATGCCGCGGATATGGCGAAAATTACTACGAAACACTTCCATGTCGACTCTTCTTTGAAATACTGGCTTTAGTGCACAGTGTTGCAATTTTGGTCTCATGAAAATTGCATTGAACTTGTAGATATATGTTCCAAATGTGGTCTAGAGATACGAAAACGCTTAAATAAATAGGAAATCGGACCAAATAACTATGCTACAGCTAGAATTAACCTATGGCCATCTTTCCTCTAACAACTTGGCCATCACACCCGGATCCCCAGGGAGAGATTGCCAATTGTGAATTTTCGAAAACAATTATTTTATGGTTGATCTAATTGGAAAATGTCACTTTTTGTTTAAAATGTCTAAATTTAATGTTGAACGTTTACTTACAGATTTTTATAATAATGTGTAAGATTATTTTTTTACAGCGTTCAAGAAAAACTATGGCCAACTACCCCGGACTTACCCTAGACTCTTTTTCACAAAAAAAAACTCCAAAGTTGTATGTTATTCCTACAATACGACACGTGCGCATCCAAGTTCACACAAAAATAAGATTAAATTATTGAAAAATAATCCAGTTTACTTAGAGCCTTGCTAATGAAAGCTGAGACTGAGATTTATTTAAAACTTATTTTCTACTCCTGTACTTTTTTTCGCGACTTACGCAATCATGAACTGTAACATAAATACATACTTTATTTATTCTGTAAAAAGTCTATCTAGTCTATTGCCCAAAAACACACTCCTTACCCTACTTTAATGAAAAATTAAAGCAGAGTTGGGTGCCACAGACTACTACAAATACTATGTTTAGTAGTCATTCTTCGGTACGATACGTTCAAGTGAAACTTTTATGATTGAAATCAGTGCTGCCAACTTAACGCAACTTTACTATAATTTTTATGTATTAATTAATTAATATACTATTTACTAATATAAATACATACATTTATCATCTTTTTTGTGTCGTGTAACAAGTTTTATCTATTTTTGGATATGTTTATGAAAACGAACGAGTTAAAATTCGATCCGGATTTGAATTCAGTTTGGGTCGGATGCCAAGTCTAGTAAAATAAACAAAAAACAAACCATAAACAAAGTGTCATATTTTTGATTTCCCACCAAAGGCTTAATTGAAAACGAAAACATTCAAGCTGATAAATGATTATATTACTTAAATCAAACGATTTTTTTTGCGTTCGTGAAGAAAATGTGTAGGTACGTTGATTCTTTTAAAAATCCACGAAGAAGTTATATAGCATTATAGAAGAAATTGTGTAGGTAAGTTGCACAATTACTAAGGGAAAATATGGGCATTAAAAGTCTGAAAATTAGGTAAATAGTTAATTTATATTTGAAATGAGTCGCAGAAAAAGTATTGTATGCAACGGGGTATAACTGGTATAAAAAGGCTCGTGGTGTCTTTACTTGCGACCCACACCACTCGCCTTTTTATACCCTTCTTATACACCAGTTGCATAATATACTATTAAATGGCAATTATAATAATTATCCACGTCAAATATGTCAAACGTCACTCAATTGCCGTATCAATGGAGACAAATATTGCTTGATCCTTTACGGGTCAGAAACAGGATACAGATGTAGTGTAAAATGATTTTCCTTCGTACTTTATCGGAAAAGTTCGTATTTATCGTGCTCTCTCAATTAGCTTCAGTACCCATCTTACAGCCGTAGGGGTAAGTCGCATCAGCAGACCAATATATAATATAGAGTGGCTAACATGCAATTCAAATATTCGCTATAGTTTTGATTATATTTACAGTTTACGTATAAAAAGGTTGTATTAACATGCCGAAACCTCAAAAACGGTAAAAAAATCCAGTCCAAAGAATTATATTTAATATATACCTGTACTTCATATCAGAAAATAGCACATTCACAAAAAAGCAGTATTTTGGCAAAGTTTAACAGCGAATTTCGGACGCAACGGGCATATCTAAACCTACAGTAAGAAAATTTTTGAACCAGGAAGAAGAATATAGAAAATAAAAATACCAACACAAACAATATTAAGCTGGGTAGACCAAGCAAGAAATTCTATCTAGATCTTGATGATTTTGATTACGCAGTGATACGACGAATGGTTTATAACTTCCATCTGATTTATAAACAAGTTCCAACAATAAGAGCACTAAAGTCCAAATTCTGTTTTAGTAGTAGACAATGCTGCTTATCACAATATATATGTGGAACGTCCACCCAACTCTAATACCGCAAAGCCGCTACTGGTTACAAAAATACTGTATCCCCATGATTCATCATTAACTAAAATACAACTATACGAAATTATTTGTCGACATAAAGAAGACTGTAGAATATTCCATTGACAAAATTTTACATCAACATGGACACGATGTGTTAAGGTTACCGCCATACCATCCCGACTTCAACCCTATAGAAAATATATGGTCATAGATAAAAGGTCACGTGTATAAAAGGAACAGTTTTTTTATACAACGCCGGTGGCAAACAAGCTTACGGTCCACCTGATGGTAAGCGGCCACCGCAGCCTATAGACGCCTGCAACTCCAAAGGAGTCACGTACGCGATGCCGACCCTTTATAAAATTTGATGATGCACTGTTTTGACAACAGAAGGGACAAATTTAGGTCCCTCGCTCTCAACACAGTGCATCCTCGGGAGCTCTGGCAACCTTGCTCACCTCCAGGAACACAACACTACTTGTATAGTAGATAATGCTATTATTGGCTGTGGTCTTCTGCAAGGTGGAGGTACTTCCCCAGTTGGGCTGCCCCAAATTCTAGCAAGATGACATTTTGCTGTGCCCTACCTCTCTTAGAACATAGACATGAATATGGGTACAGTAAAAAAAATGATTGAAGAAAAAATAAATATGATTGGCCCGGATGAATGGAAGAAAGTTTGTGATCATGCCATCAAATGTGAAAATGAATATCGGTCACAGCAACACTCGATAGATGATCACATTGATAGAATTGTAATTAATGTAAATGAAAGCACTGACGAATCTGACGAAGATATGTCTGACTGTTACTCAGATTGTGAAATGGAAAATGTTTAAAATATCGACCCAAATGTGTAGGTAAAATAATAATGTTAAGTGCAGTCACCGGCATAAATAAGTTATCATTTAGTAACCTTGTCACTTTAACGTCGTGTTTGAAATGTCATACGAACTTGTCAAACGATTAAAAGTGACAAGGACAAATCACCACTTATTTATGACGCTGACTGTACCTAGAAGTATACTAACGGGCCTAGTATGAAAGCCTTCATGTCATTTGCATCCCTCTCACACGCGGGTTATTTACTTAGGTGCGATAGGGACGCCAATGACATTTTTTTTTTATACTAACCCTGTAAGTAGATGCTGTTTTTAAGTAGGCAGGTATTGAGTTTTATTCGTGTAAATATTTCCCAATAAGATTTATTTTGTTGTACTTTATGTTTTAAAGTGAAAATAATGTTTCGTTTACTAATGACAATAAAACTGAGTATTTACAAAGTTATTGAAAGTGGTTGTAAATCTCTATATTATACAATAAAATTTTTCACTTTGACATTTGACACTAAACAATAAAGTTCCATAATAATGGATATGAAAACATCACTCATTTAATACAATCATTGATTGACAGTTCGGGTGCCATCGTATTCCGATTGAGATCCGAGTTTTCCCAAAGGAAAATCATTTTGCAATATTTTGTACAGCAAATCGTATCATAGTACATTATTCCACCTGTAATATTTAAATAACATGAATCTTCTTTTTGGTAATGTTATCGGCTTATCGCATAGTATGTACTGAGCTATGTAATGCGAACATTTTATTTTGTTGTCCCAAGTATCATTATTGTTTTGTCACGTTATACTCAGTGTTGCATTACGTGGGTTTTTTAAATTTACCGCTCTTTTTAGGGTTCCGTACCAAAATGATAAAAATATGGTTTCACTTTGTCTGTCTGTCTGTCACATCGCTAAATATCTCAAGAACTAATTATGCTATCGATTTGAAATATGGAATAGTTATAAAGAAGGCTTACCTACATACATAGACTACGGATGGGCTTAAAACCAGCTTAGCGCTGTGCTCACACCGATTTTTCAACGTCTTATTTTTAATACCTATACTTACTTATACTACTTATAGATTGAACATTGTAAAATTTTGAGAAATAAACCGATTTGTATTTGTACATAGAACATGGCTTTTTTAATTTTTTTTTTATTTTCTGTGTAAAATGACAGATAATAGGTGGTTCAAAATTTAAAAGTCTAGTTATATGTCGAGTGGGGTGTCATATGAAAGGACTTGGGTTGCACATTCTGAAACATGTTTTTGTTTTATGAGCGAAAATGTAAAAAAAAATACCGTTCCCCCCTTATCTCCGAAGTTTACCAAGGAAAAAATATAAAATTATTACGTAACATTGACATCAATGTATATTTTACAGGAAAAATATAACTGTAGCTCTATCTAGTTTTTCTTTTTTTTATCGTCAAAAAACATTTCTATACTAAGTTTGTAATTTAATCACCTTTGCATGTATTTTTATTTTATAAATTCCTACGAGATCATGCTGAAAGTACCTTCTTTCAAATAAAAAAAAAATTGAAATCGGTCTACGTCATAAAAAATTATCCTTGAAAAACTTCCGTACATACAAAGTTATTCAGTCGCTCTAATTTGTATCACCGATAGATGGCGCTGTACCCATGGCGTCCAATTTCCACATCATGTTGTTGAGATTTTCCAGATTTAATAGGGTTGGAACAGGTACACATCTGTATACGGAACCCTCGGTGCGCGAGTCCGACTCGCACTTGACCGGTTTTCATTTAGTCTCAGCTTTCATTAGCCAGACTACTTTTGTACAGCGAGCGCGGTCTCACTATGACAGTGTACCTACCCTGCTTTGACATTTTATGTTTGGCACTAGGGTCGGGCTCTACTCTCGATTGCGTCATTCGAAATACCCGTATCACCTACCCTTTTTCTAACATAATTGAAGTACGTCCGCCATTACCGGCCGTCCGTATTTACGTGACTCTCTCTTAATGAGCCGACAATTTTGGTTTCATCTTTCTATTTAGACACAATTATTATATTATTTGTATTAACTATTTCCTTGACATTCAAGTTTTAACTGAAGCAGTTTAACTGAAGTTATCGTTAGGCTAGTTATCTTCGTACTTTTAGGTATATGAAACTTACGAAAATAAAACGTTTTTTATGTTAATTCAAAGGCGTCATCAACGCGCCCTCCACAAGACCAAGTTGTTCTCGGTCCCGGTGAACAAGTTCACGACGCGCTGCCAGCGGCCCAGCCCCAACCTGGCGCGCATCCGCAGCTGCCTCGAGGAGCTGCGCTCCACGCCCGTGAGGCCGGTCAAGATTGGACCTAAAGCGGTTTCCATGGAGGACTTGACTCCTACCAAGAAGATAAAAAGAGAGAGGTATTTAAGGTTCATTGCCTCGCTTTCTGGTTACCTAATTCGTCGAATGTCTAAGTACCTAAATTAAGGCTACAGTCCGTATCTATAGTCGTACCCTTAGCTTCGACTATTTAACATAGAGCCTGGGTATCTAGTTCTAAATAACTCAAGACTAAGTTTTAGGAAAATTACTATTCAGTGGACTTATCATACGTACCGATAACCTTACAATCTAAAAAGAAAAATACCAAACTGAGGAACTTTGTCCTACCTGTTACTTACCTACTCATAAATTCACTGATGATTCCAAGAACCTTTGTTATTTACTGTTATAAATAGTTACTGAGAGGTTATTGACTTGCAAAAGATGAAATTAGATTAGGTCCCTATTTTTTACCCCTAGACTAAATAAATATTTAAAGTTATTGTAGGGCTAACGTTGCGTGTTTATTCAAGTACTTAGGAAGGGTTACCTACGTAATTTTAGGGTGTCTTTTTGGGGTTAGGTTTAGGTCCTTGTATTGATTGTTCAAGCTGGCTTTGAAACGTAGTTACGAATGTACGTATCAAGTGAGGTAAAACGGGATATACATGGGTTACTTCAGACACCTGTTTTCGCCTAGGTATGTGTAGTCTGAAGGAATAATCTCGACATCTACTTATATACTTAGCTCGCATGTTGAATTGGAGGTCACAGGTTACTTAAATACCTACATCAGACTAATACATACCTGCTCATGGTGAAAGAGGGTGTCTCAGGCACAAGTGAACTCATGCGTGTCCCATTTTAGCACATTTGATGGTACTTAATATCTCTATTGTCCATAATTTAAGTGGGTATAATTGTTCCGAAAACGAGTGAAAGTGACAATAGCTCAGCAACATAACTAATAAAGGCTACGAAATTTGGGTCAAAAACATTGTCACTTCACTAATAATCCGTAGCAATTTAGTCGTTCGATACAGCAGCCACAAGGATGCTCCAAGGATTCCCCTGGGAAGAGCGGAGGAGCAGGCAGCGGCTAGGATTGGCCGCTTCATGCTGGTATGCGCATGGCGACGGCGGCGCGACGAGGTCCGGTGTCTTCGCAAGACGCTAGAGTTCCAGGTAACTCTTTACTCATGCTGAAACAACCGTAACCGTATAATATGTGTGACTAGAATGACTAGTTCGCTTTGCCGGGGCGGGAACTTGATCAAACTTTTCTCTCATGTTCACGTCGACGTAAGGCATCACATTAATATCGTCAAGAGCAGAAATAAGTAAACAGTTTTCATCTTATCACAATGAAATAAAGTGCAAAAGTGTTATCTTACAAGACGTACAGTCAGCATTAGAAAGAATTTAACCTAGAAGACTATTCCATGTTAGAATCCCTCGCTAAGCTCCTAATTCTACAGTGGAATCACGAGCATAGCGAGGGAGTCAAGGGTTTACTCCCAAGACAGAATTAATTTTGCTACTGTGTGACACATACTGGTTTTCACATCGCCTATGAGGCCCGCTGCTAAAATCATGAAATGTCTTACACTTACAAATAATTTTTTAACCGAGTGGCATAGTATAGTTCTTTGCTTCTATGAGGAAAAGAGTCATTCATTGCGGCCCTGAAATGATGAAGGAAAAGTACGACTTTGATCCTTCATTCGACGACAACAATGATTTTCTGAATAGCAAATGAGAAAATATCATTATTATAGCAAGAACTTTTTCAGATCTCGTGTTCCGAGCGGCTTCGGATCCAAGTGCACGCTCTGAAATCCCTCCTGGACGCTGACAATGGCAAGGTCCGTCTCGCCATGCGCGAGCTCGAACGGCTCAAACAGCTGGTTCGGGACAAGGAGATGGAAAAAAGCGTTTTAGAAAAGGTGAGATTAAGACAGCACTATAAAACTTATGGTGTACACAACTTTCCTTATATACTTAGGTATACAGGGTAACTACAACTAAAACTGACACTGGGCGTTGTAGGTACATACATGACCTATGTACAAGACTCATCAAGTGAGTGGGTGTACAGTTAAAGGCATAAAAGTACGTTTCCAAAGCGAACTACGAGTACAGCGTACCTACTAAAATATCTGTACGCTTCTACGCCCTTGTCATTAAAGTCATGTTCGCATATTTTGGCACTATATTGCGTAGGTATAAATTTTTTACGAGATAGATGTAACAATATTGTATGGGTCATATGGAACGGCGCAGTTAAGTATTTTACGTGATAATTAGAAAAACTCTCTCGCCAAGTAAGTTGTATATGTAATGTTCCAGGAGAAAAACGCTCTCGAAAAAGATTTGAACAACGCAGAAGACCGCGCCTCAGAGATGAGCATCGGTGAGTGTTAAAGTATCATGACTTCTCCCAAGAATTGGTATTGTTAAAAGTGTCAAGCTGTCACAGTTCGTAGATAAACGAGGTCGATGTGCTAAAACATTAATATTGTCTTAGCAAATTTTATGAAAAACCCATCGGGGTTGGTTGCTTGAAGACGTTGACGGTTCTTTTAAGCGCTTGAAATTTTATGTTTTTTACCCTTAGTGTAAGTACTCACGAAGGGCAAAGAACAAAAAATTAACAAGAAGGCAGGTAATCC
The DNA here is from genome assembly GCA_963556455.1 of Epiblema foenella. Taxonomy (NCBI): domain Eukaryota; kingdom Metazoa; phylum Arthropoda; class Insecta; order Lepidoptera; family Tortricidae; genus Epiblema; species Epiblema foenella. The sequence goes on along the minus strand of OY747096.1, from coordinate 21,349,139 downwards.
AATGGCGGGTGCATCTTTAGCCTGAAATCATAGCGATATTTTGCAGGTTGGCGTAACTGCCGCAATGAGGTGGAAGGAGTCCGCGCCGCGGCGGCGGTGAGCGAGCACGCGTTATCTCTGGAGCGTGCTGCCAGTGCAGAGGCACGTGCGCAGCGCGACCGCGCTTACACCCGGGTTAGTAAAAGAAACATTAGGTAGGTACGTACGTAAGTATAAGTAGATTGTACAACAAGAGCATAAAACAAGCCGTTTTACCCGATACGTCATATAGCCATATAAATAGTACATTACTACAGAGGCCGGGAAGTAAGGGGCTGCCGGCCGAGTACATATAGACATTTTCACAGATATATTTCTGTTGCCGCTATAATAACCAATACTAAAAAACAGACTAAAATAAATATATGAGGGGGCTCCCATATAACAATAGTACATTACTACAGAGGCCGGGAAGCAAGGGGTGGCCGGCCGAGCGTAGCGAGGCCGGATAGTTACGAGGTTGGCAACCCCTTTTCACGCCGAGGTATGTATAGTGCTTTTCTCAAACATGCAATGAAATAAATTAGAAAAAAAAACTCCAAGAAATCAAACTTTAATTTCTAAAGAAACTAAAAGTAAATAAGACAAAAATATAACTAACACATATATTACTATTTATTTCGTTCAATTTCCAACTCGAATATGAATATAAAACACTACAAAAATATACTAAAATGTACGAAAGCACGTTTCTGAACGAAACGTTAGGATCGACCTATCCTATCCTATGGAACGACACTGACGGCTTGCCATTCTTGTTAATTGTCAAAAACTATAACCTCTTTTCTTCATCGCTGAGGAGCTATCGCGAACCGAAATCGAACGAAGTTCAAATGTCTCGCCCCTGTCGCACTTGCAAATTCGTGCGACAGAGAGGGAGATATTCGAACTTCGTTTTCATTCCGCTGTTGTCATCGGCGTCGGAACTCATATTTTGCTCATATATAAATAGGTAACAAATTCAACAACGCATAAATCCAATTACAAAATGAAAAAAAATAAAATTCCCCCTAAATGAATTTAAAAAATACCTTCACGGTTTGAGTAGTAATTTTTACCGCTAATATTTAGACGAAATATTTTAAATGTGTATTTTTATAGTTAAATTTCCAATTAAAATTATTCCACTGTGTTAATAATGTGTTATTTATTATGTTCATATCGATTTTATATAAATAAACCAGCAAAATATAGTAAACATCATTTATTTTATTTTTTTAATAATCGTAGTGGCAGAATGTCATGACGAACCAAAAAGCAAATAATTGCTTATGGCTGAACGCCGTGATGCTATGTCACAAATAAATAAATGTGTAAAAAAGAGCATCTTGCAGGAATCCAACTTTGTATGAAATTCCTTTAAAGGCCTCTCGTCTAGCCGCACCCGAAACGTAACACTTCGCAGCCTATTATAAGGAACATAACCTCAATATTTCATTGCATGTTTGAGAAAAAGTACATTTTTTGGGGTTTTTATAGATAATGGTTCGGAACCCTTCGTGCGCGAGTTCGACTCGCGCTTGGCCGGTTTTGTTTTTAGGTAGCTAATTTTCAACTTGTGACGTTCAACTATGGTCAGATCCTTAGTGCCAAGTTATAAATATTTGTGTTAGGTATTTATTTTTAGGTAAATTTACCCACGTATTATAATCTTAAATTTCTATTTAGATAGTATAGTATTACAATATGGTAATTAAGAGTCCTTATCAGTTAAAAAACGCTCATCTATTTAGGCCATTTTCTGTTTGAATTGACACGTATCTTGACATTTTCTCAATGTGTAATATCGTTTAATAAATCACTCCAAATCGACTATTTTCAAGCTAAAAACTTGTTTTTTCTGCTTAAATTCTACTACACACAATAAAATCAAAAAACCGGCGAAGTGCGTGTCGGGCCACGCACAGCGTAGGGTTCCGTAGTTGCCCGTCCATCACGTCACTGGTAATATGCGGAATTACGGACCCGTAGAAGGGTTTTTACTGATCTTAGTACTGATGGTGTACTTTTTTGAGATGTTGTGTTGTATACATATTTTTGCCCTTTACGGTAATGTCTACTTAGCTGTGATAGTTTTCCTTTTAAATTCATTGTATATACTACTACCATGATTTTTTTCACATGTCTAGTAGCCACCGTTTAGCTGGCAGGGGGGACACGTTTGACCATAGCAAAAATTATCACTTCATAGCTTAATATCACGCCAGCCGATTCTTGAATCAAAAAAAATGCTTTTAGAAAGAGCTATCCAACGATACCCCACACGATGGGGTTTGGAAGAGAAAAAAAATTACACCACCACTTTACATGTAGGGGAGGAACCCTAAAAATATTTTTTTTTATGATTTTATTCTACCGTTTTATCGGCGTCATTGATATGTATACTCAGCCAAATTACAGCTTTCTAGTACCAACGGTTACTGAGAAAAGCGGGGGACGGACGGACGGACATGGCGAAACTATAAGGGTTCCTTTTTTACTATGGAACCCTAAAAATGGCTATGTGACTATTTAAAACTTTAATTAAATCATCGTAGCCTTTAATCACTTTATTAGTATAATCAATACTTTTGTCATAATTTGATATCAAAACATTTTAAGACTTATAAAAGGCCTCTTAAATTAAGATATACTTAACCTAAATCTCATAAAAACATATATATTAAATAAAGGTGTTTTCTGTATGTGTGGCTGTAAGGCCTGATTGCTTTACCTAGTCTTAAAACAAGAAACTTACTTTATGCACAAGAGCATAAAAAGCCATTTTATACAGCCTTTTCTCGACATAAAGGACAACTTTACGAGCATAAGAAGTGAACTTTTCAAAAGTATATTGCGTGGGATTATATATGTATGTATTTTGTGTTTAGCTAGCACACCTAGAGGCGGACCTGGCGCAGCACGAGTCGCTGCTGGCGGCCGCGGAGGAGGAGGCGGCGGAGCTGCGGCGCGAGGCAGACGAGAAGCAAGCTCTACTGCAGCTCACTAGCGAACAGCTGCGGCTGGAGAAAGAGTGAGTAGGCACCGCTCTGATCTGACTTTAGACTGCATGCGATGCGGGTGCTCCCCGCTTGCGGGCCCAATCGACCAATGAAAAAGCGCCTTAAAGCTATTACTGGACGGGGTCTAATAGTAGTATGGACTACTAAAAGTGATCGAACGTTAAGCTAGTTGGGCTTTAGGTGCCACCGCTGGCCAGTGTGTCTAAAGTTATATCGTTTGACAGTGGCCGAGAACGGTGCGCGCGCGAGTGCTCATCGCTGGCTGCGCGCGTGTCATTGGCCGCGGAGGAGACGAGCGAGCTCCGAGGCGTCGTGAGCGAGCTACGCGCCGAACTAGCGAGGCTCGATGCAGACCTCCGCGTTACGCGGGAGCAGCTGGCGTGGTGGCCGCGCCCTCTTACCAGGTATGCCGTTATGTGTATACCTACTGGACGCGAGGACTGGATTTGATTTGTTTAACGGAACGACCGACGTACACTGTTATCATTTATTTATTTATCATACTCATAGCTGGGCACTGATAACCAAATAGTTAACTTCGTTAATCGCTAATCCGTTAAAAAAAAGTTAACTTCGTTAAACGTTAAAGCGTTACATTTCGGGCCATTTAACTGAAGTTAACGTTAATCGTTAACTCCTAGTAAAAACAGCACCTGGGTATGCGGGTATGCGCTAGGGAAAGTAGGCAGGGAATGAAAAAAAACCGGTCAAGTGCAAGTCCGAATCGCGTACCGAGGGTTCCGTACACAGATATGTACCAGTTTCAACCCTATTAATTCAAGAAAATGTCAAAAACACGTTGTAGAAATTGAACGCCATGCTGTACCCAACAAAATTCGCCAAATATCGGCGAATTTTGTTACAAATTTGAGCGACTGAATAACTTGGTATGTATGATGGATTTCAAGGATAATTCTTTATAACGTGAACCGATTTCATTTTTTTTTCTTTATTTGGAAGAAGGTACTTTCAGCATAATCGCGTAGGAATTTATAAAACAAAAATACACGCAAAGGTAATTAAATTACAAACTAAGAATTGATTTTTTTTTTGTTATTAAAGAAATAAAAACTAGATAGAGCTACTTATAGTCATATTTTTCCTGTGAAATATGTAGGTATACGTTGATATCAATATTATGTAATAATTTCATATTATTTCCTTGGTAAACTTCGGGGTACGGTTTTTTACATTTTCCCACACAAATCGAAAATGACTCAACGTAAAAAAAATGTTTGAGAATGTGCAACTCAGGCCCTTTCATACGAGTATGACGCTCCACTTGGCATATTCACCCACTAGACATAAAGTAAAAAAATATCATCATCATTGGCCTTGTTCATCTATGGAAAGATGATTTAAGCAGTGTCCGTATTAGAGGTGCGGCACTTACGTAAGTGGCTTGTAAGACCGATACGGGAGCGACAGCCACGACCGCATATTTGACAAATAAATGTCCCGTCCGAAGACGAAAGAGTACATATACTGGCATCGCGGTTACCCTTCTTTATAAGTGTTCCAAATTTCAAATCAATAGCATAAGTAGTTCTTCAGTGATTTAGCGATGTGACAGACAGACAGACAAAGTGAAACCATAAGGGTTCCTTTTTTACCATTTTGATAAGAAACCCTAATAAGGAAAGCAAGATGGCTTTAAGAATTTCTTATAATGAACGATTAATTTAATCATCAAAATAAACAGCACGTCACCATACTCCTTGTATTCTCATGCACTGACGCACCGCGCCGACAACACAATATAGTCATTTCACTCGCGCACGCACCTGACGCGCCTCACTTGCATCGTCTGTCTCACTCGGCCTATAGCTCGCGCCTACGCGGCCCCGATCGAACGGACTTGTCAGAACCTGTTTTTCGCGGCGTGATGTTCCTTTGATAAAATAAGTACTTAGTTAACGGATTAACGGAGCTTTAGACAGTTAGTGGAAGTTAATGAGTCCGTTAACAATTTTGCAAGTTAACTTAAAAGTTAATCCTTATCACGGATGATTAACTTCGTTAATTAACGATTAACGGATTAACGAGTTAACGCCCAGCTCTGATCATACTTATAGCTTTTGCCCGCGACTTTTATATGCCGTATCTCCATACAAAATGAAACCTCCCGAGATACAAACTATCCTATGTCCTTTACATGATCTCAAACTATCTCCATACCAAATTTCATCACAATCGGTTCAGCAGTTTAAGCGTGAAGAGGTAACAGACAGTCTCTTGTCACATTGTTTGTTTATTTCAATTTTCTCCTCATACTAGTTTATATTGCGCGAAGAAATCAAACATCCATAAAAGCTAGACTAATGTGTGTGAAACTGTTATTAACACCTTGTACTCATTTTTACCAATGTGGGACAAATAATAGTTATTTGTTCAACAAGAGAGCAAAGTAGATTTTTGCTGCAAGTGTTGATATTGAGTCCCGAGCAAGCGAAAGACTCTATAATTGAATCACGAGCGTAGCGAGTGATTCAAAATTAGAATCTTGAGTGTAGCGAGGGACTCAAAGACACGAGATGCAAATATCTTTGCTCTCGTGTGATACATACAACTTTTCACCTCAGCGGCGAGAACATATAACTCAATGGAATAAAACGCCACATAGAATAAATCAAATCATTTTTATGAAAAAAAAATCAAACAACAAATACATGTGAAATAACAAACATTAACTACAATTACTCTTTCCCATAACATTCACTTTATATGACGTTAAGAAAAAGCCCACTGACAACCGTTTTAGAAATGCAACTAGTTTTGGGTACGTTTCAATATGTATAATATTGTGTTTCGTCTTCATCGTCGCTTGAGCATCGAATATTGTTCCACATGTTTTTCGGTTGTTTGTTATGGGATAACCTTACTTACTTATACTTATACTTTTTCCGATGTAATGGTTGCTCCTTTATCCGATCGTCATTTATTGAATATTTCGTGTCCCTTTAAATACTTCTGTCGAGACTTTTCGGGCATAAAACACAGTTCAGCCTCTTTGACGGCATCTCTCAACACTTGAGGAGTTAAAACATCGGCTTCGTCAATTTATTCACTCATATTTAGTACAGTTTTTAGTTTAAGTTATGTTTTATATCCAAGAAAACGTAATACGAATAACATTTAAAAAGTTCAATCGCGCTAACTTTTTAAAGAATATAAAATGCGTTCTGAAACTGTATATGAATCTATATTCGTTCACCGTATGAAAAAAACTAAAGACTTATAATAATTAATATTTGCGATCAATATCGCATTTCTTCATTGTATTTTAAGAATAATGAAATATTAATACGATTATAATAATTAGATTTAATATAGGTTTAATATTTATATACGACTTTAACACGAGTTCGAATTTTATTTTGTTTCGGAACGAGTTTTTCGTTCCCGCTTTTTAGGGGCCTACTACGAAGTTCGAAGTCGTATGACGAATCGACATAGTTTATCTCTCTCTCTTTTTTGTAACGGAGTGAAAGTGACAGAGAAAATGAAGTTTAAATGTTCCAAGTTTGTATTACACCCCTAGTATGAAAAGATGACCTGAGGGGCTACCGCGAACCACAAACGAAGTTTTTCCTCTCTGTCCCACTTACGTCCGAACGTGCAAGTGCGACAGGGAGCGAAAACTTCGTTTGCAGTTCGCGGTAGCGCCCCTGTGACTAACCTACGATATGAAAAATTAAAAAGTTAGTTTTCTTCACGCTCGCAGCAAAATTGCATTTTGCTCACTGGTTTCAAGCAGCAAAACCGCCGTGTTTGAGCCACTGAGGTGAAAAAATCTTTGAATGTAGAGACTGACGAATGCGAGGATTTTGTTTAATTTTATTTAAAAATGTAGGGTTAACAAAGGTGATACCAAATATAAATGTGTGGTGGCAGGATGATGGGCGCAGCGCGTACCCTGCTGCGCTACCCGCTGTCCGTGCCCGAGGCCATCGTGTGGGCGCTGGTGCCCGCGCGCCATGGGTGCTGACTCAGCTGACTGTGCTCAAAATAAGCACTTCTCTGAAGAGCCTTTGGGCGATGTTTAGGCGCTGACTCGGTTGGTTGTGCTCAAAAGGAAGGACCACTTCTCAGAAGAGTTTTTGAGTGATTTTTAGGTGCTGACTCGGCTGTTTGTGATCAAAATGAGCACTTCTCTGAAGAACTTTGAGGCGATTTTTAGCACTTCCTCTGCGTATTATCCAGCTTAATGCTTATGCTGACTATAATAGGGATGTTGACACTAAGTAAGAAACTCAACTACTTCAAATTTTCTCGAAAAAGGATCAAATTCTCAACCAAATAGCGAAAAAAGTAACTCAAAAAAATAAATAATTACATAATTACAAGTCATCAAAGTTTTAAGTGGGGGCATGTTCTGTCCCTTTTTCGCAAAACGCACCTCTGTATGGAACGATCTTCATTTACTATGGCGCTTTAAGTCAGTGACGTCACTACAAATTAGTGCTTTCTCACTCTTATTAACAACATTCTAACGGTTGTAGCTTCGTTATTTTTTGAGATATTTTAATGGGATTTTCACCATTTGGCATAGTTTTATGTCTTCTTTCTTTTGGATATAATTTAGATACCAATAAATTTTGAGTCAACATCCCTATTACAGGCTATAGGTACAGTCAGCCAAGAAACTGGTCTATCACTTTTCGACTACCTATCAATTATTTAATTCATGTTCCTAAGACGTGATAGACCTTTTTCTTGTTGACATATGCATGTATTTGACATATGTAGGCTGACAAATCGACAATTTTCATGTAAAAACTGTTTCACCAACTGCAATTGTAATGTTTTGTGACAATTGTCGCGCCTGTCAGCTTTGGTGAAATAGGGACCAGGATGATCTACACCTTTCGCATACTTTTTTTTTCTTTTGACAATTAACTACGAGAGGAATAATAAATGCTACTTACACGTTTTCCACGCGATCGCGCTTGCTGCTTCCGCTTCGACTACATTAGGTACATTAGATAGCTTCATACTTTGCTGACGTCGATACAGGAAATAGATCATGAGGCACACCTACAGCGTGAATAGATGTAAAGTTCAAGCAAGTTAAGTGGTAGAAAAACTACAGGAAACCTATTGTGCAATATTAAAGCAGGTGAGTAATTTTGTGTAACAGTACCTAATATTAATATTAATTAGCTTTCGCGGATTGTTTACACGTATTTTGTAAGATTTTTTCAAGCTGTTTCGATTTTCTGCTAAGTTATCTTAGTAACTATTTCTAAGTGTTTAAATATGAACTTTATTGAATAAAATGTTAGGTAATAAGTTTCGGTTTTATTGCATTTTGATCGTAAGGTTCAAAGAGTTGGCAATATGTGTGATGCTATACAGCACGTCCACGGAAGATATCGTTATTTATTTTGCAGTACATATTCACGAAAAAAAATGTACTTTTTTGTACTTATAATTTAAAAAATGTACTCATGCGGTTTCGACATTGCGACATAGAGCTAATGGTCGTGCTAGGTAGATGCTACCTCTGGCACGACCACAGATAATTTTGTTATTTCTTTTGCTGTGCGTATTCCCGAAAAAAAATACTTTTATTGAAATCAATGTACTCGTACGGTAGTCCATAATGTACTCTTGCTATTATTTTTGATCAGGCACTAAGAATTATAACAGAAGTAACAATAAAACTGTACCAAGAGACAGCTAACTTATTCACCACTAAAATACCTAATAGATTTTTCAGCCTCCTTTTTGCAAGTGGTGGTCATATGCTGCGTACTGTTTTTCTTGGTTAGGCCGGCTTACAGGCCAACAACACTCTCCGGCCCGGCCAACCACAATGAATTACTTATTCGGTGGGATAGTCATATTTTTAAAGTAAAAACAGACCACACGGACTCCGAATTACCTACTCGTACCTATTAATTATAGTTATATTACTTCTTTTATAATTCTTTGCGCCTGATCAAATATAATAGCAAAAAATGGAAGTAGGTGTTTTTCGCGCTCATATCAGGCGCTGGCGTCCAGGCGACATGAAATGAAATGAAATGAAATGATTTATTCTTCAATTTAGGCATGTTACATGCACTTATGAATGTCAAAAAACTACCACCGGTTCATAAAATAAACCTCTGCCTCGAGAAGAACCGGCGTAAGAAACTCGGCGAGGTGTCATTTTTTGACAATTTAGTAATTTAACGAGCCATAGCGAACACAGTTTAAATACGGCAGTACAATTATTTTTTGGGTCTTCTTATTGCTGAAAACGTAAGTATCTACGTAAAAAGTCTTAAATTAGGATGCTCGCCTGAAAAGCCAAATTGACTTAATTGTACCTACCAAACTGTTCAGGTACATTTATTTTAAAGTAAGTACTAATTCAGTACATTTTCAACATATTCGTAAATCCCAAAACAGACGGCGCTACCTGGCACGCGGTAGATGCTACCTGGCACGACCATAGATAATTTTGTTATTTCTTTTGCTGTGCGTATTCACGAAAAATGTACTTTTATGTACTTTTATTAAAATCAGTGTACAAGTGTACGACGTACATGTGTTCGCTATGGCTCGTTAAATTACTAAATTGTCGCCTGGACGCCAGCGCCTGATATGAGCGCGAAAAACACCTACCTCCATCATGCCGAAACCGCATGAGTACATTTTTTTTAATTATAAGTACAAAAAGTACTTTTTTTTCGTGAATATGTACCGCAAAAGAAATAACGAAATCCTCCGTGGACGTGCTGTATAGCATCACACGGCAATATGACTAAGTAAGCCTCGGTTTTATAAAGATCCGTTAGACCTTATGTCGGTTTGTTATGTCAAAAAACGTACTGAGTTACTGAAATGTGATCTGACATTTGGTCTAACGGATCTTTATAAAACCCGGCCTAAGTGTCGTTGGAGTTCTCAATGACGTTTGTCATACCTACAGCGGTAATAACTACTACGCCGTCCCACGGAATTGCTACAAGAAAACAAACTTACATGATCACTTAAAAGTTACTTTGCAAGCAAACAACAAGACAACTGGACGACTGTAGCGTCATGACCACTACAACTCACTGTAAATTTCACCTGCAATTACAAATAAATTTTGCACTTTTTGTAAAGGTAAGTACTTAAACCAAGAAAGTTGTCTGCCACCTTTCGACTCCATTATTTGTAGGTATATATTAACCCTAATTGTGTCGTTTGCACTGTCACTAGTCTCATATTTCAGACGATATCGGTTAAAAGGGTTAAGATTGACCACTTGTTTTTTTGACCAAATAAAACAAATATAGGTGTTTATTGTTTACTTCAGTCTTAAATTTCTAAGCAACAATGTCTACAAAATATCAACATTTTGGAATGAACTAGCACTGGGACTAAATAAATACAGAAGTAAATAGTATCTGCGGACCAGACATGCACTTTCATTGCATGAATGAGATTCTAGCACGAAATCGATGGATGGGTTTAATATTGATAATGCATTTTGTGGTCGAAATCGCCTAAGTACATTCACAGAAGCTGATGAACCAAAGGAACGCGTAACCGAAGTAATCATCGTGAAATTTCTATAATATACCTAACGATTTTAATATACGCACATGGACACTGCCGTTCAGTTATTCAAATAATAATGCCAGTGGTAACAGTCCACAGAGTATAATAATTATGGCAAGCCCGTCCGTTTACAACTAAACTGCTATCGCACAACTTTTATTTGAGGTGTTAATCGCAGTAAGGTCTCATAATTTCATAATTTACTATTATTTATTCTGTGATACTGTGGTAGTAGTTGGTACCTAGTGCGTTGACTGCGTTGTTATCTAATATCACAAATAACAATTTACGGAGCGTTCGTGGCCCAGCGGGGGCTCGCCGCACCGCGTGCGGTATGCGAGGTTAAGCAACGTCAGTACAGTTCAATTCTTGGATGAGTGACCGATTTGAGTGGTTATTAACTGAGCGCTCCAGTGCTTTAGAAGGCACGTTAAGCCGTTGAACTTCTCTTCTAACAAGGGGGGGTCGAAGTTGCACCACGTCCGTAGGGAGCACCGACCGTTACCCAGGGGTCACATGTAGGGGTGGTAGTGCCAGGGGGTGGTGCTAAACGGTGCAACAAAAGGTCCCATTTTTCGGTTTTTCGTAAATAAGTCGTAAACAGTGGCCTATAGCAGGAGATGTTCTTAGACATAAGTAATTTACATAAAATTCTCTACAAAAAAGGTTCTACACATTCTTTTGCTAGGACTACTTATTTCATGAGATGAGGGGGAAAATTAATTCTAAGAACTTGAGAAGTGGCTTCTCATTCCTTTGTTTTTCAATATTTTTGAAACAAAAAATACCGTATTTATGCACTCAACGAGTTCTAATCAACGATACACCACTCGATAGGGTAGGTCATTTTTTTCGTTCCCCCTTTAGCTGTATGGGGGCTCCCCTGTAAACATGTAAAATGTTTTTTTGGTAATTTCTATAGCTTTGGGACAACAAAATGCTTAAACTGTAAAAATTTGAAGACTTGCGCCAACCGTCGGTTTTAAGTCAAAAGTTGTGTTCTAAGCATTTCCCTCTCTATACCTTTTTTTTGAGCATTGGTTGCCTGAACTATTTAGCTACATACTCCGGGCACATCCATTTGCGACAAAATTAGTATAAAAAGAAAACATCATAGGTTCATATATGCCTAGGAATACAAAAACGAAACAAATATTAATAACAACAATTCAATAATTATACATTTTAATATTTTTAGACTAGATATAGAATCTGAAAATGGAGTTTACAGTTTTCTTTAGGCCTCTTTATTTGTACTAATTAAATCAAGGACTGTATCTGAACACAAACGAGTAAAAGCCTCGCTACTGATTACCTACGTAGTGCGCATCAGCACTGCACAAACAAACTGCGCTCAACTGAGTTTTGTTCGTATAGAGCTGCGAGATCATAAATTCAATAGTATAACCGGGCTGTAAATTAAGCCATATTACCATGAAATGGTTATTTGCGGAACCTTTCAATATCCATAATTACGTATGCCACCGGGGAATCCATCATTTTACCGAAAATCGTTACATCGATTATCGTTTCCTATAACACTATTCGCAGAATTTTATTATCACTTAGGAATCATTCATCGAACTTCGTTAGATCGCTCAAACATTTGATCGAATTACCTTTTACACAAGAATCAACTCATCGAATTTTAATTCAGTATTTTATTTGTTCATCGACGCAGTCCTTCATCGAATAGTCTTTAGTATAATTTTGGTTTAACGATGGTTTCAGTTCCCAAAATTCTTATTACCTAGAACATCATTTCACCACTGTTTACTATTCTTGATATACGTCTAAAATTAAAATTTTCCCAGATTCTTGGTGTACTCTGTAAAAGTAATCAAAAACAAAAATACTCAAAACCTAAAATGTACAAAAGACCTGTTAGGGCAAAACCGACTGAAATGCGGATAGGTTAGAAGATTAAGACGGGAGCAAAGCTCCCGTCTTAATCTTCGAGGTTATTTTTTTATATAAGCCCAGAAAGACCTGTTAGGGCAAGACCGACTGTAATGCGGAAAAATCATGCTTGCTTGGTTGTTCGATAAAACATTGTTCTTGGAAAGAATACTATATGGAACGTACTATCTGTGAATCATATTTCGTTAAAATAATACTATGAATAACGAACATTTCTATGAAAGGTAAATTCGATGTACCGTTACGCTACGATTAGATACGGATTCGAAACGATTAACTATGAAAAGTGGTTCGATTATATAAAATGCAATGAATTGATGATTATGTGATTAGAAAAAAAAACCTAATGAAATTCGTCGAACAGTTTTCGGTGAAATGAAAACCGATGTAAGATATTTCGTTAAAATAATAGACACCCATGCCACCGTAACATTTTCAGGATAATAAATGAGTTTTGTAGGTATACCTTATAAAAATCCCGAAAAGTTGATAATTTCTGGGGAATAAGATTTAGGGCAAATTATGATTATGGCAATCATTACTTTTATGGAAAATAAAATTATCGATTTCATTAGTAACCCGGTTATTTGTCCGAAGGGGGGTAATATGGCTTTAAGACCAGAATTACTTCTTTTGTGAGAAAATAAATAAATACCTATACTTCGATTATCCTCCCGAGATGATAATAAATTACAAGGATATAACACTGCTTAATATGGCGGTATGGTATTTTTTAAACTTCTTTCACACATACAAACTATAGTCACCAAGAATAATCGCCACTGACCGTTAACATTTGATTTGGTACATATAATGTTATCCCTTTCTAGGTTCTACATACGAACAATAGCATATATTCCGCAAATGCATATTGTTTAATAAAATTACATCCTGATAATATTGCTTATATCTTATATGCAACCTATAATAAAATCTTTTTTTCAATTCATATCAACAGTCGTCTTTGGTGTACCTATATTCTTCATACCTAGTTAAATAGTTAGCAAGATAAAGGTAGAATACCTATATATCGTCATTTACTAACTCCTAAGAAGGTATTTAAGTCTAAATAATAGTACCACCAACACCATTATCTATCAGCTTCTTATCGCTATATATCTCGCATCTGGTAGTATTATCTTAACTACGGCATTAGTTTAATAAAATGGTCGAACTCACATATTACTGCTTAGCGCAAAATAATTGGTAAGTAGTTAATGAGTAGTTTTCAAAGAACAGCTAATACAAATAATAATAATACAGTGTTGTTTGTATTTTACAAATGCACATTAGATCGCATATTTAGTAGATAATTTATTCTTGTAATTCTAAACATTAGCAAGTCTAATCAAATAAGTCACAACTTCAATAGTTCATTAGGTACCTATACCTATATCATTATATGCTCTGTAGAAGTCTGCTAATTAACTATTAAATAAGAGTGTATTAAATAAACTATTACAACTGTCTAAATATTCAATAATATCTACACCTTTAACCTCTCAATGTTCCAGTACTTTATTGATTTTTTCCCGCAGTCAGATTTTTCATAAATACGTAATATAAATTTACACGTATGATTTACCAGTTTCTAATCGATACTTTAAATGAGATTTTTAGAAGTTTATACTAAACCCAAGTACATAAATGCAATTTCAGAACAGTAACCGTTCATGTACTGTACATTAGGATTGACAATACGGCGTGATTAACTTTATTGTCACTTATCAATTCCTCGTCCTTAGGGACATGGCTTTAGTCAGAACTCGCATTGTGCACCTTACATGTATCTTATACAAAATTTGGGGTTCGCCTTTTGGCTTGTGGTAGGTAAATACAAGGTACAATAGCCATTTAACCGCCGAACGTCAAAAAACCACACGCATTCTTTCATAAACCAAGAAGGTTCAAGACCTGGCCGGTAAGGACATCAATTAACTTTAACGATGAGAATCACCCAAATGTCATTTACATTGTCACTTCATGTGATAATCAGACGTTGGTGGTTAATGAGTTAAAAGAAATATTCCACAAATGCTTAGTAGCGGGTTTTCTCAACTTAAAACGAAACTATAAACTTAAAAATGGTGCTAAAACTTGTAACGTAAAAATTTTAAAGCGACGCGTTTTAGTCTTAATAATCTAATATTGCACGTGGCTCTTTGGGACGTATTAATGTCTTATAATACAAAAAGTACCTACCTAACATATTGGAAGTAAAACATAGGTTGCAATTTATAGAACAATTACAATACTCCAGTTGCCTCATTCAATCATACGACGAATAGTGAATGAGATCAACAGACAAATCAAATGTGAAATGGATCCATATTTCCATAAGTTAAATTTTTTTGAAAGACAAATGATGACAAAGTACAATTTGTAAAGCCGGAAGTAATTGTACTATGCAGTGGCCACTACCAAATCGTATTTTTTAGAACATCGAACGTTCAATTTCCTCGATAATTCATATCCTCAATTGTAACCAATTGGTCTTCACTTCGGAAGTGGTTTTTAAGTCCATGAGATGCTAATGACTGCACCATAACACAGACTAAGTACGTTAGACGGCAAAGTTTGTGCATTTTGACAAGCTTTTCTACGGCTGATTTGGTTACAATCCCATTTCTTTTTTCACAACCTTCATGTATTCAACCATCATGCACCTAGTTGTACACAAGGTTTTTTCTATTACATACTTCTCTTTTATTAAATAATAACCTCTTATTATGTTTCATTTGGTAACAGATATATCTAAATATAAAATAAATATATAAGATTAGTCTTTGAGACGTGACTAGATGTGTAATACGAGTTGAAAGAGTATGTTGCTCCCGGCTTACTTCTTTTTCTCTATCTATATCCAGCTTCCAGCTCTCCGAAATTATTCTGAAAAAACGAAAGTACTTCATTGTATTTAAATTTTTGAGCAATCTAATTGAGTGATGGATGACATTATGGTGCAGAGGAAGGTGTTAAACATGATATATTACTTTGAAAAAAAAAAACCAAGCGAACGAATACGTAATTTGATTGAAAGAAAAAATCATATGTAAGTCATCAATTCATAATAACCAGATCTTAAGATACAAGTTCGCTCTTTTGGGCTAACTGAGTCCCGAATTTTTATGAGTTTTTCACCACAATCTTTATTTTGAGCTGAAATTTATGGTATATGTACTTATGTAATTTCGGTGACGATTCAATTCACCGAGCTGACCTGATCTCAGAGACCGGTGGCCATAGCAACATAAGCCCATCGTGTTTGGGCTCATTCTCCGTCACAACGAGTAGTTGAAAAAAGTACAGTCCGTACAGTGGCCAATAAAATCTTGTACGTAAAATGAAATTTTGGACAGAAACCTAGTTCAATAACACAGTCGTTTTTATAACACGTCAGTGGCAAATAAGCGTACCTACGGCCCGCTTGATGGTAAGCGGTCACCACATCCTATGACAACTCACATGACACCCCTGGAGTTGCTAGCCTTTTTTTTAAAGGGACCCTTTAAAAATTTATACACTGCTTGACGAACTGAGGTTCGTCAAGCAGTGTATAAATTTTACCGTATGAGTAGCGTAGTCCCTAGGGAAAATCTCGGCTTATTACGCAACGGGAGCGTCCGAGGGAGGAAATTCGTCGTTTAGTTATAATCCAGTTAAACTACGAACTTCCTACCTCGGCTCGGCTATCTACTCATGAAAATCGAACTTTCCGAACAGGAGAGATGAAAATGTGTATATGACATCGCACCTTAGCTCAAATCATGCCGAAGCCCTCGCCGCCCTCGTTGATGGCCCACAGCAGCGCGTGCACGAGCTGCTCGTACGAGTCGTAGTCGGGCAGGCACAGCTGGTTGAAGCACGTGTGCGCCGTGGGCAGCGCGCCGAACGTCGGCGCCGCCGTGATTTGGAACCGGGGGTTCAACTCCTGTTGCAACATCGAATAGGGATGATGACATGGATGATCAAAATAGCAACATTTAAAAACGTCAAAAACGCGCCGTTAGTGTGAAGTTTGTAGGGATAGAAGGTATTTAAAAACGTTTCTGGGACCCGGATGTGGTACCGTCAAAGTGTTAAGACTAATTTTGTTTGAAACGTCAAAATTTTGTAAACAAAACATGGATTACTTAAGCGTCTATTGTTTGTTAGGTCGAGTTCACGCTTAGACAAGAACTAGTAGAAAAATGGACGCCTACAAACCTATAATTCTCGGTAGATAATAATTAATTTTATAATATAACCTAAAAGTGACTTTTTGATTATAAAATGCTAAAAATTTATGGAAATGTCAGTGTCAGGATTGACTTCTTGTCAACCGGGGACTATAAGGGTAGTAATTATGCCGGGTGGGACCTGGAACCCTTGCGGTGGCAGCTGCGAGCAGCCAGTCGTGAACTGTAGCAGCCTCGCGCGCTCCTCGGCGCTGAAGTTGGCGACGGCGGCCCAGAACCAGCCCAGCAGCCGCTCCCAGCCGCGCCCCGAGCCCGCCACCAGCGCGTGCGCGCGCCAGTCCGCCACCGACACCTCGCCCGTGCCGCACACCAGCAGCTGCGGACCACCACCGACACACTCAACACGCCTCTAGCATATTTGGTTATAGTCTCAATTTGTATGGCGACAAATAGTTACCACAAAAGGTCACCAGAGGCGTTGTTCGCGTTGCTATACAAATTGAGACTAAACGCACACGCCTTCGGTTGCGTTTAATGTTTCGAAAAGTAACATACTAGCCCCCCTATATATTATACTATACTATAATAGCCGCTAAAGTTCGTTTATCCGTATTTGTCACTTTGACATTTACGTTTGTGAGAATGGGACAAAGAACATTTTAGTTAGTAGAGGTTTAAGTTTTATTAATGAAGGGGGTAGATGTACAGTAATGACATTTCAAATTTCGCGGGTAAACACTTACTGGCTTGACGTGACGTAACTGCATAACACTTCAAACTTTTCATGGCACATGAATATTAATTGTATCACAGAAATTATATATTTTCAGTTTCATTTAATATAATAAATCATTTTCCATTTTATAGTTATTTTTCAATGTTTTCAACCTGATAGAGTGACATCAGGCAGTTTTAAATTACGTTTCAATTTACGTAAATTTTAATTAAGATATATCTCAAAAAAAAAAAACTTGCAGTAAATTCACTTGTAATGGCTATCATTATTGGATTCCTAATATAATTTCACGATATAATCGTATCGCGAGTTCTCCATTTTAGCTGCATAAGAGTTGAGCTATTCCGTTCCTTTTGGTAGCAAGCGTATGGGGACTCTAATGTACTTCTTCTCTATACCGAACGCAACTCGTGTACGTGTGCACCACATATTAGCGCGTATTCATGTTACGCTGCTATGACGTGGCTCTCTTTGGCATAATCAGTGGACGAATTGACCTATATTTTCTGTGCACAGTGAATCAAATAATTCTACATCTAAAAAAACATACAGGCGAATTGAGAACCTCCTCCTTTTTTGAAGTCGTTTAAAATCCTATTCCCAACTCGAATTGAACAAAGACTGAAACGAGCCTTAAACTTACCCTTAAGTATAGTCGCCATCAGATACCTACAAAGGAGTAAACATGGTGCTCCCAAATATCTGAACACGACTTAGGCAAGGAGCATGGTTAGATACTTATTTCCCACCTCAGATTTAAGCCGTTCAACCAATCACATTGGAGCGCAAACTCTTAAAGTATTCCAGTGTTTAAACCGCCAACGTGGTCGTGTCGGAGGTTTTCCCTGGGTTTTCCCCAGGCCACTCTCCAACCGCGCACTCCTATCTCTTTAGGTTCAAAAGAAAAAAAAGATATGTCTGAACGTCCTGGATTGTACAGAAGCATGTGATGGCGACATTTATAGGAATGAATGTCATTCTGAATGTATCTTATCATTTATTTATGCTACCCATGGTATCACACGATGTTACAAGAGCATGTGTGTAGTGTAGCATGGACCCCGTTAGGGCTAAGACATAAGTCCTATAAGTAAAAACAAAATCTTTGCCTAAATGTAATAACCTAGGTATGTTAGAGTATATCTGTGCAGTCACCTCGAGCTCGTTCTCGTCGAAGATGGCGAGCAGGTTGTCGGGCACGAGAAGCGTGAGCCCGCGAAGAAAGGCGTCTGTCTCGAGCCGGCAGCGCGCCGCCAGCCGCCATTGCGCGAGCGCGTCTAGGTACTTCATCTTCGTGCTGTTTGTTACCTGCACACATCATCATCATCAGCCTATATGCTCCACTGCCGGACACAATAGACAATATGCATGCGGAATGAGTATATGTAAGATGTCACTATATGTATAATAGACCAGCAAATTATGACAAAAGACAGTAAATTACTAAATATGCTCAAATTCATAAGAAATACTTTAGTTTCGAAAAAAAAATTTATTGACTAAAAGTAAATTTAAATCCACCATCAGGATTCTTATGTTTAATAAACAACAAAAAATTGTATGACAACAATGTAAACTAAACGCAATATTTTTCCATACAATGGTAGTACGGGCGCATAGTATATGACGTGACTACGCTCAACTAGTATGAGACGTTTTGAGGGCTCGGATTTTATGCTGTACTTTGAGATCCATTTTTGTCTTTTGTGTTATTCTAATTGTACTTGTTCCATTATGCACATTTGTTCTTCTGTAAAAACTGGATCGAAATGCATCATGAAAAAATGATGCATATTCTCTATTGTCTTATAATTATAACTAGCGACCCGCCCCGGCTTCGCACGGGTGCACTATTTAATGGATGTTATTATACATATAAACCTTCCTCTTCAATCAATCTATTAAAAAAACCGCATCAAAATCCGTTGCGTAGTTTTAAAGATTTAAGCATACATAGGGATATAGGGACAGAGAAAGCGACTTTGTTTTATACTATGTGGTGATATGAAGTCTATTTATAGATATATTTATCGCTCTGCCAAAGGTATAGAAGAAAAATCTGCCACGTTATTAAAAACTACTTCACTAATCGATTATACGCCAGTCTCTAAATCGTTCCTGGCGTGTGAAGAGCTCCGTCAAAATGCCTTGTGTGCTGGTTTAGGGTGCAAAAACATTAAATTGACCAAATTTACGAAAAGATGAATTATCATTTTACTTGCACGTATATTTTCGCTTTAATTATAATTTTCTGCAAAATTAAAGTTTTAATTAAAATCGTAAATAAAGCATCGATTACAAGGTCGATTTAAAAACATTCGTACTCGACTATTTTGACATTTCACGTCACCGTATTTTCGACCGTAGGTAGGGACTACTATCTATGAGAATTTATATGAAATGTGATCCTTAGTGACATTGGCCAATTTAGCCATGCGATAATTGACCTAGTGTAAACTCTTGTAAGGTTTATTGCTCAAATTTTGTGTTCAGAGTGTGCGTTTTAGTGTAGGCGCGTAGTAATGGGAGAATGTTTTGCAAATATGCTTAGTTTCTTTATATTTGTGGTACCTCGATCGATTTAAAACTAGGTTTCAGGTGTGACATTATGTTCTAATAATTAAGTTTCTGAAAATGAGCCAGATTGGAATATTTCTGGTTTCATGAAGTAAGAGTGAAATGGAACTATACCAGTTCCATATCGCTAGGTAGCAGTCAGTATCCATAGGGCTGCACAATGAAATAGCTCAGGCCTCGTTTATGTACAAGTAAGCATGGCATTCGAAAGAGCACGTTCAAAAACAAACATATTTTTAGAGATTTGAAGCTTTAGCCCGCGTTATACATTGCTACACGTGTCACGCATCTAAGCGAGACCTTAGAGTCAATGTGGCGAGTAACCTGTAGCTATTGGAAAAAAATTCAAGGCAAACTCACCCGTATCGTCGAGCCGTTAGGTATTAAATCGTGAGTCTCCACCAAGTGTCCCGAGGAGTCGTAGACGTCTTCCGCAAAGTATATCTCCGGCACGGACTCTGCTGAGTCCAGGTCAGTCTCCAAAAGGTACTTGATTTTGGACAGGTATAGCTCAGGGTCGTCTTGCTCGAAATACTGTTGAAGAGCATGAAGTTACGAATTATTGAACGAATAGTCTTTAGTATATTATGCAACTGGTGTATAAGAAGGGTATAAAAAGGCGAGTGGTGTGGGTAAAGATACCACGAGCCTTTTTATATCATGTTTTTTGTGTTTTTTAACAAGTTTTATCTATTTTCGGATATATTTATGAAAACGAAACAGTTAAGATTCGATCCGGATTTGAATTCAGTTTATGGCGGATGCCAAGTCTAGCAAATTAAAAAAAAACAAACCATAAACAAAGTGTCATATTTTTGATTTCCCACCAAATTCCTAATTGAAAACGAAAACATTCAAGTTATACCTACTTTTCCACTCCTGTACTTTTTTTAGCGACTTACGCAATCATGAACTCTAATATACATAAATACATACTTTATTTATTCCGTAAAAAGTCTATCTAGTCTATTGCCCAAAAACTCACTCCTTACCCGACTTTAATGAAAAATTAAAGCAGAGTTGGGTGCCACAGACTACTACAAATACTATGTTTAGTATTCATTCTGTGGTGCGTTCAAGTGAAACTTTTATGATTAAAATCAGTGCTGCCAACTTAACGCAACTTTGCTATAATTTTTATGTATTAATTAATGCATAATCTATTATTTACTAGTATATTATGCAACAGGTTTATAAGAAGGGTATAAAAAGGCGAGTGGTGTAGGCTGCGCTGCCATTGGACTTCCGAAGTAAATCATGCTAGTGATGAATAGCAGGAGTGGCTAAAACGTATAAATTCGTTTTTTTAACGGGAGAAATAAACAAAATCGACACAAAGCCGCATGACAATCGCAATTATGCCTCCTTTAAGGTACTTGGGAAATCATTCTTGGGACTCCTAGATCGTGGTGCGCAATCTTCGGTCATCAAGGCAGAATTTTATAACAAGAAGTTAACACCCCTGAGAGTGCTGGCGGTATAGACATGAAATAAAAAATTATACACCTATCAAAAAACTAATTTTAATTTTCCCTCCAGTCCCTCCGTAGCGTTTATTTTTACGGAAGTCGTCCGTATTTCGCGTGTGTAGTGTTCGAATAGACTCTATTAGGGCCATTATACACAACCTGATAATAAGAATCTTAATTTTTATAATAAATAAAAAAAATGCAGAGGACTTCAAATATTCTTTATGGTCTCCGGTGACTTACGTATAGACAATATTTTAAATTTATTCATCAACACATTGAATCATACATATCTGTATTCTTAATATCAGTTCGTGTGTAAGGCATTAACTCCGATATTTTTGGTCCGATTACCATTCAACCGCTAGAAAAAAAAATTAAAAATGTAATTCAGCTGTTTAGCCTGGGGCGCTACCGTGAAATCACCATCGTATTTTCTCTCTCTATCGCTCCAATGAGAAATATCATTTTAGCGATAGAGAAAAAAAATACGATAGTGCTTTCGTGGTCGCAGCCCTGTTCATGAACACAGACGCCATGTTTACATTAAAATTGACAAGATTTCATATTTTCAACTACTTAATTTTATGAACTAGTTAGAAAATACTGTACTTTTAAGGAAAGTTTTGTGCGAATGCTCTGTTCTGGAGTAATTCGGCATTGCACTATGCATTTTCCTGCGTGTCGTATGACTTCCACATACCCTACAGCGTTGCCGGTATAGGATGTTCTTATTTGGGTGGGAATATGCTTATCACTTGCCGACGTGTACTCCACCATCATCTAGTTATCCACATGGGGCAGATTCGTGCTGTTAGTCTAAGAAAAAAATATGCCAAGTACGTAATTGTTGGAAGATATATCGGAGTCCAGTAGGACAGTGTTTTGTGACCCTTAAAAACGTGCGAATTAAGCAGTGACAAAACTATAAGCGTCGCGAAAAGAACCGAAATTCCAATAAATAAGTTGTGACAGTTGACAAAACAAATAAACGTCAAAAAATGAATGTCAGAAATTTGATAACCGGATACAAGTAACTTTTTTATCGTATCACAACTAAGGTCTCTCTCTATAGTGCAAAGAACGTGATGTTACCATCCGGTTTACACTTTTTAGCGATTTTTTCCAAAATTAATGGCGAATAAAATCCGAAAATATTTTTTTTGTGTACCTTTCAATCATCTTTCTACCGAAATGGTTTTCGAATTAAGACTTTTGAAAATTATGAAATATTGTCAATTAAAAAAATATATACTTCCCGGCCTAGGTCTTCAATTTTGTATGAAATTACTTTACAGTCGTTTCTAGTTGTTCCGCCCGAAACGTGATACTTTGAAGCCTGTTATAACGAACATAACGTCAATATTTCTATGCATATTTAAGAAAACATTACTTAAGGATTGATCCCTTGTTAACGTTTAAAGTTGATAATGAAATTAGCAATTTTCGATCTTCTCATTGAAAACACTGGCTTTGAAGCAACCAGCCCTATTAGAATTAAAAACATCAAATGTATTATAAATCAACGGTGACACGATCTTGAATGGAAAATGAGTTAGTTGCGCGAGTGTCAACAAAATTTGATGATCTTCAGAGTAGGAATATGAACGTCGATACGTTAATTAACACATTCGGTTCTAGAACGCGTGGCCGGACGAGTGAGAGCTTGTTTTTACTCCATTGTGCTGTGCGTTGTGCCATTACCGGCTGCTAGTGCCATCTCTAAGTAAGAGCTACAACAACAGTAACTATGTGCAATCACCTTGTAGTGCACGCGCAGTCCGATGATCTGCGCGAGAAAGGACCGCGACAGACGCGCGCGCACTAGCTGTCGGTAGCTGCCGCCCAGCGCGCTCTCGTACAAGCACTTTCCCACCAGCTTACCTGCCAGTTCGAAGTGCTTCAGCTGAAATAACAATAGCATTTTGGAATAACTAACATCTCTTCATAGAAATATACGTAAGTACTTAATTATTTAGAAATCAGTTTCTTTTAATGCAAATCGATCTTCTGTAAATCAATGCTTAATTTAGGTAGGTATGTATGTATGTGTGTTCTACCTTAAGGTGCTTAGGCCGGTCCGGGCTGGGGTGCACCAGGCCCGTGGGCGAGTCGTGGAAGGGCGCGAACAGCCCGAAGCGCGCGTCGAAAAGAGTGCCGCAGAGCAGAGAGAACCACTCGCGACGCACGCCGCCCCAGTCCACGCCTGCACAGGATAGATATCAATTAATGTTACATGTATACCCCTTACTCATAAAAGTTAACAAACCTCTGTTACCTAAAATATGATTTTTCCCTTTCTCTAGAACACATGCTAAAGTGACGGATAAATCCAAACGAATTTTAAGGGCATTTTAGCTAAAATATTTATGAACATTAATGAAAGAATAGTTCTGGCAACAAACTCGTGGCTCAGCGGCGCCCGCGTACCGTGTGCGGTAGGCGAGGTTAAGCAACGTCGGCCTAGGTCAGTTATTGGATGGGTGACCGCTTTGAGTGGTTATTAACTGAGCGCTCCCGTGCTTTGGAAGGCACGCTAAGCCGTTGATCCTGACTGCTGTCTATGATAGCAGTGGTTAAGCCAAGTTAGAGGCCTTCGGGCGGCTTGAGAACTTCTAACAGTCAAGCTGCCCACTCACTTGACGAGCCCAATTCCAATAAGGTCTGGTTTCCCCTCGGGTTGGAAGGTCAGATGGCAGTCGCTTCCGTAAAAACTACCGTAGGCACTGCCTACGCCAAATCTTAGGATTAGGTAGCGGACCCCGGACATTCTTCAGGATGCAACTGTATCGGGATAGCGCTAGGATGATGATGAGTTCTGGCAAGAAACGAATTGTTGTGGACGTTGTGGTGTCAGTTACCTTGCTCGCCCTGGAAGGTGACGTCGAAGTTCTTGCACCAGTCGGCGACAGTGAAGTGGCGCGTGGCCTTAAGGCTGGTAGCCACGAGGTCTGATCGTAACACGCGTATCGCGAGCTTGTCGTGCGGGTGCCGCGAGTGCGCTTTACGCACCTCGCTGTAGAAGAAGTCCTGCTTGTTCTACAAGTAAATACCACAATTAGTCGTGATTAGCATGAGGCAGACCTCGTCATTCGCGGAGTTTTGGGTACTTGTTCAAAGTGGACGATCGAATAAACGATCCTGTAATTATTTCTCTCTCTTTGTTATTGACGACAAATTTTGTCATTTTATGTGGTCTGTATTCCTTGGATTCGATCTTAACCAACTTGGAGATTAGAGAATGCCCTCATATACATATAACGAAAGAACGATATTTTTGAACCATTGTATATCGCCGGTCTGAAGACATAATTTCTGACAATGTTGGTATTTGGTCCCGTACACTCGCGAACGCTTCCGTCATCTCACTAGACCTACTCACCCAGGCATCATAATTCCAGCTACTATGAACTGTTACAACTTTCCCGTAAGTAATATTGTCTATGGTCAAAGTTATATGCCGCAAATCAATCTTGTCGAACGATATAACAAGATAATTGCGATGGTGTAGCTTCGAATGAACAGGAGGTTCCTCTTCCTCGCCACTTGCCAACGCAGTAGGGGCACTAGTGTCGCGCGAAGGTGGCGGCGATGAGGTCGTGCTGCGCCGACACCAGATCCACACTATAGTCCTGGAACGGACTGTTTCCATTCACCTAGAAGGTATCCTCGCCGCCGCAGTTGGCGACCAGCAGCTGCGCGAAGGTGGCGGCGATGAGGTCGCGCTGCGCCGACACCAGCTCCATACGGTCATCCTCGAACGCACTGTTTTCACTCACCTTGAAGGTATCTTCTCCGCCACAGTTGGCGACCAGCAGCTGCGCGAAGGTGGCGGCGATGAGGTCGCGCTGCGTCGACACCAGCTCCACGCGTGGTTGCACACCGTCGTCCAGTGCGAACGCTCCTTCCTCGGCGCTGTCTTCGCTCGGCTTTAGGATTAACTGCAAACAATTTATAAAAGGGTGAATAAGAGTGAATTATATTCGTTTGACACCACTTGGGGTAATTATTTTTTTTCCCAAACATGCAATTAAATATTGAGGTTATGTTCCTTATAATAAATAGGCTGCGAAGTGTCACGTTTCGGGTGCGGCTAGACGAGAGGTTTTTAAAGGAATTTCATACAAAGTGGGAAGCAGAGGCCTGCAAGATGCTCTTTTTTAATTTCCATTCCACATTTATTTGTGACACAGCATCACGGCGTTCAGCCATAAGCAATTATTTGCTTTTTGGTTCGTCATGACATTCTGCCACTACGATTATTAAAAAAAAAACGATGTTTAGCAAACTTTTTTGCTGTTTTATTTATATAAAATTGACATGAACATAATAATTAATAAATAACACATTATTAACACAATCCCTTAATTTGATTTGCAAATTAACTACAAAAATACACATCTAAAATATTTCATTTAAATATTAGCGGTAAAAATGTCTACTCAAACCCTGAAGGTATTTTATCTACTCATCTAGAGATAAGCATTCATAAAAAAAGTAAAAGAGGTTATAATTTTTGACAATTAACAAGAATGACAAGCTGTCAGTGTCGTTTCATAGGATAGCTCGATCCTAACGTTTCGTTCAGAAACGTGCTTTCCTACATTTTAGTATATTTTTGTAGAAGTAGTGTTTTATAATCAATTCGAGTTCGAAATTGAACGAAATAAATATTAATATGTGTTAGTTATATTTTTTGTCTTATTTACTTAAAGTTTGATTCCTAGGCGTTTTTTCTAATTTATGTCATTGCATGTTTGAGAAAAGCACTATACATACCTCGGTGTGAAAAGGGGTTGCTAACCTTGTAACAATCCGGCCTAGCTACGCTCGGCCGTCTATATGTACTCAGCCGGCAACCTTACTTCAAGGCCTCTGTAGTAATGTACTAATAATTTGTGCTGGGAGTGAAGGTGCATTTGACATCAGCCATTATTATAGAACTAATGCAAATTTACACATTAGGTTGTAGTATTTACAAATACACCTTGGCTCCCTGAATAGATTATAATTAGGTATGTCAGGACGATCGGTTAAAAATGTAAGGATGAGGCTCGGATGAAGAAACCTGCTTGCTACCGAGCCAGTAATGTATTGTGCTGCATATATATGCCATAGATAACTAGCTGTTCGGTAACTTGTTTCCTGTATCCTGTAGGAAAGGTAAAAAACATATGCAACACTCCGCCTTTGCATTCTTTTTTAGCTGCTAGCTAGGAAGCCACCTAACGCCTCCCAGTTGTTCACGGCGGTCATATTCGCAGTTTGAGCTGTTTGGAACCTATACCTTTTTTGGTAGTAGTACCGATCTTGGTGAAAGGAAACAGGCGGAAGTCGGTGGAGCGGAGCGCGATGCGAGCCCAGGATGTAGTCCTTGACGACGAGCTGCTTGCGCGAGAGGCAGCACAGCCTAGCCAATATCTTTGGAACCTATACCTTTTTTGGTAGTAGTGTACCGACCTTGGTGGAGGGGCACAGTCGGAAGGCGGTAGAGTGGCGCGGGATGAAGCCCAGGAAGTAGTCCTTGACGATGAGCTGCATGCGCGAGAGGCTGGCCGCAGGACAGGCTTACCTAACCCAAACTATATTTTTCGTATTGGCACTGACCTTAGTGGAGGGGCACAGGCGGAAGGCGGTGGAGCGGCGCGGGATGAAGCCCAGAATGTAGTCCTTGACGACGAGCTGCTTGCGCGAAAGGCAGCAGAGTACGCGGCGAGGCTTCGCGGGCGGGGGCGCGCGGCATGCGTAGCACCACATGTGCCGCTTCGACGACATGTTGCGCTGCA
Organism: Epiblema foenella; assembly: GCA_963556455.1. Taxonomy (NCBI): domain Eukaryota; kingdom Metazoa; phylum Arthropoda; class Insecta; order Lepidoptera; family Tortricidae; genus Epiblema; species Epiblema foenella. Next base: position 21,321,893 of record OY747096.1, on the reverse strand, counting down.
GTGTTGCCGTGTCTGATGCTACAATCATAATAATTATAATAACCATTTTTGGAGCACCCAGATACAGTCAAAATTCGCACTGAGAATTCCTCACAAAACTTTCATATTTTGCATACCAGTTAGCACGATGCAATCGAATTCTCCGTTGTGGAGTAATACAGATTCGTAATAGATGCCAGCTCTGTACAGGCCCGCCTGGAAAGCAAACAATTTCATTTATTTTCTGTGATAATGTTTACAAAAGCGATGAAATAAGTTCAGTTCGTGTGGCGAAAATGTTGGCACCAAATAAGAAAATTAATAACTTCAAATTTTCTCGAAAAAGGATCAAACAGCGAAAAAAGTAACTCAAAAGAATAATTATATTTTTCTCAAACATGCAATGAAATATTGAGGTTATGTTCCTTATAATAGCCTGCACAGTGTCACGTTTCGGGTGCGGCTAGACGGGAGGCCTTTAAAGGAATTCCATACAAAGTTGGAGGCCTAGGCCTGCAAGATGCTCTTTTTTATTTTCCATTCCACATTTATTTGTGACACAGCATCACGGCGTTCAGCCATAAGCAATTATTTGCTTTTTGGTTCGTCATGACATTCTGCCACTACGATTATTAAAAAAATAAAATAAACGATGTTTGCTATATTTTGCTGTTTTATTTATATAAAATCGACATGAACATAATAAATAACACATTATTAACACAGTCGAATAATTTTAATTGCAAATTTAACTACAAAAATACACATTTAAAATATTTCCTCTAAATATTAGTGGTAGAAATATGTCTACTCAAACCGTGAAGGTATTTTTTTAATCGTTTTGGAGGCAAAATTGATTTTTTTCCTTCTGTAATTGGATTTATGCGTTGTTGAATTTGTTACCTATTTAAGTATGAGTTCCGACGCAGATGACAACAGAGAGGCTACCGCGAAACGAAAACGAACGAAGTTCGAATATCTCCCTCTCTGTCGCACTTGCAAATTCGTGCGACGGAGAGGGAGACATTCGAACTTCGTTCGTTTTCGGTTCGCGGTAGCCCCTCAGCTATGAAGAAAAGAGGTTATAGTTTTAGACAATTAACAAGAATGACAAGCTGTCAGGTGTCGTTCCATAGGATAGGTCGATCCTAATGTTTCGTTCAGAAACGTGTTTTCGTACATTTTATATGTATATTGTTGTAGTAGTAGTGTTTATATTCAATTCGAGTTGGAAATTGAACGAAATAAATAGTAATATATCTGATAGTTATATTTTTTATCTTATTTACTGTTAGTTTCTTTAGAAATTTAAGTTTAATTTTTTGTTTTTTTTTTTTATTTATTCCATTGCAAGTTTGAGAAAAGCACTATACATACCTCGGCGTGAAAAGGGGTTGCTCTTGCTGTCTATATGTACTCGGCGGCCAACCCCTTACTTCCCGGCCTCTGTAGTAATGTACTATTATTTTATAATTATAAGTCTTCAAAGTTTTAAGTGCCCCATGTTCTGTCGATCGTCATTTACTATGGCGCTTTAGGTTAGTGACGTCACTTATTTGTAGCGCTTTCTCTCTCTTATTAAAAATTCTAACGGTTGTAATTTCGTTATTTTTAGAGATATTTTGATGGGATTTTCACCATTTGGCATAGTTTTATGTCTTCTTTTTTTTGGATAATAATTTGGATACTAATAAATATATATTTTTTTTATTTATTTAATTAAGGTTCACCAACAGTTGCTTACATCCTTACATTTGGTAAAACATACAAGCGAACAATCTTGGAGTGATGTAACAACTACTTAAAGGTAAACTCCACATGCAATAATTATAGTGAAGTTAAAGTTAAACTTATAGAAATACAGTGTTATACCTTAGGCCACTTGACTTGCTTGTTCACATTAGCGAGGGCATATTAATTTAAATAATTGATCAGAAAACAGTATAGAGAATTACTACAAAATAACGCTGTGGAGAGCTGACATAATTTTACGTGGGGGGTCGAAGTGCATATCCGTAACATCGCTGTAGCTGTTGCCAACTTTGCACAACCTGCATAATGGGGAGTTTCTGCCAGAAACCGTTCTACGAACCGGAGGGCTAAAAGGCGTAATAGGGTTACGAGGGATTATATTGAGTCAACATCCCTATTCTATTTATTGCATTTAACTGTATTTATACATCTTCCGCCTAGAGACTGGACGCGCTTCGTTCAGACCTATGCCTAAAATTTTTTACATCAAATAATATCAGAATTGACGTAAAATAAATCCTAGTGCTGTATAGATAGACGGGCGTACCTGCGGGAAGCACAGCGTCATAGATACGCGCTGGTTGACGGCGTCGTACTGAAAGCTAGCCGATGACGACAGGTGTTCGTCAACAGCGCCGCCCAGTGGACTGATCCGGATCGAAAACCCTTCCTGCAAACAGAAGGGTTACTTTTTCTTAGGAAGCTAGTTTTCGAGACTACGTGGGGTTCATCGTGGGTTACATAACAGATTATTGGGAATTAATAACACTTTTGTCTTTGATACAATAAAAACTTATAAAATTATTCATTATTTGAAACTCGATTGTAAACTAACACAATCGAAATAAGTTTTTGTCGAAATTTTCATTTTTGGTACAACCTTTTATTGATGACTGTACTTTTTTTCACAGTCATCAACTACTCATGAATACGGTTCCAGTGAGGCCAAACATGATGGGTTTATTTATCTTGTGTAGTTTAGGAGTTGCTATGGCCACCTTCTATTGCATGGTCACCGAACTTACTAAGTATGCCAAATTTCAGCTCAATCAGATACCAGCAAGATTCCATCCAAACCAACATACATCGCAAGTTAAAGAAAAGCTTGTAAAAAACGCCCAAGTGCGTGTCGCGTTTCGCACATTTAGGATTCCGAACCAACGGTTATAGAACGGTTTGCGGTTATAGAAAAAATTAGGAAATTTTAATGAAAAAAAAAACTGATTTATAGTATTTGTTGGTAAAATACAAATATACGTATAATAAACATTATGACCAAAATTTCAGGTTTATAGTTTAATGGGAAGTTAAAAAATACTTCGGAGCAAAATTTTGTTAAAAAAGCTGACTTTGGTGGCTTCTCATTCCTTTGTCTTCCAATATTTCAAACAAATACTATAGTAATTATCTACTCAACGAGCTCTACGGCTCTAAACAACGATACACTACTTGATGGGGTAGGATAAAACAAATTCGTTGTATGTGAGACCCCCTAAAAAATATTTTATATTAAATTTAGATAATTTGTATGGCTTTGGGTCAACAAGAATGCTTAAAAGATTTGTTTAAACGGGTCTAACGTGATATTTATGTGTATTTATTTCTTATCGACGTTTCGACACGGGTTGCACCGGTCATGTTCGCGGCAAAACTGTGGTCTCAGCAAGTTATCAATGGAGATGTGGGTACACATCATGTGCCTACCCTACAAAAGTTTATTAAAATGTGAAGGATAGGCCCGAAAAAAGTTTTCTACCCGTCCACAATGGTTCTAATTGTCTAAGGCACGGCACACAACAGTCACAGTATCCGCGCACACCTCCGAAGATTTATCCCGAGATTTTAGGCATTTTATCACTTTTCCCCCAAGTTGCTGACGGATTTACACCGTCCTCCCTATTTAAATTTTGCGGGTGTTTTTAGGGTTCTGTACCAAAATGGTAAAAAGGAACCCTTATGGTTTCACTTTGTTTTTCTGTTTGTAATAAAGAAGGGTAACCCAGATATTTTATTATTTTCTGTGAAAAATGACAGATATAGAATAGGTGGTTCAAAATTTGAAAGTGTAGTGAATATGTTATATGTCAAGTGGGTTGTTATATGAAAGAGCTCGAGTCGCACATTCTGAAACATTTTTTTTAAGCAGTTGAATATGACTGCGAGTGCTGCACTCTACCGGGCGTCAGCGGAACCGATGGCGGCGGATAGTGGACAAGATTAAGCATCACGATCCTCAGCAGCGACGCAACGATCAAGATAAAGAAGAAAAAGGGTTGTACAAACTTATTGCCCCGTACAGGATTAATATGCTTGTATCTGTCGACAGTCGTACGACTCACCGCCGGCTGCGGATGGGTGGGGTTGTCGAACTGGTCGCGCGGGTGCACGTGCAGCGCGCGCGCGTGGCCGGCGCACCACACGAGCGCAGCGCCGGCGCGCGCCACGCGCGAGCGCCGCGCTTCCACGCGCCCCGCTGTGAACCAGCGCCGGTACGGGCTGCCGCTGATGTTCACGCCGCCTGGATAATTGAGCACTCTGGTCAGTTAACATTGGTACGTAGACCATCACTCCTAACATACATCAACCCGATTACCTTTCACATATTTCCATCTTTCTACCTACAATTACAAGAAAAGGCACTGAAATTAAATGAGATGAGAATGTTATTGTGTTAATTAGGCGTGTACTACATAAATTTCATGTGCTCTGCCTACTCCGTTTGGGAATGCAAGTGTGAGTTTATTGAGGCATCGTAAATTAGCTTAATATTATATATAGGCAAAACCAGCGCCACTTGCGTTTGAGATACAATAACGAACCAAGCGGACATCGGGCTGTAGGATACTACTGACATAACACTATGAAGATGATGCAGGTGCGAAAAGAGAAAGGGTGATAGCCTGACAAGGTCGACATGCAGCATACATGCCACTTCTAATTCGCCTACATGAACGTGCTCCAGGAGTATCGCGCAGAACAACGAGATTAAATTAAAAGTACCGGTTGTGTGGAGAATAATTCAATCAAATTCGTGGAATATCTGATAACATGAATCAATTACCAATCGTGACAGCAATAATATAGACGCCGGCGGTGCGGACGGTGAACTTGACGCGCGCAGTGTGCGCCTGCGCCGGGTCCCCGGAACCCAACTCAATGACTGCTGTCATCTGGAAACAGAGTTCTGATTTCAATTACATAAATATTTAAGTCAGTCAGTGATTTTAGGGATTTTATCAAACATACGGCATAAAGCTTTGTTAATGACAGCTCTTAAGTCAACAAGTATCAATGACAATTATTAAGACAACCCGCCGCCTCAGGTAGTCGATTTTTGGATGTAATCTGAGGTGAAGTGGGGTGGGGCGTGCATACCCACCCATACCTAGTAATAGAACATTACTACAGAGGACGGGAAGTAAGGGGTTGCAGGCCGAGTACATATAGACGATATGTAGTGTTTTTCTCAAACATGCAATATATCATTCGGGGGCACGCACATTTTCTATAAACGTAACTTACATTACATAAGTAACTTACATTACTTAACACTTACAAGAAGATGACAGCAGATAAAAAATCTAGTTGGCGGTGCATCTCTTGCCGTCGGTCTGAACCCAGTGACCCGCTGACAGAACTGGTTAAGGAGTTCAAAGGTTTTAAAGTGCAATTGCAAAAAATGCAGAATGGCCTTGACCAAGTAAATCAGGGTATTACCAATCTTGAGGGAAACTTCGACTTGATTGAAAGTCGGCTCGATGGTTTCGACGAGCGGCTTACCCTCACCGAGAGTAAAGTTGACCGCCTCCCGGCTATTGAAGCAAATTTGAGGCAACTAGAAACTGATTTCGCTTCTTTAAAAGCGAACGAGCGAGACAGGGATCAGTTTTGCCGGCTAAACAATGTCGAATTAAGTGGCATACCCCAAAAGGATGGCGAGAATTTAATGTCAATTCTAAACAATATATCTGTGAAGGTTGGTTTTGATCTGCGAGAAACGGATGTTGACATGATTCATCGCGTACGTCGATTCCCTTCGTCTGTGGGTGGCCGCGACCGCGCGGACCCCAGGCCTCCGGCGATCATCGTGCGATTCTGCCAGCGGCGCCGCAAGGACGAGCTGGTGGCAGCTGCGCGCGCACGCCGCGGTCTCACCAGCGCTGATGCCGGCCTTACGGGGCCGGCGGTTCCCGTTTACGTGAATGAACATCTCACGGCTATCAACAAAATTCTTCTTAGGCAGGCCCGCGACAGAAAAACTGAGTTGAATTTCAATTACCTTTGGGTCAAGCAGTGTAAAATTCATATGCGGAAAAGCGATAGTTCCAAAGTGTATATTATCGCTACAGAGGCTGACCTAAGGAAATTAAAATGACTATTGAACTTCGATAACAGCCTAAATATGTGTTTAAGATCTCTTATATCATGGTTGATCTGCAATCACAAAAGTAATAATAATTACATTAGACTAGTACTAGAACGTAACTTATATTGTAAACCTAATACTAACAAAACTATTTCGGAACCTCACTGGATCTCATATTTCCATGTAATACCTAAAATGACTCGCCTGAGTAATATCTATAAAAAATATATTTCTTTTATTTATTTGCACTTAATTCTTCAATCATTGATAATAGCATCTTAATTTACTATCAGAACGTAAGGGGATTGCGGACAAAATCGCATTCATTTTTATCTAGTGTCATTAACTCTAACTATGACGTCATCTGTCTATCTGAAACCTGGCTGAACCCGGACTTTTTTAGCAACGAGTATTTTGATAGTAGGTATGAGGTGTACAGGCGGGACCGCGCGGGTCGCGCTGCGCAGCGCGGGGGTGGAGTGCTCGTGGCGGCGCGGCGCGGGCTGAGTGTGTCGCGTCGGGACGAGTGGTGCGCGGCGCAGCGGCACGAGGAACTGTGGCTCACCGTGGAGCCGCGGGCTTGCGCCGGCGCCGCGTCCCACTCCCCGTGCGCCCCGCGTCGCCTACCGCTTGGACATCCGCGGGTGTATGGGCCGCTATTGCATATTGCGTGTGTGTACTTCCCTCATAATGATAACCACATAAATTCCCTCCGTTGCTTTTTCGAAAACGCTGCAAGGATAATGAATACCCACCCAGAAGATGTTTTCGTTTTTGTAGGTGATTTTAATGTATCCTATGCTACATGGTCCATGTGTGCAGACTCGAATCACCTTAATATCGAGGCTAGTGTGGATCCAACGGCTATCGCTCTCTCCGATTTCATTGCCTTGACTGGTGTAAACCAGTACAACTCGTGTTTTAATATAAACGGTCGGGCGTTGGATCTGGTAATGGCCAACGTGGCCTGTATGGTTGCTGCCTGCTGTTCACCACTGACCCCGGAGGATCCCCAACACAAGTAAAAGTAAATATTAGTAAATATTAGAGGACAATCTTACACAAATCAAACTAGCCCCACAGTAAGCTCAAGAAGGCTTGTGTTATGGGTACTAGACGACGATATACTTAATAGATATAATTACTTAAATACATAGAAAACATCCAAGACTCAGAAACAAATATTCATGCTCATCACACAAATATTTGCCCTGACCGGGATTCGAACCCAGGACCGTCAGCTTCACAGGCAGGTGCACTACCCACTAGGCTAAACCGGTCGTCATTCATCATCACAAGGCTTTGAATATTTCACTGGCCCTTAATCTAAATAATTATTTACCGCATTTAACTCCAAATCAGAGTACAAGACCGATTTTCCATCGTGGCAATTATGACCTTATCCGCAAGGAATTATCTGACACTGATTGGTCGTGTCTAGAAAACTTGAATGTTGAGGATTCGGTTGCGTATTTTTACTCGGTTCTCAGTAAACTTATACTAAATCATGTTCCGCATAAAAGTGTTAATTTAAATACTGGGTACCCCCCATGGTTTTCAAGGACACTTATAAAAATTCGTAAACAGAAACTATCAGTCCATAAACGGTGGAAAATATATGGTAATCCTCTAGATAAGGCGGAATTTGTGTTGTTGAGAACCAGGGAACATAAATTGGCAACAGAGTGTTATAATAAGTTTATTTCTTTAGCTGAAGATAGAATACACAGTAATCCTAACTACTTTTGGTCTTTTATGAAGTCGAAATTCCCTAGTAATCTCGTACCTGATCAAATGTCTTATCTTGGCGAAACCTCAAAAAATGGTAACACAATAAGTAATTTTTTCAACAGTTATTTTAACTCGGTGTTTGTTCAGGATTCCTCTGTCCTACCTGATAACCTGCACGTAACTGATGACTCTCTTATTGACCTCAGTACCATAAACATCTCGGAGGATTGCGTATTTAAGTTTTTGGAGAAAGTGGACATTAATAAGGGTTGTGGAGCTGATTCAATTCACCCCTATTTTATTAAGTCGTGCGCTCGTGAATTGGCAGCGCCCTTATCCCAAATTTTTATTAAGTCCTTATCGTGTGGTCATTTCCCTTCTATATGGAAGAAGGCCTTGATTACTCCAATCTATAAGGGTGGTGATGCTCACCAGGTAGCTAATTATAGGCCCATTAGTAAATTAAACATTTTTGCTAAAGTTTTCGAAAAAATCGTTTGTAATCAGATGACTGCTGCTTTTTATCAACATATTGCCCCCAGTCAACATGGGTTTTGTCAAGGTCGTAGCGTTGATACCAACCTCCTAACTTTTACCGATTTCATTATCAATAGAATATCTTCTGGCTGTCAGGTGGGCGCCGTGTATACCGACTTTTCGAAGTGCTTCGACAAAATTAACCACAATATCTTAATCAAGAAACTCTTAGGGCTCGGTATACATGGTGACCTCCTTAGATGGATTAAGTCTTATCTATCCAATCGTAGCCAGGCGGTTGCCTTGAAGGGGTATACCTCTTGCTTTCTTCCCATATCCTCCGGGGTCCCTCAAGGGTCACATCTGGGTCCTTTACTTTTTATCCTATATGTCAATGACATGGCAACCTGTTTCTGTAGTTCCGAACACCTCGTCTATGCAGATGACACAAAAATGTATAAAGCTGTATCCTCCGAAGCAGATTGCCGTGCATTGCAACAAGACTTAGATAACTTTTTCCTCTATTGTTCTAATAATCATCTCATCTTGAATACTGATAAATGTTTCGTGATCAGCTTTAATCGTAAAAATGACCCGATAATTTTTGACTATACTTTAGCTGGGTATAACATAGCTCGGGTATCCTGTTACAGGGACTTAGGTGTTACACTAGACTCACAATTAAATTTTAATATACATATTGATAATTTATGTAAGCGAGCTTACCAAAAGTTAGGGATGCTTCTTCGGATCGGACAGCCCTTCAGGCGTCCAAATACCTATAAATTATTATTTTATTCCTTCGTTAGGAGTATCCTTGAATTTGGTTGTGTAGTTTGGGCACCTCAGTACCAAGTCCATATTGACCGTCTGGAGAGGATCCAAAATATTTTCCTGAAGTCACTCTGCTATCGAACAGGTACTTACTTCGAGCGTACCGCAACGGCTGCGAAGCATTTCAGTGTTCCTTCCCTTCATAACCGGAGGCAGTATTTAGATATTTTGTTCATGTTTAAAATGCTTAAAGGTGTGATCCATTGTCCAAACCTCTTAAAATTAGTTAATTTCAGTTGCCCGCATCATCCCTTACGTCCTAGATCTTTATTTCACATTAGCTTTGCCCGCAAAAATTACTCTCGGCACACTTTTTTCAGGCGAGTCCCTAGGTTTTATAATCATAATCTTATCGATATTGATCCTTTTCACAGTTCACTTTCTAGTCTTAAAATGTTAGTCAAACGCAAACTATTTTAGTTCATCTATGCTAAATACTAATTAAGGTATCTACCTGAATGTAAATTTTCAGGTTTTATTCAATTTTCTTTTCTCATTTACAATGTCTAAGTCACAATTATTCTAAATTATGTAACCGAAATGGAGTCAAAATATGTTCCTGTTTTCGACGCTTCCAATGATTGACACAGGCTATTGTTATGATTTCCAGTTCCCACCTATCTCATTTATTTGAAAAGGTACATGAGATGGATATTAAAACTGCGTCGAGGACCGGCTCAATTTAGTTTAGTTTGTTATTAGTCATAATATTATGTTTTGTTTAACAACTTGTACGGAAAAATGAACCTCCAGGTCTTTGTGTTAATGTTTCTTCAACATTAATAATTACATTATGCGACTTTGTGTTCTAAATAAATTAAAAAAAAAAAAAAATAAGTCTCACCCCCCCCTACCCTGACAAACATGGAAGTGTCGGTTTGCCGTATATCGATGGAGGGCCACCCCTCGATATCGATTGCGTCAACGTACCTTTCACCTCAACGTGACTTACTTAAGACTGACCTCGACTCACTAGCCTCCCTAGGTCCTTCGGTCATCGTAGCCGGGGACCTAAATAGTAAGCATGTTAACTGGGGTTGCATTGCAACCAATCCCAACGGCAATCGGCTTCATCACCTTTTGATCGACAGCCTCCCTTTCGATCTCCTCGCTCCATTAGAACCGACTCATTTCCCTCATAACGTAGAGCACCGACCTGACATACACGACATAGCACTCCTAAAAACTTAACCTTAACTCGGCGTTCTGTAGAAGTGACACACGGGATAAGGCCGGCCGCTGCGCTGGTAGTATTGGACTGTGAATATGGAATCTCCGACCGGGTCAGGCTCCTCCCAGCCTAACTAAGTAACTAAGAAATGCAGGGTGATGTCAACTCACACTAACCTTTCTGGTCCCGAGTGAGATGATGACAGCCAGCTCGTCGGTGTCACACACAGGGTAGGGCTGGCCATTGCGCTGGTAGCAGTGTACTGTAAAGCACATGGTGTCTCCAACCGGGTGAGGCTCCTCCCAACCCCACTCCACCTAAACAAGAAACTAAAGCTGTAGAACTAGTATATCTGTTATCAGTGATTACCTATATGGTAGTAAGGAGCCTGAGATTTTATGAACGCCTCTAATGGCCTAGAAAAGATTTGCTCTGCCGCGTGATTTTAAGCAATACGACTTCAGATACAATTGGAGATTATGCGTTTATATCGCAATATTTATGTTGTACCGTAATACTACTACCCGCCCGACGGTTAATGCTGATTTGCGACCGAAGTGACAATCAACGTTACCGCTACCTACGACTAGCATACCGCTATAAAGAAGCCCCTCAGCTATCCTCGGTAACACTAGCGAACTTATCACTATATAGGCAACACTCCATAGTAACTTAAAAAGGAGAAATTAAGTTTCGACGGGTCGATTCTGCGGTGGACAGGAGACTGCGTCTCCCCGTAACTTCACCCATATTACCGGCGTCGGTTAAGGAAGTGACCTTGTCAGGCATCTTCGTGTTAGGAAGGCTCCGGATGCATATGGTGTATTCAATCGTATCCTGAGACTTCTTCCTCATTTTGGTCGGCATCTTCAATACCGCGCTGACTGATGCTTACTTTCTAGCCGCGTGGAAAGGTTTAGGTACCGGGCTTCGTTATCCCTGTGACCGCTGCACAGGGATAACGAAGCCCGGTACCTAAACCCCGGACTTCGCCTGCCTCTTATAGGCCGATCAGCTTACTTAGCTCTCTAGGAAAGCTATATGACGGATCCTTCTCACTAGGATTCTCAGATTTACGGCTGAGAATAACGTCATCATCGACGAGCAGTTCGGCTTTAGATCTGCGCACCCGTGCGTCCAACAGGTGCACCGCGTCACGGAGCACGTGCTTGACGGTTTCTCTCGATTCCAGGGGCTCAGGACCGGTGCGATCTTTCTCGACGTAGCGAAAGCCTTCGGCAAGGTCTGGCATAACGGGCTGATATACAAATTATGTCATCTCGGTATGCCTGACAGACTCGTACTCACCATACGAGATTTTCTCAGGGATCGAAGCTTTCGATACAGACTAGAGGGAACGTACTCCGACCCACACCCCATCTGGGCGGGAGTCCCTCAAGGCTCCGTGCTCTCTCCCACTCTATTCATTATTCACGAACGACATTCGCAGGCACCCTAAAGTACAACTGGGGTTGTTCGCGGATGATACCGCGCTCTTTGTAAGTACACTTTTATCCGGCGATACCTCCAGGAGGCAATCACTGACCTAGGTCGTTGGTTTAAGCTTTGGCGTATCGAAGTCAATCCGGAAAAAAGCACTGCGATAGTCTTCCACCCGTCTGACCGCGTTAGCACGGAAAGGCGGAACATCCCCTGGGCCAAATGAAGTCAAATATCTTGGAGTGACCCTCGACACAAAACTGACTTTCCGTAGCCACATCAGTAGGGTACGCAACCGTGCGTTGTTTGGGCTAGGAAGGCTTGGGCCGATGATTAACAAGTTTAGTAAAAATAAGCTAGCAGCGTAAGTGGAGCTCTGGGGCACTGCAGCTGATTGTAATAGATTATTTAAATTACAAAAACGTGCTCTTAGGATAATTTCAAATAAATCCTACGAATATCCAGCCCAGTCCTTGTTTAAAGAACACATAATTCTTACATTATATTGCGTCTTCATACTAACAGCCTGCAAATACGTATCAATCAATCAATCAATCAATCATATATTTATTTGCATAAATAAGGGTACAATTAGGTGTTACAAATTTTTAGCATGTCCATACCTTATTTTACCATAATATGGTGTACAAATATTTTAAAAGTCAATTAAACGTTAATTACATAAATATATTGCATAGTGTGTAAATTAATTAAATTTATATAAAAAAAATCAAGGTCAAAATATCTAAAATCTACTAATAATAACATTTTTAATAATTATTCAATTTCACATATCATTCTTATAAATTACAGTTAGTCAAAAATTCATCAACAGAGTAATAGCTATTTTCTAGTAAATAATTATATAAATTTCTCTTAAATAAATTTAGTGACAGCTCCTTGAACTGATCAGTAAGGCAGTTAAATATTCGTATTGCCATTCCGTGAACATTGTTCTGTACTAATGCAAGATTCGTTTTTTCCATTATAAGTTTGTTCCTATATTTACCTCGCTTTGATGTGGTAGTTATCGCCTTGAAATTCAATGGGTGTTTTCTGATAAACATGCACATTTCAAAAATGTACATAGCCGGTAATGTTAATATTTTTTTAGTTTTAAATAATGGTCTACAGTGTTCAAGATAATCAGCTCCACATGCTGCCCTAATGCATTTCTTTTGGGTCTTAAAAATTTCGATTGCGTCCACTGAGTTACCCCAAATTACAATGCAATATCTTAAAAGGGATGCAACATAACCATGGTATGCTGTCATAGCCGCTTCTTCAGACACCACATTCCGGATGCGGTGTAAAACATACACAAAACGATTTAATTTAGTACGTAAGTTGTCAATATGAGCTTTCCAATTACAGAAACAGTCAATAGTTAACCCTAAGAATGTGGTTGACTTTACTTCCTCTACCTGCGTGTTTTGGTATTTAATTTTAAGTTCAATGTGTTTACTTTTATATGTTTGAAATTGAACCATTTTTGTTTTGCTAATATTAATTTTTAGATTATTATTGTCAAGCCAATCAATTATCTCTAATAGGGCGTTATTTATTCGCTGTTCAAATGGTTCAACATCGTCCCCTTTTATAAGTAGTGTGGTGTCGTCTGCGAAAAGAATACAACTATGACTGACAGCTTTTGGTAGGTCGTTTATATAAAGTAGAAACAGCAGTGGGCCCAAAATACTGCCTTGTGGAACTCCGTACAGGTTGAACTTGTAGCTGGATTTATAGACCCGTCTATCCCGGCCAACAAGTCTTGTAATCTCTACGCACTGTTTACGGTTTTTGAGATAACTAGCAATCCAATCTAAGGCAGGACCTCTTAGCCCATATCTATATAATTTACATAATAATATGTCATGATGTACAAAATCAAAAGCTTTACTCATGTCTAATAAAACAGCTACTATAGGTACTTTTTTATCCAAACTCTCAGTAACAGTTTTAACTAAATGAAAACATGCTAAGGTCGTTGAGTTATTTTTTCTAAAACCGAATTGATTGTTGCTTAAAATTTCATGTTTCGTTACAAAGCTAGTTATTCTTTCGAACATAATTTTCTCCAAAACTTTAGAGAAAATCGGTATCAGGGTGACAGGACGATAGTTATTTAAGTCTTTAGTTGACCCCTTTTTATGAAGCGGTTTGACTATAGCCATTTTTAGTTGTTCAGGAAAAATGCCTTGCAGAAAAGATAAATTTATTATATGGCCAAGAGGCACTGATAATTCGCTAGCGCATTTTTTAAGGACTTTGGTAGATATCCCATCGTAACCTGTGGCTTTCGTATTCTTTAACTCCTTTATCGCGTTTGTGACATCTCTTGAAGTAACTGGGTATAGAAACATACTATGCTTGTTTTGCTCTATGGTGTAGCATTGTTTTATTTGTTTATGTTTTCCGTTTGTGAGGTCAATAAAGAAATCATTAAATTTTTCAGCTATAATTTCAGGATTGGTTATTACTTTAGAATCAGATACAATTTCACTAATATCGTTGTTTTTAAGCTTACTGTCACAGTTATTTTTTATGAGTTGCCAAGATGCTCGACAGGTATTTTTAGAATTCGTAATGAATCGGGTATTTGATATTCGTCTAGTCGTACACAGACATTTTTTTAAAAGTCTCGTATATGCCTTGTACTTATTTAGGTGATCTTTATGTTTTAGTGCCATTTTATACAGATTTCTTTTATTAATACAGCATTTCTTTATACCACTATAGGCTTATTTGTCTTTTTTATTTTAATGAAAGGAAAACATAAATCGTAAAACAAGGTAATTAGGTCATGGAATTCCTTAAAAGCTTCATTTGTGTTTGTTTCGTTCACAACTTGGGCAAAGGACAATACAGACATACATTCACAAAACTTTTGTAAGTTTTCCTGACTGTAGTCCCTGATTCTTTCATGCCAAACTTGTGGCTTTCTCTTAGCCATGGTTTTAATTTTTAAGTAGCATTGTAGTGTTTGGCATGTTTCGTAAGATCAAATTTGCAACTATACACGACCCATGGACAAATGCACGGTCGAAACAGGCGCGACAAGCACCTGGTGGGCTAGCACAACTTGCTGCCAAGTCGTATCTCGCGCGACTCAGCGATACCTGTCTCACTAGAACTGTACGAATTAGAAAGAGGAGGGTAGATTTTTCTCTACGCGCGTCGCTTCGCAGCGGCAGTTGTGCTAGCCCCGCTGCTGCTCATCCCGCGCCGCCGACTGGCGAAGGCTGGAAAGTCACTCAATGTCATTGGTGTAAATATGTACAACACCCTTTCGAAGGATATTATTAACTCTGTAAGTGAAATATTCGTCAGCAAACTAAAAAAACTCTTGACTGAACTGGCTTGTTACAACATAAACGAGTTTATGTCAAGGTCAACTAACCATTGATAATTACAATACAAAAATGACATGTAAAAATTACTTATAATGTAGTAAGTAAGTGAATATAAAAAATGACATATAAAATTACTTATAATTTTATCAATAAATATAAATAAAATAGAAATAAAAGATGACACTCTACAAAACTTGTGTTCGTCCAATCATGTCTTATGCAAGTGTAGCTTTTGCTCTCGTGCATATGACATCGCTCAAGCCGCTTTAGGTCATACAGAATCGTTTTCTCCGTAGGGTTATTGGTGCCCCGTGGTGCCAGTCGAACCTCAGTCTGCACCACGACACGGAGATTAGCACCATGTATGGTTTCTTTAAGCAGACTGCCAGACGTTATTTTGACAACGCTTCCCATTATAGGAATCCGTTAGTTAGGAAGGCTGTCGACTACGTTCGCATCCCGCCCCCCTCTGTCGTAACTCAGCGATCACTGATTACAGCGTCCATCGAAAGATGGAACGCTGCGCTTACAGCGTCCATCGAAAGATGGAACGCTGCGCTTACGGCGTCCGACTCTGACACGACGCGTACACTTAGGCATTCCCGCCGGCGGGGACGTCCACCGCGCCATCGCGACAACACTGACACATATAGTCCCTATTCGTCCCGGTACCGCCGCACACCGGGTAGAGTCAGTCCGACCCAGGTCGGGCCTAGCTGAGTTTCTTGCTGGACTCTTCTCAGCTAGGCTAGGTTTAGTGAACCAGCGACAAAACTCCCAGTAGCTCGATTCCACTCACACCTCATATTCGGTTGAAACCGCTCAACTAATATCACTGGAGCGCAAACTCTTAGAGTATTCCAGTGTTCCAAACAACACGCGTGGTCGTGTCGGGAGGTTTTCCCCTGGATTTTCCCCAGGCTATTCTCCAACCGCGCACTCCTATCGCTTTATTGGGCTGGGCCTATAAAGCCATAGTCAGATTAAAAAAAAAAGAAATTAAGTACTGACGATGTTTACCTTACAGCTGGGCGGATGAAGGTACTTTCCTGTGACGTACTGCAGCAGGGAATGTTTGGCCTCGGGCGCCAGCGAGGGCTGCGTCATGGCGGCCAGTGTGACCAGCCCGCACACCGACACAGACACCACTAGCATGCCTCCTGTAAACAAGTCCACAGCACACTTTTAACATAAGATTTACACATAAAATGTTCGACGATCTCGGGAGATTTTTTATCCTACCCACCTAATATTTCCCAGTCGTATTTAATTAAATTGAAAATGAAATACTACTAATACTAACTAATGGGATTTTACAATTAAAGCATAAAATTGTCGGGACAGACACCCCAGGAACAGTTTAATATGTCGGTTCGTTTGAATAAGCCCGATGTCCGCTACTGCTAGATAGGGATCCGCCTATCCTAGCGTACCTTTTGGACAAGTCACGCCAAAATCATAATGCTTTATGAAACTGGCCACTCACCCCATGTCCAAGCATCTTGGTGTTTACTGTTCTTCACCACCGCACTCCAGAGGTCAGACTTCAGGGTTTGCAACGCGTCCTTGCCAGTGGGCAGGCTTTGCCGCGCCGCCGACCACGCACCAAAGTCCTTCGGGTCCAGGACATGGCGGGCGGTGCTGTCTTCCAGCCAGTATACGTCTTCGAGAGAAGACACATCGAGGCTCAGCAATCTAAACAAAGGGTTATTTTTAGTGTCCGACCGAAACATTTTTTTGCCGAAACCGAAACCGAAGGTTCGGCTTTGGCTCTAGTTTCGGCCGAAACCGAAACCGAAACTTTTATAGACGTGTGAAAATCGACAAATAAAGTGTCAGTGGGTAATTTTTTCTAGACTCATAAACAATGTAATTAGGGATTGCAATCCGGTATGATTCTCAATCCGGCTGTATTTCACTATATCCTGGTGGATCAAGCCGGTTCAGCCAAATTCAAACTCAAACTCAAACTCAAAATATTCTTTATTCAAATAGGCCTAGCAACAAGCACTTTTGAATCGTCAGTTATATATTACATAAATTGAATCTAATTATTAAGAGGAATTTATTGATGCATATGAAAATTTTAAAAATACATGAATTACTGTAATGTATGTCAAAAGAGAATTGGAATTGAACGACTGCCTCTATTAAACAATGTCAACTTTGGTGGCATAAAAGGGTTTTTCCGGTCCCATTCGAATCATATCACCAAATCTGTTAGGCCAGGGTACTGACCTTGGCCCAACATTCTACTGATATAACTCACTGGTGTATGCTGATAAGCTGAAGTACAAGTATGACAAGTTCCCTGCCTTGGAACCAAAGTACGAATTTGTCCCTGTTGTAGTAGACTGCAGGATCCTGGGGTTTGGAAGCCAAGGACTTTGTTATGGATTTGGGTCGACGACTGAACGATAGACGGGATCGTATATAGTGCAGTAGATTTCGCTGGTTATCGTGGTGACTACAGGTGTCATGGAGACATTTAAGCTAGCCGCGATCCAAGATGGGCCATTTAACTAGGTAGGCATAATTAGTGTTTAAGCTTAACGAAGTCGACTACTACCTACTACGGAAGCGAAAACCACTCATGGCCATGCCGTAAATTTTTTGAATGATTTATTGAAGCGTCTTATTGATTTGTATTAGTGCCCACCTGACGAAGAATTGCAGAAGAATTGCAGAGTGATTGGCGGTTTACTATTGCTGCCTTTTTGTGAATTGAACGTTATTTATATATTCATTTAATATTAGCAATGCCAAGTTGTAACGATCGCTCGTCAGCGCACGGATTCTGAAAATAAGCGGGAATGTTTATTTACATTTTTTTAAAAAGCAAATCAATTTTCGTAACGTGTTTTAGCGCTCTATTTCATCCCTACCGGAGTTATCTATCTATATCGGAATATTGCCGGATCCGGTGCCTATCGAGATACTGGATTCAGCCGGATTACCGTACCTATCCGACGGACCAGATTGCAATCCCTAAATGTAACACAGGATAGTTCGTGTAGTGTGGTATAAAATAAACAATAAGTACTAAAATTGTTTATTTTACACCACACTACAAGATATAAAATAACTAAAATAAAATGTATTCTCCTGGCGGAGTCGGGCCAAGTTATCCAAAGGCACCTGAAATTAGACGAATGCCATCCGAAAGTGCAATGTTGTAAAAGTTTCGGCTCGGCCGAAAGGTTCGGCAGTTTTTTGGCCGAAACCGAACCTTCGGCCGAAACATGATTTTTAGGCCGAAACCAGCCGAAACCGAAACTTCGGTCGGATACTAGTTATTTTTATTAATTTTTGCCAACGTTTAAAGTTTTTAAATTATTTTCATATATAAATAAACACAGCTCTGTTTTCCAAAAAGGGTAGAAACAGCACATGACATCTAATGTTCATCAGGGCTACTTCTTGCAAATGTGGTTTTAGGGTTCCGTACCGAAATGGTAAAAAAGGAACCCTTATGATTTCACTTTGTCTGTCTGTCTGTCACATCGCTAACTATGTCAAGAACTACTTATGCTATCGATTTGAAATTTAGAATAGTTACATAGAACATGACTTTTTAAATATTTTTTTTTATTTTCTGTGAAAAATGACAGATAATAGGTGGTTCAAAATTTGAAAATCTAGTTAATATGTCGAATGGGGTGTCATATGAAAGGGCTTGAGTTGCACATTCTGAAACTTTTTTTTTACTTTGAGTCATTTTTGTTTTATGAGCGAAAATGAAAAAAAAAACTGTTCCCCCCCTTATCTCCGAAGTTAATCAAGGAAAAAATATAAAATTATTACATAACATTGATATCAATGTATGTTTTACAGGAAAAATGTAACTGTAGCTCTATCTAGTTTTTCTTTTTTTTATCGTCAAAAAACATTTCTATACTAAGTTTGTAATTTAATCACCTTTGCATGTATTTTTGTTTTATAAATTCCTAAGAGACTATGCTGAAAGTACCTTCTTTCGAATAAAGAAAAAAAAATTGAAATCGGTGTACCTACGTGATAAAGAATTAATTATCCTTGAAAACTACCATACATACAAAGTTATTCAGTCGCTCAAATTTGTAACAAAAGTCGCCGATAGATGACGCTGTACTCATGGTGTCCAATTTCCACACCATGTTGTTGAGATTTTCCTGATTTAATGGGGTTGGAACCGGTACACATATGTATACGGAACCTTCGGTGTGCGAGTCCGACTCGCACTTGACCGATTTTTTTAAAGACGAATTGATTACTTCTTAAGCCGTCGTCTCCCGGCGAAAAAAATAAACAACTGCATTCTTTTATTATGATCCCTGGGATCCCAGGGACCGCTAGACGACGGGTTTAACCTGGCAATCTACTGGCAACTGCACAAAAGGCTCAAGAAGTTAAGACTGTACGGCTTGTAGAAGCCTCGTCCCGCGACGTTGAAGCCTGGTTGGTGGCCATCAAGCTCACCAGGCGGCGTCGGTCTGGTGACGAGTGTATATCAGAGCATTTGAGACGCCATTTTTTTAGCATACAGGTGAGAATTCTGAACCTGGTTTTAGATAGTCCCTGTTATTTGATAGAAACCCGGGACCTCTTTCAAAAGCAGGAATACACCATCAAAATGTACTGATATTAGACGTTTGAAATGCGTTGATTGATTCACCCTTATGTATGCGACAACCTTCGGTGCCTATTTGGCACCGTTTTAAAATTAACTTTTTTGGTTTTATGTAGATAATAAAAGAGTACCAGTCGGCACTTTATGCTAATAGTTAGTTATATATGAATATATAGGAATATACCTTCTTACATAAATGAAAACATACGTTTATTTTATGAACCGGTGGTAGTCTTTTGACATTCGAAGGTGAATGGAATATGACTAAATTGAAGAATAAATAATTTTATTTCCATCATTTCAATAATTGTAACAAAACAAAAGCAAATCTGGTTTTAATAACCGCGAGCCGTTATCTCTACAATTGTTAAAATCCTTCTAACTCAAACTTCAAACTGACTCTGCGAGTTTACCCCAGATTCACTATCACAGAACAAGTTATCAAGTTAAACTAAACTCGTGTGTAATTTAGCAACAATGGCCATTAAACGTAAGTGGGAGATTCAACTCGGCAAATAAAGGGCACTGGGTACCAGCAATTGGTGGTGTATGCCCCTTTAACACGTCAATTTCATACGTAATCTACATCACCTCGATAACTACCTAGATTACGTATGTTTTTTTTTTTAAATAGTTACCGATTTACAGCTACTGCTTTAACTCGGTAACTATTTCAAAATTTCCGGATCGTTGGGTTAACGACGTTACTACATCGTTACTGTAAGATATGTTTCTACTTATTTCATATGTTACCTACCCATTATTTCGACGCAAAGGATATTTGATCAAGTGATCGATAAGGTTACAATCATCGACTGTTTCGCAGTTCCATAGTTGAGACTTATGACTTCCGCACCTACCCAACGATGTTCTTACATTTAAAAACAAATTAAACACATAATTAGCCAAACAAATGCTGGAAGAGCAATAGGTGAGAGGCCTAATTTAGCTTAGCGTGATATTATAATTGGTGTACAGTAAGCGTCCGAGGCTTAGCCAAAGCTTCGCAAAGTCCCTCCTATTTAATATCGGCCGGAAAGGCCGCGATTTCGCGGACCATTTGTCATCCCTAATATAGGATTGTCACAAAAACATATTGCTATACTAGCTTTATTTCTATAGTGACCAAGAGGTAGGAAATAATATAATAACTTTCCTACCACAGTACACGTAGTTATGACGTAGGTTGGGTTAGGTAGGTATACATATAAACGCAGAAGAGGAGTGGCACTCTTGAAGACACTCATATCATATAAGTTTAACATGTATATATTACACGATATACCTACTTTAATCGTTATCCGTTAATGTCTATCGGAAACACTTGACAACCGCACTCTTGAACCACCACGCCTCCGTTAATTGCCTTACCCACGCCGAAAGTGTTATAAAAGCAATAAGACCGTGTGTTGTATACCTCTACTTTTAAGTTCTATGTTTTGTATTAGTTTCGTATATGACTGACTTCAATTGCGGTGTAAATGCAATTGATGAGTGATTAATTAATTAATTGCGAAATTACTGTCACTCGGGCGCCGCGTGGGCGCCGCTAACGGTTTGACTCACTCTCACGGGCGGCAACGATGGATGCCGTGGACCCATCGTGAACGAGATCCTCGTCATTTTGCGACAGAAGCTGCTGCTGAAAGGTAGGATGGACACAGTTTCCGCTGTTCAAATCTGTTTGAATGATATCTGCTTTCATAAAATGACAACTGAAAAAACCTATTAGGTATGTTTGTTGTGACTGACACAGCACTTTTGTCTGTGGTGCCTACTGCGCTAAAGAGTTTAATTATATGTCACAATTTTGCACGTCACAAATTTATATGTGAAAATAGACTGAACGTGGACATAATATATATTAACGGTAAATAAAACAAGCTTATTGATAGCAAAGTTCATTCCTTTCGCCGCCTCTCCACCCAACAATGGTGTACGCCCCTAGCCGCGCCACATCCGCTCCATTACTAGTGACCCGAAGTAATGCCTCGTTTAGCCGCGTGCTTTGAATACAGACTATATGTATATGTTGGTTTTATCGAGCCGAAAGATATCCATTAGTGGCTTTTTCAGTAAATCAGCTAAAAAGTAGGTACGTTTGATTTAGGGTTTTGAGTTGTAAATATAAATAAAACCGTAATGTGAGGTGGGAGGTGGATGGTAAAAGTAACACAACAAGATTTTCTAACTCCTACCTAAAACCCTGTTCATCAGATACTTCCTCGCCTCAATCTGTATTACCATTGGAGACTATACATCTCAACAACTATACACACTATACAACTTCCGTATGTGCCCAGGTTGTATATTACCTCTATTGTCAAGTCGAAATGCCATATTATGACCCTTGAGAGAATTAAACATTTGCCTTCGTTTTTAGGGTTCCGTACCAAAATGGTAAAAAAGGAACCCTTATGGTTTCACTTTGTCTGTCTGTCACATCGCTAAATATCTCAAGAACTACTTATGCTATCGATTTGAAATTTAGAATAGTTATAAAGAAGGCTATGAAGGTAAGCCTTCTTTATAACTATTCCAAAAAAAAATATTTTTAATTTGTGCGAAAAATGACAGAAAACTGGTGGTTCAAAATTTGAAAGTCTAGTTAATATGTCGAGTGGGGTGTCATATGAAAGGGCTTGAATTGCACATTCTGAAACAATTTTTTTTATTTTTTAAGTTGAGTCATTTTTTGTTTTATGGGGAAAAATGTAAAAAAAAAATACCGTCCCCCCCCCCCTTATCTCCGAAGTTTACCAAGGAAAAAATATAAAATTATTACATAACATTGATATTAATGTATATTTTACAGGAAAAATATAACTGTAGCTCCATCTAGTTTTTCTTTTTTTTATCGTCAAATAACTAACCTACCTACCTACCTGTTTTATACTAAGTTTGTAATTTAATCACCTTTGCATGTATTTTTATTTTATAAATTACTACGAGATTATGCTGAAAGTACCTTCTTTCAAATAAAGAAAAAAATTTAAATCGGTTTACGTGTTAAAGAATTATCCTTAAAAAACCATACATACAAAGTTATTCAGTCGCTCAAATTTGTAACAAAAGCCGCCGATAGATGGCGCTGTACCCATGGGGTACAATTTTCACACCAGGTTGTTGAGATTTTCCTGATTTAATAGGGTTGGAACCGGTACACATCTGTATACGGAACCCTCGGTGCGCGAGTCCGACTCGCACTTGACCGGTTTTTTATTTTGAAGTTAAAGTACAAGGTTTAATCCCAATATGCATCGAGTTATCTCTAGGTATCCCATTCTAAGGGAACAAAGATGCGGCGTCAAAGCCCGGCCCGTTATACAATTATACATCGGCATTCACTGCAGATATCCAGCTTCATCAATGCCATCCGGCGCCATTCAATCCAAGATCGGGTTTATCAAAGGCTTTATGCTTGATTGGTACCTACGTAAGTATATAAAGTTTGGATGCCAAGCCCCTAATTTCACATTGGTATTAATAATTGTGAATACCTAATACACACTTATTGGAATTGTGCGTAAATTAGCGTATTACCGTCGCCTATTTTTATACCTACACCTAGGCTTGACAATTTTTTGTAGAATAAATGTTGCATTGTTTTGGGCATATCGTATAAATGTTAGCTACCAGGAAGATACCAGAGGTGTGGTGCCGAACAGGTCCGTATTCTTCAGAACCTATGTATTCGAATAAGGCGTTTAGTTGTGTTAAAATTATCGATTTTGCAAGCGATATTGAGCTCTATGGATGACTCGCCACTGCTACTGCTGGATATTTACATATATAAGTTAATATAGATAAATTCCCAGAAGTGCAATAGTTATTGACACACAAAGGCTTTCACGAGCCGCATGGGTGCCGAGGCTCGCGTGCCTCGTGCGGCGGGGCGCCGACTTGGCGACGGTCCAAAACGCTTGCCCGACAGACTAGAGGCTTTTACCTTTACGTTTCACCAACAATACTGTATCTTAAGTATCTGTATGAGAGATTTTAACAACTTGTGTTTTTCTTTTTAACCGACATAAAAAAGGAGGAGGTTCTCAATTTTCTTTTATATCTGTTACCTCAAAACTCCGTCATTTATGAGCCGGTTACAAAAAAAAACCTTAGTTTTAAAGCATATGATTCAAGGTCGGTCTCATTATTACCAGAATAAAGTTTTGATGATGAAATGAATATGAGGAATTGAGGGAGCTCCTCAAAAATTCAAGGGAAACATACCAATTTTAGTATTTTCGGTAATAAATCAAGCATTTGCATTCAGAAACTTGCATTTGGTGAACGGAAACTGATGAAAAAGACCACGGGTGGTCTTCTAAAACTCCTAGTATTTCGTAATTTTCACTAAGATATTTCGATCAAGATACTGAAGCGACTATGATGAAGCCAATTTAAATAGGATGTTATCATCAACCTGATCTGGTAATAGAAACCGGGAGGTAGGCACGAGAACTCCGTAGGTACAGTAAACGGCGATAAAGAATGCACATCGATATTTGGAAAGAGGCAATCGGCTAATTTCGACTTCGTATAGCGATATGTGTCGCACACACCGTGACGTTTGTTTTGTCAGTCGTGGTTCAAATGCGAGAGAGTGCAGTCGCATATCCAAGTCAATATATATAAAGAGTTGCTAAAACTTTTACAAAATTAAATTTGTACTATGGCACCTATAGGAAAAAAGGTAAGACGTTACTTTGCCAGTCACGCGAAATTATCTACAATGTTTATAAATATTTTGTAACTGAATCCGACCAATTTAAAAAACATGAGGATGTTAATGTAAGTAATTATTTTTAGAAGGTTCAACAGAGAGTTACAGATGCCACTGGAATTTCAAGAAGACTTTGAACAATTTATTAAACGAAGTCGGCACTGGCACTGATACACATTCTAGTGGAAGCTCTCCGAAAAATGGGAGACCAAAAAATCATTAAAAGCTAAATTATCTGAGGCTATTAATCACAATGGGTCTGAAAAGACGTTGAGAAAAATTCTTCATGAGATGGGATTTAAGGTCACTAAAATGAAAGACAACAGAAAAGTTCTGATGGAAAAGCAAGATGTAGCTCTCAGATGAATTGAATATCTGGACAAAATACACGAATTTCGCGAAACAGGATTAAACATTATCTATATGGACGAGTCCTACATACATACAAACCACACTAAAGGAAAAACTTAGAGTGATGATAAGCAAATAGGAGTAAAAAAGCCGATTTCAAAAGGTCAACGTTTGATAATTGTTCACGCAGGAAACGAAAAAGGCTTAGTACCAGGAGCCTTTTTAACGTATAAATACACGGACACTAAAGGTGATTATCACAACGAAATGAATAACGACAACTACGAGAAATGGCAGGTTAATCAATTAATTCCAAATATACCCAGTGATTCTGTTTTGGTTATCGACAACGCACCCTATCACAATAAATATGTTGAAAGACCCCCCAACTCAAACACC
Organism: Epiblema foenella; assembly: GCA_963556455.1. Taxonomy (NCBI): domain Eukaryota; kingdom Metazoa; phylum Arthropoda; class Insecta; order Lepidoptera; family Tortricidae; genus Epiblema; species Epiblema foenella. Next base: position 21,296,708 of record OY747096.1, on the reverse strand, counting down.
AATAAACCGGAAATGTTCAACTGGTTACAAAGATACAAAATTCCAGTTGATCATAAATTGACAAACCCCAGATATATGATATTATATGTCAGCACAAGGAGAGATTTACAGAGTTTTCCGTGGACAAGATACTAGCCGAACATGGGCACACTGTGTTGCGATTGCCACCATACCATCCGGATTTTAATCCAATTGAAAATATATGGTCTCAACTGAAAGGCTATGTAGCCGCGAGAAACGTGGATATGAATTTAACTTCAATAAAAAAATTATTAACTGAAAAAGTAAACATGATCGGGGCTGATGAGTGGAAAAAGGTTTGCGATCATGCGGTCAAATGCGAGAATGAATATCGAGGAATGGACGCTATGGACGACAAAATAGATAGATTAGATAGACTAGTAATAAATATACAGCTGATAGTGACAGTGACATAGACCTCAATGAGAGCACAGATAGTGAAATGGAATTGAATATATATGATTTTATTTTAATTTTATTTCCGCATTTTTTTCCCCGTGTGGTGTCGGATTAGAATAACACCAACCTTTTCTTCCCGGGGGTGTCGCATGAGTCGACTAAGGGTACAGGTTTAAACTGTGCTGTGGGCAATGGCCTAGCAACTTGTCACCGCAATATTACACTTTTTGTCGATCTTTAAACCCACATTTAAGTATGCTAGTAGTATAACATCAGTTGCTAATGCTCAGTCATCCCCTTTTAGGAATATGGGCGTGAATATATATATATTATTAAAAACGTACAATATAGCCCAGACTTCGTTAAAATAGTTTATTATTGATTCCAGAGTTCACAATTACAAAGCACATTGAGTTACTACCATTAGGCTCAATCTGACACTTCTTCCAGTGTTGCCACTGTTGACAACTAGACATTGAAATATTGTCTCAAATATCACATAAGTTAACAGTCGGCCATCCTGAGAGAGTGTCTGTCCCAGACACTAAATCAGAGAAAAGCATTAATGTGGCGGCCAAAAACCACGTTTGCACCGGCTTGCTTCTCATATTCTCAGAATGAGATCAATTTCGAAGTCTTGAAGAAAAAGCAAAGTTTATGAGAGCTCACCAGCGCATACTATGTTTGGAGCCACACCAAGGCTTTATTCTTTATTAATTCATTCACTAACAATTTTACAATTGATTCTGACCTAATTCCTTAAATCATTTGTAATAATAAATATCATAGCAGTTCCATGAATATACATCATATATAAATTACAAAACAAAGTAACTATGGCATCAAGTCATGGATTCTAAACCTGAGTTCAAATAATTCATTAACCACAATCTCAATATAGTGACAAATACATTAATTTGTAAATTCGTCGATTGAATAGAAGTACAACAACAATGATCTCAAAAAAAAATGTTAAGGCTAGTAACACAATTCACTCACGAGAAGGCTTATTGTAAAGTTGTACTTACACTTCTGTTGGTATAATAACATAGGACACAATACCTGCCTACATTAACCATTACCTACATACAAAACGATATTTTATCACAACAACAGTGGTGTCAAGACATTAACAATAAAGGTAATAATATACATATTACAAACTTTACGGATAGTCATCATCCTAATATTTCTAATTACCGGGCATCCTAATATGTCCCGTTCGGCCATCCCATTATTGAAGAATGTCCCCATTCGTTGGATTATATTAACTGTCACTAAATTCCAACGGTGCCTTTAATTGAAAATCGTAAGTTATTGTAATCTGTTAACCCATTTGACCTCCACGCTCACGTAATAATTACAATGTATTGAATTAGTATTAGTACATACTTCTTTGCGAATATGATAACAATATAACTGACTTAAAAGACCAATTAATCCATTTCAAATAACTAAAGACAATGATACAATTTTATAAACCTTGAACTATTACATACTTAAATGAACATGTCAGCGAATTTTAAATTAATTGGCGAGTTTCTACTGCACCTAGACATACATGGTTCTCTATAGTGCTTAGTTGAGATTTCAGTGTTGCCGTTATTTTATAAAACTCGTTGGATCTTGAATCTTCTTACATACACAATTAAGTAGCATTTTGTACGGATTACTTTGACACAACTCGGCCAACTGAAATAATCTTAAGTTTAATTTTGCCAGAGACTAACTTGAAAGTGTATGCTTTTATAACCGATTCTCTGATAAGAAATTTCAGTACTTAAATAAATTATCAAGATTATAGCATTTAAGATTTCTTCGTGATATTTTAACTAGGCTGTCGCCATTTTCGACTTGGGTAAATGTCATGCAAACATTATCAAAAACATCGCCTAAGTGATGATGATAATGCAGTTTTCCATAAGGGACTACTGCTTAACCCATAACTTAAGATATCATCAGATTCAAATTCATTAATTTCAAGATAAAAATTACAATATAAATTTGAGTGTATGTCAAAATTACAAGAATTTCTACCATGGTCGTCAATACTAAATAATATGTAGGTATAAATTAACAAGCAATGTTTCAAAATGTAAAATAATAATAATTATTATTATTAGGTAGGTATCAAAGTAATTCTGTATCTCTTAGAAATAATCGTTATTAATTACACGGAAGAATATTATTTAACTACGTCTACATTATCATTATCATCATCGGTAGTTAATATATGTTTCAGAAAGTACGATATTTTGGATAAATGAACTTCCGTCATGCATATACCTAAAAACTTTCCTGCACTTAGAAGGCAACGGTAGAACAGTTACTTTCCTCTAATGCTTATTTTATCGATATTATATAGGTACGCATCATATAGTAATGTGACACATTCGAAGATAAATTAACAGTAATGCAAAAATATTATTTTTCATAATTCACCTAAGTACCTATGCCATAACTGCGATAAAACACTTTTCTTATACTTAGACTTATGTAATCGTTAATGTTTACTCCTTTCACAAATTATTCCGAGACATTACGTTACCGTTATTGCTTTTTTAATTGACACAGATAATCCAGCATTATTTATCTTAATATCTAAGTAGTGTAAGTACATATGTATTCTTCGGAGGCACTTATAGGCAACAGGATTATATGACGTGCCAACCGCGAGTGAAAAAATGCAAACATAGACACGCTCTCACCACATATAACACGACCAAGGATGAGACGCCACAACTGTGCTAAAGGATGTATCAAACCTCCGACCCATCTCAACTCAGTCACCCTAACATAAGCTCGTTCTCGAATTTCCGCAATGCCAATCCTCCCTCCATAGGATCCTCTTTTTACGCCGAATATACTCAGGCAGTCATAAAACTCACCTGTAGGTGTTATTAATATAGCACATGAAAACGATTTTTCTCGGATATGAGATGAGACACGGTCAGATTTATTGCTACTCTCCGAAAACTTCCTCAAATAGCAAATTTCATCGAAATCGTTAGTCTTTTCCGAGATCTCCGAAATAAATAAACATACAAGAATTACTCATTTAAAGATATCATTATTATAAATAATATAGATCGAATTACTATTCAAGCGTCAAGATTATCCTCAAAATTCACCGCTTCTATAAAGGTGCAACGATATGCGTCTATGAATAATGAACTGCCATTATTCTTCTTTTCTGGATTCTACTTACCTAGGTGGTAACGTAACTTCAGCATTCGCAATAAATATTTTTATATGTATATGTATAATAAAATGACATTTTACCAATAAAATTTCTGATTCTGATTCTGATTCTATGACATTTCTTTATCCGGATTGTAAAACTGGTTTCATTCATGAATATAAATTGTCAAACTATTACTGGAATAACTACGTATATTCGTATAATTTACACTATTTACAATATCATTATCTGTATAATGCTATATTCCTATATTGAACTTGATATGCAGATATCCATTGGATATTGTTACTAAAGGACGACCAATTTAAGAAGTGTACCTATTTAACCTTTTTAACGCCATGGCCATACAATGGCACATGACAAAATACATGGCAGACGCAAAGCTGAAAAAACATGTAGGTTGATGTTGATATCGCAATGCACGCCGTGACGGAGAATATCCATCGTTGGCGGTGAGCACATGGTGCGGATTTATCCGCCGTTGGCGTCCAAAAGATTACCGCCATTATAAATGAAACTAATGCAGAACAGAAAACTAAACTTAAAGTAGAGCTACACTATCTATAAAGTAGATCATATATTATTCAGAATTTCAGAACATACAAGTGATCATGCCAAAATGCCAGGCTTCAATACTAAACAACCTATTAGTCCGGAATGGAAACGGAACAATTGAAATACCTTCCATGACAATAATAGAAGAACTAATCAAAACTGTCGAGCTCGTTATTTCATCGGTACCAAGTAAGTAATCGCTGGGCCGCACCGTTGTACAGGCGAGTTTCTTTGTTTTACTTTTGATCTGTGATTATCGTCATCCGGATCCAAATATACAGTAATTTATTTATTTATATATTTTTAAGTATGTTCCTTAAAATCAATTTTGCCAAATGTAAAAGAGCGTATCTTCATTCTTAATCACTTCGTTCATGTAAACAGAATCTTTGAATTAGTCACGAATTTAAAAAAAACCAATGAATATGACAAAACTAAGTACAAATTCCTTTTAAGGCGCGTAATAGAGTGAAATACCACATTTTGGTCGCGTTCAAAGGCCTAAAACTCAAAACTGGCTCGAAATATAGGTCTCGAAAAAATATACTTGAAGAATTGATATGATATGTCCTCTTCAATCTGAGCTCCGGAAAATGCATCACGCCTCAACGCGCAAGGTCGTTCGCGGTTATACGCGCCTTAATTATGTAAACAATACATAATGTATTACCAATAACCAATGTATATACTCATACCTTTTAATAAATACATACTTCATATATTCGTATGTATGTAATTCTTAACTTGGTTTAATTTAGCACCACTAAATAAACATTTTTTTTTTTTATTCGATAAATACTAGTGACATTATTTCATAGATGAATAGCACGATCACTATAATTTTTGAGTTAATTAAAAGAGTCGATTATATGACGATGTCGTCGTCTTCTGCCACCTTTAGGTAAACGCCACATCCATCATGTAGTTTGTCGCTCTATCTTATCATCAATAAGACTAAAGTTAGTAAAATGTGTACATTTATACTAAAAGCATTTAAAAGTATGTATACTATTAAACCTTACCCGATGTCAAGTTGTTCTAATACCATGATATTCACACCGTCTAAACTTGTCTCACAGTAAGTCCTCAGATCCTCTATCTTGACCCCGAGATTCACAACGACCAGGTATGCATAACTGGAGGTCAGGCCTATACCGATTCATCTGAGACGAATTTAGGGTACGTCAATAGGCATTGTGTAGATCAGTCACGCGCTCGGAAGTATTCGGGTCCACTCGAAGATCCTCGCCACAAGTGCGCTTTAGCCATTACTACGATGTCATTCATTGTGTTGTGACTATATAGGTACAACATTTCGATATACGGAACTAATTTTATTGTTTTACTAACATCTCTATTTGAATGAATATTTGAACGCCAATTCCAATTTACTTACGATGTGTTAATCTTCATAAAAACTTATTGATAGTCTGGTATTGATAAAGAGTGATATTATTCGAATACTCTCGAAAGTATCAGTTCCATTAGTTAATACAACCTTTAAATATGTAAGATTAAGAAAACAATGTTCAAGGGATGTACCAATGGAGATAGAAACTCAAAAGTGTTAACGACACAGTCATTGTCGCGTCCAGCGCGCGAAGTGGGTTCCGAAATCGTGACAGCGGTGAATGGGTCAAGCATTTACTTTAAACCGCGCCGCTGCCATAGTCATATGGCATATTTCTATGTACCCATATATTATGTGGTTATGTATATATATATATATATATATTTTATTAAATTCTCAACTGTACCTACTGGGTGTGTCAATTTATATATTCGTGTTTTCCATCCACTGACAGACGTTACCGGTAATATAATGTGTAAATGCAATTACACTTCATTATTTCCATTGCATATGATATAATTACAGTTTGTTAATCGATGTGACCTGAAAATGCCGCCTAAGTTCCGGCATTTATATATATAGATATTATAAATATAATTGGCTAAGGTAGATACAGCAAATATTACATCACCACGGCCGACATCTTCGTCCACTATCAATATCTTGCGTCTTAGTCCGATGGCGGCCTTATTTTCGCTTGGTAGGTGAGGCCAGCTATAAGGTAATCTCTTTCGACTTGTCCTTAGTAAAGAACAAACGGCCGCGGTAAGCCTGCACCTAATCTAATCTGAAACACAATAGAATTTAAGACTATGCTCGCACCAACCAGATAGATAATAGTAGTGCTGGGTACCATTTGCACACACATAGTCTTTTGGTATCTTTCAAAATAATTAGAATCATAAAAATATATAATTATAATAACATGAAAGTGGTTCTGGGTACCGCTTGCACACACAAGATGCTTCGGCCTAATCCAGACTGACTACATAATAAAAATATTTTATAAATATCTGTGGACAACCTTACACAAATAAGTTCCGAATACCGCTTGCACTCGCGTGCTTCGGCCTAATCCAAAGTGACAACATAAGTTCTGGGTACTGCTTGCACACACAAGTGCTTCAGCCTCCTCCAGAGTGACAACCTAAGTTCTGGGTACTGCTTGCACACAGAAGTGCTTCAGCCTCCTCCAGAGTGACAACATAAGTTCTGGGCACTGCTTGCACACAGAAGTGCTTCAGCCTCCTCCAGAGTGACAACCTAAGTTCTGGGCACTGCTTGCACACAGAAGTGCTTCAGCCTCCTCCAGAGTGACAACATAAGTTCTGGGCACTGCTTGCACACAGAAGTGCTTCAGCCTCCTCCAGAGTGACAACATAAGTTCTGGGTACCGCTTGCACACAAATGCTTCGGCCTCCTCCATAGTGACAACATAAGTTCTGGGTACTGCTTGCTCACAGAAGTGCTTCAGCCTCCTCCAGAAGTTGATGTAAGATAGTGCTCATAACTCGCGAGTATCTGAAATATACATATTCTGCAATAATTTGCTTCACATAACTTCATCATTATCAACTAATAAAATAATTAATTTCAGACTATGCCCTTAGCTTGTTAGTAACAATCTAAACCAACAGGACTATATCAGGCACTGTAGCACTCGGGTAAGATAGAAATATGCATGTCATAACACCGTACCTGGGAGGCACAGTAGTAGTCCCACTCCATGTCATTCTTGAATTTCTTTTTTTTTTTAACAGAGAATAACACTAACCCAAAGTTTGAATACCTGGTACTTCTAGGCTGACAATACAGTCAAAGTATATGTATAACAACTTTCTAATCTCACCTTTGTATCTACATACTTTTATGCAATAAATATTTTCTATTTTATCGTCCAAAAACCTTGAATTTTATTGTTATGCATTGGGCTGAATGATCCTGACCTGCGATCGACAGCCCGCCTGCTTCCGGCTAGGCGTCTCTACACTACATCAACATCATTGTTATGCATCAATATGTGTAAAATCTCGGTACAATTTAACTTTCTAAATTTAATAAAACTAAAGACGCGGATCATAAAGCTCCAAAATAGTGAAAATTCTCTAGAAAATGTGGTAAAGTTAATTTATTGCTATCTGTTTAAGTATTTGGAATATTCATTTTAACCGGATAAACAGTGTCTCAAAAACCGGATACCAAAATCAAGCGGATATTCGAATAAAACGAATATCCGGATATCCGGATTGCAAGCACTAATTGCTGGTTGAATGTGAATGGCATGATCAATATCACAACATCTAGTAACTACTTACATTCTCTTGAATAAACATTCGGTTTGATTAATTTTAATGTGAGACATAATACCTAGTCAATACATTTATACCTTACAGAATGTCTATGCACTGGTTAAAAGAGTATACATCAATAAAAATCAAATCATTTGCTGTTAACATCATTCTGTACTGTATCCAATAGGTTATAATTGATATCAAAAATCAAAATTAAATGAAATCATTTATCCTGCAAATAGGCAACAAGGGCACTCTTACAAGTCAAAATTACTTTCTATCAATTAAAAGAATAAAATAGGTACTCAAAATAAAAATAATTAATTGAAGATTACATGTCAGAAAAGAAACTGAGTGAAATTTATACGAGCCCCAATGCAAAATAGCTCGTCTAGTCGCAATTCTGCATGCGTATTTTTTTTCAAAAACTAGTATTTCTACCCGAATCGACTTTGATGATTAATGGAATACACTAGACGCAATGTCACTAAAGCTAGCTTAGTTTTGAGTTGTACAAAGTGTACATCTCGTTATTTATTTTAAAATAATTTAATTATAAATATTACATCTCACACGCAAATAATTACGTCTGCTTCATATTTAAGGCAAAATAGGTCGTCTATTTAAAATAAAACCTGTTTACCAGGGTTCGTAATATAAAATATTATTTTCAAATTGAATACGGAATATTCTCTGTCATGTAAAATGACAAACCACTATATAAAAGGGCAAATTCAGCCTAATTTTTTATTACTCCAAATCGTTTTTCTATCGAGATGGCACGAGGTAAGCCAGTGACTGAAGAAGTGCGGAAAATTATAATCTCCAGTAACAATAAAGGCAAATCTACGTACCAAATTGCCAAGGACCTTTCTATGCCAAGGTCTACAATCCAAACTATCATCGAGCATCATCGAAAACACGACAAAATTTCTTGTTTAAAGAAATCCGGCCGCCCACGAATTACTACTAAAGCAGAAAACAGGATTCTGAGGAAGATCATCAAGAAAAATCGTCGTGCAAGAGCTGGAGAACTTACGGTACTATGGCGTGACGCAATTAAAAAAAACATTTCAGTGGATACTTGCAAGAGAGTGATGAAGAGGATGGGCTACGGTTTTTACACTGCTAAAGAGAAACCGTTACTTACACAACGGCAGAAAACTAACAGGTTGAAATTCGCCAAAAAGTACAGAAATTGGACCGTCGATCAGTGGCGTAAAATTATATGGAGTGACGAATCTAAATTTGAAGTCACAGTAGGCGATGAACGAAGTAAAGTCATTCGCGAAAAAGGAGAGGCATTTCAAAAAGATTGTCTTAAGCGTAAGGTAAAGTTTCCAGCTTCCTTAATGATTTGGGGCTGCATGTCGGCACAGGGTGTCGGCTGTCTGCAATTTATAGATGGAACCGTCAATGCCGAAAAATACAAAAGCATCTTACAAGAGAGTTTGCTGCCGTCTATACGTAAGTTAAAGTATAAAAATGCGTATACTTTTCAACAAGATGGTGCCTCATGCCATACCGCTAAAGCAACGATGGCGTGGCTGAAAAAGAAAAAAATACCTACCATGTCGTGGCCATCCAGCAGCCCGGACTTGTCTCCCATAGAAACGTTGTGGTGGAAAATGAAGAAGAAGTTGCGAAAGGACCCGTCCAGATCAAAAGCTGATCTTAAAGAGAAACTTACCTGTGTTTGGAATGAAACAACCCCGGAAGAGTGTCGACAGCTGGTAGATACAATGCCGCTCAGAATTAAAGCCGTTTTAGATGCAAAAGGAGACGCCACCAAGTGGTAGACGTTCTAATCTGCGTCGGTAACACTAAAGACGAACTTTTTTGCATTTTAGTACAATTGGTGAAACAATGTTTTTTTTATTACCAAGGAAAGTTCGTTTTTTTTTTCATTGAATAAATAAAATACGATTTATAACTTATACTGTTTTTATATTGCTAATTCTTCCAAACACCTTCGTCCCCCAGAATTTTTAGGTTAACGTTAGTTTAGTACATTTTTTTCCTACCAGACGTACTCATTTGCATTGGGGCTCGTAACAATCCAGACTTGTTAGAGATGTTTAAGGTCTCCAAGTGTCACGATAAAATAAACCAGTAATAAGATACTTAGCTACATTATCATAATAATATCCTGTGAGAAGTATACAATTTCCTAGCATATAAAATCATAATTAGAAAATAATTGTCAACATTAATAGTATTCATGAATGAATGAAACATGTGTTAACATACCTGCTTTCCATGAACTAACCACTCAAGTATGCTGTAAACATTCAGGTGTCCACTATAGGTTAAGCCGTCATCTCACAGACCCAGAGGTCTCCGGGCATATAACAAAAAAAGTATCATTGTTTGTTTTCTTTTTTTCTCTGGGCGGCAACGGGTTATCTCAGGGGATTGTACAGTCTTATTATATGGTTTCATTATTAGTTCATGCAGCTTAAACACATTCATGGAGACAAAGCCAGTATATAAACTCTGCATATGTAGGTAGACATTTATTTCTCTTTTCCTGAAATTCAGACACAAACACAGCACCACACCATACCTATTCTTTCTACATAACAACCCCATCGGTATAAGTGTATCTAATGGGAAACTGGGTAACTGATTTAAGGTTAAGTTTTACATAATTTTACTTTTCGAGCAACCAGTATAACAACAATTCAAGTTCATATACCTACATAGCGTAGATACAATACATAGGTCAATGAAAAAAAAATGATTTTTACTTTGATTCAATACACTTTATAACAATCTTAGACAGATTTCAATAACAATAATTTCGCGCCAATTTCCTTGAAAACGTGTCAACGTACCTATTGTTGTATACAATCCATACCAACACGCTTTACTATGTATATCACACATTCTTCTTTCCATTTAAATAGTAATTATTAAATTACTAAAGAATGTTGGGCTTTCCTTTCTTGATACAAACCGTCCGAGTTGGTCTTCAAAAACGAATGCTTTGGCGAAATAATTTAGCTATCATGGCAAGTAATTCGTGGGCATTAATCCCACTTCTGAACTATTAAAAACGTACAATATAGCCCAGACTTCGTTAAAATAGTTTATTATTGATTCCAGAGTTCACAATTACAAAGCACATTGAGTTACTACCATTAGGCTCAATCTGACACTTCTTCCAGTGTTGCCACTGTTGACAACTAGACATTGAAATATTGTCTCAAATATCACATAAGTTAACAATATGTATATTATTTTCCCCAACAAGAACATAGCAATAATTAAATATAATTACATCTTGTTTTACAGCTCTATATATTCCACGTGAAATCAAAACAAAACAACAATAAAGTACTTAGTTCTAAATTCAAATTCTGATGAACGATTAATCTAATAACTGATGCACATGGAAATTAGCATTTGTTTGTATTCATTCGGAAATGCGATGATTGCCGATATGCATTCTTTATCGCCGTTTACTGTAATAAGACAGAGTAGGTTAGCCGTGTTTGAGCTTATTGGAATCAGAATCAGATGCACTCTGGTGCGAAAAAGTGTAAAAAAACCGACTGCAAAAAAAACACTAAAAAGTAAAAAATAAAGCCTAACGATTTTACGCTTCTTATGGAACAGTGTAGCCGTATGTACCTATTGTAATTTTTGTTATCGGTGTCATTTCGTCAACTTTAGGCAATTTCTTTGGTTTTATTTTTTATTTAAGGTGCTGTAACCCGTAAACATACTCATAGGTAAACGAGTTCTCATGTACAGCCTTAGAGCATAAATACATCATTAAAGGAGAAAAGCAAATACAAAACATCATACGATCGTGTATTTGAACAGGTCTGGGTCTAAGGTATACGTACTCGCAAATCCGGTCTGTAGATAAGGTAAGCCCCAGTAATCTTAGTAGGCATAGCCGTTATTTACTCTGTGACTGTACAACATATTAATAAAAAAATCATACAGACTGATCCGTAAAAATAAATAAAAACTTTTAGGTAATATGTGGCATATATTTATACGGCTGTGATTGATTGATTCAATCCGAGCATGATATTCGCTTGGCCTTTATCTACGGGACACGAATGAAATGTATTATTATTCATAACCCTGAACCAAATATGATAGGTAATTTATGAACAAATTTAAAGTAATAATACGTCGCAGAAAATCCGATTATGGACACCCTAATAGTTAAGTTTAATAAATGTACAAATCAGAACTACTGTGTATAGAGCCCCAAGTGTCAATCGAGTTCGCTAGAATCCGCCTAAAACGAATAGATTAGATCGGTACCTCAAGAATGCACATCTTCGTCTCGCCTCCGCCCTCATAGCGAAACAATGCCGTAGTTAGTGCAATCCATTGCAGCTATGCGGTTTATAACCTGCGTCGAGTCTCAACTACACACCTACACAGTATGCCTTGATCCTGAGGTTTGTTAAAAGTATGAGTAATGGGAGTTTAGACTTATACTGGTTCGCCAGAAGCGAGATATCGGTAAGCGTTGCATTGTGAAGTTGTGAATAATAATTTAGGTAATAGACGCCCAGTAGACTGTTATGTTTGAAAGCATTTTATGTGATGGTAATAAATATGCGTGAAAATTTCACCTGTCTATACTTTCTGGTAATGTAAGTAAAGGACGGGACGGTATACCTAAATTCGGTTCACTAATGTTTCGGCGAAAATTATTTAGCAAATTTTTTACTCGCAAACTTTGTATCCCATATTTTGATTTGGGCGAAGTTTTATTTCCCAACTCAACGTTTAGCAACGATATCATTTCCCAACTAATGATTTGATAAATTATTGTTAGGCAAAATATTACCTGGGATTTGTTTAAGATGTCATTTATGTATTCGTCAAATGTATTGATTGGCATACCATACTTTTAGCAACATACATACTTTTAGCACTGATATCTTTTCCCAACTAAGTAATTATTTGATAAACAATAGGTACCTAGTTAGATAGAATAGATGGTTCAAGTTGCAGTATGATTGTATTTTATTTAAGTGGGTAGGGTGATGCATTTGCACTTATATTCAAAATACCGAAAGCTTAATCATTAGGTATTTAGATTTTAGTGATTTGAGCCTATGTTTATCTTAGTAGTAAATTGCCCAATTGTCATTTGTTGTAAGTGTTAATAACAAGTTTTTCCGCTCTTTTATAAAAAAAATAACCTCGAAGACGGATACTGATTCCAGTATGGAGCGTTTTCAGTGCTCGTAGCTATGCTGTACTTTTCCTCTCATTATCGTCTTTATGTTGCTCTGATTGTAGTTGGTCCCATACAAACATTTGATAAGCTCTAAAAACTGGTTCGAATGGCATGAATAAATTTTTTTGCCACCATGCCTATTGCTGTCAGGTGCTATCAGGGTCAGGGGAGCGAATAAATTTTCATATACGCAGCATGTCATATCTATATGTCTGCTTTGCAAGACGAGATCTGCAGATACCTACATGAAACACGGGACACGTGAACAAAGAACACTTGCGACCCCGTCGCCTTCAACGAACACTTGCAAAGCGGGCCCTTTAGACGCTTTTTACCGTAGGCGGGGAGCCCTAAATTGGGTAAGGGCAATACAGTTTATAGTTGTACATTAAATCTTCAAAGGTTATACTAGGTATGAGAGTTTACTGGAATGGTGCGGTGTGATCAGATACCGCTGCCGTCCAGGTCGTTATTTATGTCAAACGCCCGCGCCCAGCCGCGAACAGGAAGTCCGGAAAGATAGCGATTATTACCTTCAGCTAACATATTACTATTTCTTATCATTCCTGCACAGCTAGCACAAATTTTATTTGCAGCATTTCATATGAAAATAATTTACGAATAGCGAAAACGTAGGTAACGTTGCACCGAGCGACAAGAGAGGAAAAATCATCCCTCGTCCCTATGTCTAGTATAATGTATTGAAATAATGACGAAAGAGGATCCGAATCCTATGATTCTTGCGAAGACGAGTCAGCTTCAGCTTCTTTTAATTTTACGGCACAGAGAAAAATATAAATACACACAACAGTAAATATTGGGCAGCTGCCATTTTGCTGGGGTAATAATAAATGTGTCGCGCGGTGTTATTGCTTCAAGGACAGTAGATGTTGGCTCGAAATTGCCTAAATTTATGAGACCTTATAACAATATTATCAAGTTTCATCCCTCGTAATAACTTGACACGAGCTTCGGATATATAAGTAATACAAGTATAAAAGATATGCGTAAAAATCCCATAGGTACAGTTTATAATGAAACAATGTTTGAAGACACAAAGTAAATAAACGCATACATATCTTTTATGTATGCATATGGTACACGAAGGAGAGTATCCTGAAATCGTTTGTTTATCTTCAATACAGCTAACGGAGCACAACGGTTACGAAAACTTTGCCAGGCGATCGCATTAGGTAGTTAATTTGTAAAGGACGCAGTCGCCATGGTCAGGATATTATTTTAACTTGAATTTCTGTTCATCCTAACTGGGTGCAATTTTAGAGGTATCGTATCCCATGTTTTTAATCTACATATGTGATAATCCACATCGAAAGGGACCTTATGGCGGCCGGCACTTACGCCTTTATTGCCGCTGTTCCAATACAATAGTGAATAGGTGTAACGTAAGCGCCTGCCGCCATAAGGTCCCTTTCGATGTGGATTATCACATATAATAAATGAATAATATCAAATCACCGTTTCACATTACTCGTTTAACATAAGGATATTTCCATGCCTATTTCATTTCCTTTTCTGGCTAATTACCAACGGAAAGTGACTGTAGATACTATCACTACTATGTCCTCTATGTATACTGTACTATGTCCTTTAATTGAGGTGTGCAATAAAGAGTATTTGTATTGTATTGTATCACCACCCTGTGGTTTCTGTCACCTCTCGACAGAAAGACAAATAAATCCTCCAACAATTGTACACTTTGACCAGTTTTTATTTGCACATTATGCTGCGAGTATACTTTCAGGAGAAACTCTAATAATATAGGGTGGTAATTAACATTAATCCCTTTATACATATTATACGAACGTCTGAATATCGGACCGAGTGACCCAGTTACCAAACCCCATGAAACATTATTGATGCAAATGCTGTGATTTCCTTTCGGGAATTGCACCCGACCTAACTATAAGCTTGTTATTCACAGCTACGCTGTCTAAGCCGTGATGTGACATCTGGATTCTCTTCCAGGCCCGTTCAGCAGCCTGAATCCCGGGTATCTCGAGAGGGGGCAGCATGGATTCCAGATGCATGGTAGCCCGAGCCTAAAGCACTATTTCTACCACCTGCGAGGACAGTACCTCTGGTATGAGTGTTTTCGAAACAAAACACAAAGTAACGAATTTGCGTTTAGTCTCAATATGTATGGCAAAAAATAGTTACCACCAAAGGCCACCAGAGGCACTGTTCACGTTGTCATATAAATTGAGACTAAACGCAAACGCGTTCGTTTGTGTTTTGTTTCGATAAAACTTATACTAGATGTACAGAAGACGACGCGATGCTAAGTCTAGTTAGCGTACACATACTTTGTTATTACAATCACATAAAAAATAGAAATGTCAAAATAGAATATGTATAAAATACATTTCATAAAATAAAATAAATTACAATTTCATTGAAATGAAATGATTTATTCTTCAATTTGCAACAAATGCACCTAATATGAATGTCAAAAAACTACTACAATACATTACCCCGGAGAATGAAGATAATATAATGTATGTATTTTTTAATTTAATGAAAGTCTGAACACTCCAGACGAAGTCTAACGACTACAATACGGACTATTTCAGTTTAATACCAGTTTATTTTCTTTTTTCAAAAAAAGGTACACAATGTTTGGCACAAACCGACGAAACAGTTTGTTGGAGAGAATAATACTCGTACTGCTACGAGTGCTACGGGCTATGTCGTAGCGTTGCTACGAGTGTTGTCTCAGCATCGGCAGCGAATGTGGTAAATATTAATATTTCATTTTTGACCACTTACCGAGTTACTGTATTACATAACGATGATGATATGTTGTACATAATTTATACAAAGAGTAGCCACATAATACCGTCACAGGTCTTTATTACCATTGGAGTAAGCATGTATAGTATTACTATATGGATTTGACAATTTTGGCTGTTATGGTGCTGACTGTACATGGTTCTATTTTGCAGGATGCAGGATGGTCAAACACGACTCTGGCCGGCGCTAACGCTACCCCATTTCGCGACAGGTAACTTTATCGACAACTGAGCAGCGCGCTGTTCCAACGTTTCATTATACCGGCCGGTTAGAAACAAAACGAACAAGCTCTACTCCTGAGGACCTACCGTGAACCGAAAACAAAGCCTCTCCCTCTCTGTCACACTTGCATATTCAAGCGACCGGCAGCGAGATAATTTGTTTTCCTTTTGCGGTAGGTCCGGACGCTCGATTGAAACCAAAAATACCTGGTGCTGGATTCTGCTACATGCAGTTATGTACATATATGACTTGTTCGTACTTCAGTAATCAG
Organism: Epiblema foenella; assembly: GCA_963556455.1. Taxonomy (NCBI): domain Eukaryota; kingdom Metazoa; phylum Arthropoda; class Insecta; order Lepidoptera; family Tortricidae; genus Epiblema; species Epiblema foenella. The sequence goes on along the minus strand of OY747096.1, from coordinate 21,280,367 downwards.
TAGTCGCTTAAATCGTTACAATATTGCAGAGACGGCCAAGTCTGTTTTTCTGCTCCCAAAACTGCCATAAACTCGGAAAACAAAACTTCAGTTTAGGTGAAAAAAAAAATTGGTTACCGTGTGGCATACTTAACTGGCGTACTAGCTCGATCTAATTAAGTAAGACACAATTTACGGTCTTATAAAAGATTTTTATGATTATACTTCGAGTTTTTGCACAATAGACCGCTGCGCTATTTGTGCTTCCTCTTCGTAAGCTGAATTTAAATATTTGTACTGTTGCTAAAATCCGTTACCCAAAGCTACTTAAATAAAAAGCCCGCGTAACCAGATAGCCTATAAAAGACCAAGAGCAGAGCTTTGTACATTAATAAATTAAACTTTAAGATCCCATTAACGACATCAGTAACTTTGCACTCCCTAATTTTTACTAGGAGATTGGTCGATAATGTAGCGAGTTAGCGTCATAAAAAGCCATTAACTTGACGCATGTCACAAGCTCTCGCGGTTTTTATGTGAACTCGTAGGCTCACACTTATACATTACGTAATTACAGTCAAAGTCATACACATATGCTGTACATTCTCAAAGTGACGTAGATTAACATGCATGCTTTTTCATTAGTCTGATTATGAATTCTGTATAGATATTTTGACTACATACTATCCTGCTATTCACGATCATGATAATATCAAATCTGTTAAAGAAACAATAGCCCTAGGCAGCGATTTGGGTTGTGTTAATGACACAAGGGAACGTCTCGAGTGTAAAGTTTTTCTATGTTTTCTATCATTCTTAATTTGATCGCTCTTTAGCAATAATGCAACCGCCAGTTACACTAACCTTTAATGGTTTGGAATTTGTTATTTTATGAGGTGCACAAAAGGTGTGTAAAAATAATTAAGATTTGTAAGAAGCCAAAGTATCTTAGGGAAACATTTATACAACAGAATTTCCTCCTCCCAAAGAAAATGTATATAACTTGATTAACCCGTCGTCTCCCGGTCCTTGGGATCACCGGGATCTTAATAAAAGAATGCTATTGTTTTTTTCGCCGGGAGACGACGACTTAAAACAACTTTAAGTAAACAGGCATTACTGGCATTAGCAAGTGCAAGCAAGTTCGAAGCAATCCGACGATAATAATAAAGAACGGAGAAAACCAATGAATACGGGAACAGAGGTCGGGTCGTAAAGGCAACGTGTAGGTGTAGCGGATTGTTTCTTTACAGGGGTCCAGGGTATCATGTTGGAGAACGCTTACATAAGTCATGACAATGATTTCAAAGTTTTTAAAAGCCCGCCTCGAAACCTTAATAATTACAGCTTATTTCGCGTTAGACTTAAGACCTAAGCAATTATTTAAAAGTATTTCATCGATCGATAACATGTGCATAGGATAGGGTCCCATACGAACATTCGCCAAGATAATCTAAGTACTCTGTAAGGTTACACTGCTTGTTTGAGATTGAGATACTGTAGCCGTGACTACAAATACATAAACACAACACCCAACATAACCTTCTTAGATTTGGCCTTTTTAATCCAATACACCAACGTCATTATAACAGAACAGGTATGAAAGTGAACTCTTCAGTATTATATAGTTCTTAAGTCGGTTTTTCGCGTTAATAATGGAGGATGGCAGATTTATGACGAGAGCAATTCACAAAGTGTACTGGCTGCTGCGTTTGAGGCGGAAAAGTATAATCGACCTCCGATTAGGGATAGTTCCTCGAATCTAATAGGGGTCAAATTATACAAAAGCCGAGCTCACAGACGGTTGACGAGTTATATAATAGTTGGTGAGCATGGTTCACCTGTCTGGGTGTCGTAAACGTAGGTAAATATACCTCCGATGCGTTATAGGAATACCAGAATCAGAATCAGAATCAGAACGTTATTTATTTGCCTACTTTGTGTACTACATAAGTATCCCTATGGCTGGTGGGCCGTGTAGGGGTGAGTCAGCTAACTTATGTCCTAATGGATCTGTGTTGGCTGTATTCTATTTATTCGCAATAAGTTTATATAAGTTTATACAGATTACGGGTTTTATTGTTTTATGTGCTTACAGACTATCTTATTCTAAGGGGACGCGGGGCTTTCGTTTTATCGATAGGCCATCGCCTATGTACTTTTTTATTAGGGTCATACAATATTTCGCCTATTCTGTAATTAACCCTGAGGGGGTTGAATTCGCCGTGCGCCATGTAGGCGTCGCCGGGGGTTTCAAGGTCTTTTATTTGTAATCTTGCGATGTTTTCCAGCATCTTTGTGTTAAGGTCCTCGGCACGTAGGTGCCAGGCTTCGATGTCAGCCATTTCCCAGATCACTTCTGTCGGTGTTCTCCTTGGCAATTGTGCAGCACTTTTCAGTGCCATTCTATATTGGCGTTCAATCTTGCACAGGTTTGTTGCGCTATACCTCGACAGTAGTTGCACCACTCCATAGTCCAACAGCGGTAAAATGCATGTCTGTATGATGGCCAGTTTCGTTTCCAGTTCCGTCTTTGCATAGTATCCTATTATAGGGGCGAGGGCTCCTCTGACTTGCTTTAGTTTTTTGACGACCTTCTCGGTGTGTTGGTTCATCTTCATGTGTTTATCGAAAATAACGCCGAGATAACTGATCTGTTTTTGGTAGTGCAGCGTTTGTCGTTTCAGTTTCACCGTTGGCCGGTATTTTTTCTTTTTCGTGAACATTATGCACTCAGTTTTATCTATATTGCACTTGAGTCCCCATCTCGTATAATAGTTGATGATGGCTTCCGCTGCCCATTCCGCGCGCATGGTCGCATGGTCTGGGCTCGTGGCTCTGTTAAGTATGCAGAGGTCATCCGCATACTGTGAGAGTTTGAGTCCTTTGATGCGGTCGTGTATGTCCCAGATGTCATGGACGTACAAATTGAAGATTACCGGTCCCAGGATAGAGCCTTGAGGCACGCCGTGAGGTATCGGTTTGTCATCGGTTTCGGTAGTTCTGAATCTACCTTTCAGGTTTCTGCCTATGAGGTAGTTTTCAATTATTTTAATGACGTTGTTGGGGACATCTTTATTCTGAAGCTTGTTAATCAGGCCCTTGTGGTTGATCGAGTCGAAGGCCTTCGAGAGGTCAGTAGATATCAAGGAGACGCTGTCTCCCGCGGCTAGCGCGTCTGCAATAATTTTGCCGGTACGTAGGATCTGGGTCGCTGTCCCCCTTGTCTTAGTGAAGCCATGTTGGAATGGAGGTTGCAGCCGGTCGACCGTAGCAGTGAGTCTTGTCAGGATCAGGCGTTCACATAGCTTGCCCATGATGTTGAGCAATGTGATCGGGCGGTACGATGACGCCTGACGGTGATCTTTGCCGGCTTTGTGCAGAAATATGCACACGCCGGTTTTCCAACGCTTAGGGAAGTACCCTGTGGACAATATAAAGTTAGCGAGAGGTACGAATGCCTCAGTGAAGACTTCTCCCCCAAGTTTGAGGGCGTCCGCTTTGATGTTATCTGGACCTGGGGCCTTCTTGTTTTTGAATTTTCTCAGTGCGCGCTGGACTTCGCTCTTACACGTTGGGTCCAGTGGTTGAAATGGAGTTGTCTGTTCGGTACCCTCATCTTCTTTTGCTATCTTGGCCTCTTTCACTATGGCTGTGTCGATGAGCGAGTCGATCGTTGCGCTTTCCGTACTGCATCCCGTGATGTTTGGTAGTTTGGCGATTGGCTTTTTCATATTTCGTTGGATACGCCACATTTGTGATCTGTTATCTCGCGGATCTTGAAGTTTGTCGAGCCAGCCCTTTTCGGTATATTCTTTCAAGGCTTTTTCGACTTCTTTTTTGGCATGGTTATAGAGAGTGCGTGTCTCAAGTTGGAGTCCGAGGCTGCAGTGTCTCGCTTGCCATTTGATTTGTTTCAGTTTATTTCGAAGATCTATTTTATCATTGATTTCCTTCGGTAGTAGTTCCTGTCTTGTTGCTCTTTTGAGCGGTGCGTGAGTGTCCAGGGCTGCTACAATGGCTTTTTCCATTGTCTCGACATACTTCTCGCAATCAGCTTCAGTGGTGATGTCTTCATTAAGGTCGCGAAATCCTTCCCACATTGTCTGTCAGTATGCGTCTCTAAGTACTTCGTCCTCGTAGATTTTCTTTGTGTTACGAAATAGGTGTTCTTCTATGTTATGTTCAATCCTCACAGTTAATAGCCAAGGGAGGTGGTCCGAGCCAACACTCTCTACCTGCTTGGCCTGCGCTTCGAGCTGTTGGTGTGTTATTATAGCCAAGTCCAGGATGGTGTTACCTTGGCTGGTGGGTCTAGATGGTGCGTTTACGTGTTTCAGGGTGCAGATTCCGTCCTTTACTGCTTTCTTAATTATGTTGCCGAGACCGACATTTCTACAGTGGCCTAATGTGTGCATGCGAAGATTCATGTCGCCGATGATGACGGATGGTTCGTCTGCTAGGATCTCCTCTAGTTCTTCTCTGGCGTGGTGTTGATTTGGAATTTCGATAGAAATTCCTTTTATCTTGACATATTGTCCGGTTGCGTGGTTTGTGAACAGTTTGATGCCCACACCTTCTATTTTTTTGTTTTCGTCGGTCCAGCCCGGGGTGACTTCCGTTTCGGCCCATCTTAGTCCCTTTTGTATATACATGGCCGTGGCTAAGTGTCTTTCTAGTGTGTGGGTGAGTTTATCGTACCCTTTTATGTCGTATCTTTGTTTGTCGAAGTCGATCTTGCAAAGTCAAAGTCAAAGTCAAAGTGATTTATTTGTAAACATAGGTAATACAATATATGGCGGTAGGTACAAAATATGTGCTCTATGTTTCGCCTTTAGGCATACAAATTCATTTTTAAATTACATTATATTAAAGATAAACATGTCAACTGCACTCGTTAAGTATGATTATAGCCGGTCTGTATTTCTCGACTAGTGCTTTTATTTCTGTGAATTTGTTTCTTACTCCTTGGGCATTAAGGTGTAAGATTTTAAGATTCTGTATTTCCTTTTTCTTGTGATTAGCCATTGAGATGCGCATGTGTCTTATTTATTGTGTCGATCAGCCTCATCAGCGTCTGTTGCGTCTGCATCTGCATTTGGTAGAGGCCCTCTAGTGTAAGACCGCTTATAATCGGCGGTGCTTTTTCTGTGGAGTGTTGTTGTTGTGGTGCTTCATTTTGTGGCAGAGTGGGGAATAGTCTCATATTCGTGACGTCTGCGTATCTGACACCCTGCCTGACCACTGAGCGTTTGATTCTCTCATCCCTCTTTGTTTGCTTAGTCTTTGCTTGTTCCATTTGCTTCGCAATCATATTTTTAAACACTGGGCATTTGACGTTGTTCGCTCCGTGATCTTCTGCTTTGCAATTTTTGCAGACTTTCGTCGTCGTGCCCTCGGGCGTAGTGATGAGTATCTGAGGTTCATCTTGTTTGCCGTAACACGATTGCTTAGAGTGGTCGAATGCATAACATTTTTTGCACTGTACAATGTGCCTCGGGTTTTCTCTAAATGGCTCGACCTTGATAGAGGGAGCGCAAAAGAATTTCCTATCAGAGTTTTTGAAGCACTCCAGGATGTCTCTTGATTTGTGTTTGCCATCGAAGATGAGTAGGTGTATTTTCCTTGTTCTCCCAAGTGGCTTGATCGCTGTTGGTTTGATGCCGATGCAGTCTACTATTTCGTTAGCGATGGTGTCGGTGTCTTCTCCATAAGTCTCGTTTTTAAGCACGATTCTGGTCGCCGGATTTCTGTCGGCCTTCGGTTTCGGTGCTATTACCCTGGTTATCCCGCAGTTGTTGAGCGTAGTGAGTATATTTTCACGGGCCGTCGCGCTGTTCGGGTTGATTTTTATTTGACTACCCAAAACATTGAGCGTAGAGCTGTTTTTCGCTACTGTGTCTCGGATTTTCTTCAGTGTGTCTTGATTTTGAGTTGCGTTTTCATCCCTGATTATTATATTAGGGATATGGGTATTTCTCTGTGTCGGTGTTGTACAATTGTCTACGCCCGTACGTTTTCTTTTGGCTCCTCGATTTTCTGTTGGTAGTACCTCGTATTGATTTGTTACTGGTATTCTAAATTGTGACATACCCTCCTGGCGGGCTTGAGCGTTGAGGTTGCTGTCGCTCATCTTTTTTTGTACTTTAAAGCCGTCTGCAATGGGTGCAGGTCGACTGGGTCTTGGGGTTATCCACGCGTCAGGCATACTCTGTACTATGCCTGCGCCCCTGGTACTTATTTGTGTGGTTTGGCGTTGCGCGTTTTCGCTGACCTTGCTTAGAGCGGGCCCATACACCCCACCATCCCTTTCTCGAGGAATACCAGCCGGCTGAGTTGTGACCGTGACATAACAATAATTATACAACATTCTCCTGTTTTGTAAAGCCATCTTTTATGTTACAGAAAAAACCTTAATCATTATAAATATAAAAATGCAGAAAATGTAAGTAATATGCGTAGGTATATTTAAACAAAAAATGAAAGAAATCAATAAATGTACCTATTACTGTTGATTATGGCCCTATAGTGGGTGGGTAATTGTGGACTGTATAGGGTTTTTATATAGGCGCCAGGGATAATGAAAACACTTTCTTCTTGTTGGAATTAGAGAGGCGAGATCGGAGAGATGTTAACTCGGAGGCTGCTGGTTGCGTAGTGAATTGTGTGCGGCGCGCGCCCGCCTTTTATTCGCGCCGGGCGGCTGTATTTACGCGCCTCGTCCCCCGGACCCCGCGCGCTCCCCTACCTCGCCCCTCTCACTTTACTTGCCTTTATTTTGATATTTACACATAGATTCTTATTAAATCTAGTCTAATTAGCTTTCCTATTGACATTCTTATCGGAATAATCCTCGGTGAGGTTGCGGGCATTCCTAGTAGACTCATTTTTCTGGAGTTGCCTGGGCGGTAGCCCCCCGCACCTCACCGAGGTTATAAATATAAGCCGTGCGTCGCCCGGCCCGCAGCCAGTCGCAGCTCGGGCTTCGCACGGCCTACACCCTGCCTGATCTCATTCTTAAGATAATAAAAATGCAACAAAGGAATGTTTTTATTTACAGCTTATTCTATCTAAATATTACGTACTATTTATTTACAATATTTGCTATTTGTCGCGAACAAATACATTTATTATTCGTCGTGAACAATTACAAACCGCAATATGTGAAACAGGCTTCATGATTCGTTATCAACTTATCTGTGATGACACAACGAAATGCTTGGGAAATACTTTCTCTGATATTTGAGGTACGGAATGAGACTTTGTTTCCCAGTTCGCGCTTGACAGGTTACCTTCCTATTTACATTTAATAGCCTCCTCGGGCCAGTTGATGCGGCGATTCAATTTTTAAGCACGGCCCGGATTTGAACCCGGCGCGACCTATGGGATTACATTTATGGAGACACGAGTATTTTGCATAGTAAAGGTGATGATAAAGAGAGTTGGCCGGAATTCTGTGGGCGGTTCTCTTGATCAGTGTTAATTTTAGATGCCAGTGGACTTAGGCCCAGGATTATTCTTGGAAAAATAATTATAAGTTTATTAAATGAAAGCACAATACAAATTCTAAGCTAAGTTAAAAGTAAACTATATACTATAACTATATTCTTGGAATGGCAGGTGAGGATGGATGTTATAAGTTATGTTATACAAAGATATTCTGCTTACAACTTTCACAACTATTAGCATTCCTAATATAAGGTTAAGAGAATGGATGTTATAAATATGCTATGTTTGCAATTTTCACTACGATTAGCATTCCTATATAAGGTTAAAAGTTTTCGAGAGTACACAGCATACAATCTACCAAGCGGGACATACATTCAGCGAGATTACGAGGCGAGCAGCATTCATGAGATATTTCGTTTCGTGCATACTTGAGATAATTTTAATTTGTGATATTATTATGCCGCGCCTCCTTGGTTATCCAAATTACCACAGCACATAAGGATGAACAAATCGATTAGTGTTGCAGTGGTTTCTTCCTTACCCGGTCCACTAAATATATGTACATGGCATCCTCAAAAGGGTTAAAAAATCGGATGTATGTAGGTGTTTATTGTGTACATTTATTCTGCCAGTTCTGCATTCGTTCGGCTATTTCCGCTGCTACCACCCGCAAATTGAATCGTGTCCCGTCATCCCGAGCATCTAACACATGCCTCGAGCAATATATCGGAATATTCGCCTGAACATACACTGTTGCTACGTTCACGTATTGATTTATTGGGTGCCAAATACAGATGGGAAGTAGAGCTGGGCGTTTTTTTTCCGTATCAGCGTGTCGAAAGACAGTTTCTCGTAAAATAACGGAGTAACAGTTTCTTGCTAGAACTTAAAACTGTTTCTATGAAGATGATAACAAGGAGGCAACACAAAATGATTCTAAAGTTGCAACGCAAAACGTGAAAACGCAACTCGATAACTGATTACAAAACGTAAAACCAACACAAAACCAAACTCACGTATGTACTCGTTTCGAAAAGCTTATAACGAAACGAAACTGGCAAAACATAGAAACGCAACACACGGAGAAACGTACGCAGTCGTTTCGTTTGTTTGTACGAGTAGTTTCGTTTGATTTCGTTAAGTTCGGCGACCGGCGACGCACGAAGAAACCCTTAGAAATAAGCTGATACTCTACAAAACTTGTGTTCGCAATCATGTCTTATGCAAGTGTAGCTCTTGCTCACGTGCCTATGACATCGCTCAAGCCGCTTCAGGTCATTCAGAATCGTTTTCTCCGTAGAGCGACCTGCCCCCTCTGTCGTAACTCGGCGATCACTGATTAGGGGCCGCACGGTCCGCCGTCCTAGGCACACATTTACGGAGCCGGACATCCAACTCTGACACGACGCGTACACTTAGGCATTCCCGCCGGCGGGGACGTCCACCGCGCGATCGCGACAACACTGACACATATAGTCCCTATTCGTCCCGGTACCGCCGCACACCGGGTAGAGTCACTCTGACCCAGGTCGAAACGACCCAGCTCTAATGGGAAGAGTATGATGTTAGATAATAATTTTAGCTTTTTTGGAGTTTATTAGAGTTTACACCTTAAGAATCGATTTTCATACATAAGCCCGGGGCATGAAAATTTATGGGTTATAAAATCAAACGTAAGCTGCCGTGCTAATTTAAAAAGTCGTATACGATCAGGGTAAAGATACGACTTCTTAATTTAGCACATTGGTATAAAGTTAGTGAAATATTCACTCAGAGTCCAAAAGGGTGATGCAACCTTGGACGCATTGGTTAGGTATGGAGAATTTAACAAAACTGCAGATTGGTTTGCTAGAGTGGAAATCTAATTGGGTTACATGGAAATACAAAGCCAGTAAGTCTGCTGCGAATACTAAAGGTCCGGCACGCACTAAGAATAGTGGAAAGTTCGTCCCTGAAATCCACAGCACCTGCCCCTGGCTCATTAAAGAGATGCCGCAGTTTAGCTGTTGCGACGTATAATGCCGATTTTGAGTAGTTTGTATAAGCCGACGCCATTGCTCTTGTGATAATTTACAACCAATATGACGAACTATTGTAAATAAATGTTTATCCTATTACGTTATTTTTTAAATTTTTTCTTTCTCCGTGTAACTGACTGTGGCTTTATTGACCGGGCCCAATAAAGCAATAGGAGTGCGCGCGGTTGGAGAGTGGGCTGAGGAAAATTTAGGGGAAACCTCCAACAACCCCACGCGGGCGGTTTAAACACTGGAATACTCTAAGAGTTTGCGCTCCAGTGAGATTGGATCAGCGGCTTCAACCAAATTTGAGGGGCTACTCCGAAATTTGAAATCCGAACTTCGTATCGTGCCGTCCCTTTCCCTCATATAGTGTAAAACAATAGAATGAAAGGGACGATACGATACGAAGTCGGATTTATAACTTCGGAGTACAGGCCCTGAGGTGTGAGTGAAATCGAGCTACTGGGAGTTTTGTCGCTGGTTCACTAAACCTAGCCTAGCTGAGAAGAGTCCAGCAAGAAACTCGGCTAGGCCCGACCTAGGTCGGACTGACTCTACCCGATATGCGGCGGTACCGGGACGAATACAGGCTACAAGTGTCTGTGTTGTCGCGATCGCGCGGCGGACGTCCCTGTGCCTTTACCATGAGTTTACATGTTTACAAGTATAGCGCCTCTGGCGGTTACGCAGTATAACTAAGAATCGGCATACTAAATCGTTTACACAGTCGCTAGCGAGTACGGTCATGTAAAGGCACTGATATCGATAACGTCTATTATGTGCTAAGTCTTTATTCATATAAATAAATGTAACATGCATGATTTCAGTACTGTAAAGTGGGGCCCCTTGGGTCTCAAATAGCCCCACTTTGCGGTAATATAAAAACGAGTTAATTTCCTCATTCACTAATATATATAATTATTTACTAGTATATTTTATAATCGTTCGTAAAAAGTAAACTCCAGTCGTGCGTCGGAGCTGACACACACTTTTTTATCTCTTATAGCCTGTTTACACATTGCGAAGTGCAAGCGCGACGATCATATATTGCTGTTAAGTGACATGTAGCAATTGTATGAATTTCGCACTTGAACTTTGCTGTTACTACTTTGCAAACCGGCCATTACTATACTCTAGCACGTAATAGGTATGTAAGTGAGAGAAGACCGAATCTATAGGTATGTCCCATAAACGCGATCATGCTACGCTGAAGTTGGTAAGATATCAATGTAGTACATACTTGGTGTACGCGTGCTGCAGCCTATGCGTGGTCAGCCACTGGCGCAGTACCAGTCTCTGCTGCAGCACCTGCGCCGCGCGCCGCAGCCGCCGCTCCTCCGCCGCCGGCAACTCCGGCAGCCGGTCGAACTGCTCCGGCGACCCGCATCCTGACAGCGTTGAGATGCCTGCAACAAGGAACAAGTTGACATCACTTTAAGAAATTTTATTTTCTCAAACATGCAATGCAATATTGAGGTTATGTTCCTTATAATAGGCTGCGAAGTGTCACGTTTCGGGTGCGGCTAGACGAGAGGCCTTTAAAGGAATTTTTCTACTCCTGTACTTTTTTTCGCGACTTACGCAATCATGAACTCTAATATAAATACATACTTTATTTATTCTGTAAAAAGTCTATCTAGTCTATTGCCCAAAAACACACTCCTTACCCTCCTTTAATGAAAAATAAAAGCAGAGTTGGGTGCCACAGACTACTACAAATACTATGTTTAGTAGTCATTCTGTGGTGCGTTCAAGTGCAACTTTTATGATTAAAATCAGTGCTGCCAACTTAACGCAACATTGCTATAATTTTTATGTATTAATTAATGCATAATCTATTATTTACAAATATAAATACATACATTTATCATCTTTTTTGTGTTACTTAACAAGTTTTATCTATTTTTGGATATATTTATGAAAAAAAAACCAGTTGAGATTCGATCCGGATTTGAATTCAGTTTAGGTCGGACGCCAAGTCCGGCAAAATTAAAAAAAAAAACAAACCATAAACAAGGTGTCATATTTTTCATTTCCCACCAAATTCCTAATTGAAAACATAAACATTCAAGCTGATAAATGATTATATTACTTAAATAAAACTATTTTTTTGTGTTCATGAAGAAAATGTGTAGGTACGTTGATTCTTTTAAAAATCCACGAAGAAGTTATATAGCATTACTGAAGAAGTTGCGTAGGTAAGTGTACAATTACTGTAAGTGTCGGAGTGTCGGAGAGACTGCGTTGATTCTGTTCTGTGATTTAAAATAATAAATTGTCATATTGACGCCCCCAGCTTGTTAAAAGAAATCTGTATAAGAGTTCCAGGTAATAAAGAACGCCGATGTCGTCTCGGATACAAACAGGGCCATCTTTCCCATTGGGCTCTCTGGGCAAGTGCCCAGGGCCCCGCGATCGATAGGGCCCCCTAGTTCCTGCCAGATCACCAAACGATAACCAATATTTATTATCAAAAAAATATTTAGTTCAAAAAATCAAACGATAAATGACCTACAAAAATGAAGTTTTTGACAGAATCATAACATTGACCTGTGAATACTAAAAGTGTTACTTTTTTGGATCATATCATACGACACGTACAGGAGAACAACCGGAAATCCGGAAAATGGGACATAGAAAGTGTTTCTGTCGAAGCTGAAGCAGAGACCTTCGTCTCTTGGTCAATAAAAATAAATGTTAGAATCTTGTTTAGCTACTTTCTTTGTTTATTCTAACAAAATAGTGATCTGTCAAGGGCATAGGGCCCCTTTACCCTAATGTGCCCAGGGCCTCGAATTGGTTAAAGACGGCCCTGGATACAAACATTTATTCTCCATCCCACGTAGTGGAACAAACTATTCCAAAAATATGTTTATTAAGCGTGCATGTGCACTCTATAATGATAATGATAAAGTAAAAAATGTAGACATATTTAACTGTACCATATGCTCGTTAAAAAATGTATTCAAAACTAGGAATGAGTAAAATCTTGGCGCTTAAAGATGTATTACTATGTTTCACGTTTGTAAGTCATCAGTATTGTTAAAATTTAGATCAAACCTTGCTTTTCACAGTAGGTATTTTTCGTAAACTTGATTTCGCAAATTATGTGTAATCACTAAATTCCGTATTTAGCTTAACCTAGATAGGTACTTTCTTCGTGCTATATTGTTTGAGATATATGTTTAATAAAAATGGAAACTATAGGTCTACATTAAGATAAAAATCTGTAACAATATTTTTTGTATGACCGTTTGTTTCATATTTCAATAAAATAAATAAAATAAATAAATAAATAAAAAATTACTAAGGGAAAATATGGCGCATGAAAATACCTACTTTTTGTTTGAAATAAGTCCTAGAAAACGTATTGTATGCAACGGTGTATAACTGGTATAAAAAGGCTCGTGGTGTCTTTACTTGCGATGTTCGCCAAGGCTCTTTTATTTTTATCATTTTGGAGGCAAAATTGATTTTTGTTCATTCTGTTATTGGATTTATGAGTTGTTGAATTTGTTACCTATTTAAATATGAGTTCCGACGCCGATGACAACAGACAGAGAGGCTACCGCGAACCGAAAACGAACGAAGTTCCAATGTCTTTCTCTCTGTCGCACTAGCAAATTTTTGCGGCAGAGGGAGATATTCGAACTTCGTACGTAGCCCCTCAGCGATGAAGAAAAGGGGTTATAGTTTATGACAATTAACAAGAATGACAAGCTGTCCGTGTCGTTCCATAGGATAGGTCGATCCTAACGTTTCGTTCAGAAACGTGCTTTCGTACATTTTAGTGTAATTTTGTAGTAGTAGTGTTTTATATTCAATTCGAGTTGGAAATTGAACGAAATAAATAGTAATATATGTTGTAGTTATATTTTTTGTCTTATTTACTGTTAGTTTCTTTAGAAATTAAAGTTTGATTTCATGGAGTTTTTTTTTATTTATTTCATTGCATGTTTGAGAAAAGCACGATACATACCACGGCGTGAAAAGGGGTTGCCATAAGTACTCGGCCGGCAACCGCTTACTTCCCAGCCTCTGTAGTAATGTAGGTACTATTATTTCAGCATGTAAGTACTAGATACAAATTCCTTCCCTCTTCTTTCAAATAACAAATACTTACAAACACAATAAAATACTTAACTTGCATGCAGTTTTAACATACGCTGGGGTGTACAATCTCGAAGTTACTGTACAAATCGGGCTCATATCATGATTTTTTATTCAAAACTTGCTTTTAAATTAATTCATTAGTACAGAGGACGAAATTTTGTTACAACAGATGTCTCTGATGGCAAAGACGTGACCACAATAACAAATAGAAAACATACATTCTCGAGTCAAATCAGATGTAAAATATATAAGAAACTAGCTTTTTCCCCCGGCTTCGCCCGCGTAGTAAGCGTAATTTTTAACCGTCTACAAAAATGGAGATTCTCAGTTGCACCTACGTATGTAGGTATTATGTACGGATGCCATTTTCGTAATCGGCACCCCGAGATTCTACAAAAATGATTCCCATATCAATTTTTAAGAAAAACAAAAGTCAAGTCAGTCAAAACACCATCTCGGATTTCAAAATGCATGTCATTTTCGTAATCGGCGCCTCAAAGAACTTCGAAAACGACACCCATATCTATTTAAAAAAAAAGTAAAGATTTGCTCCTCGCAAAAATTTGGAACCCCCTTTTCACGCCTTTAGGGAAGCAATTTCGAAAAACGTTGAAATACGTTTTGTTGTATTCAAACAAAGAGTCTATATGTATACAAAGTTTTAAATTTCTCGCTTCATCAAAGACTTTCTCCTTTACAAACTTGGAACCCCCTTTTCACCCCTTTAGAGGAGCAACTTCGAAAAACGCTGGAGTAAGTTTTGTTTTATTTAAACAGAGAGTCCATATACAAAGTTTTAAGTCTCTAACTCTAAAACAGAAGTTTCTCCCATACAAACTTTGCACCCCTATTTTACCCTCTTAGGGTTAGAATTTTGCAAAACGATGAAAACACTCTTTGGATTTAAGTTCGTAACCTTTTTACGAATTTTTAAGTCTTCAGCTCAAAAAAAAATTCTCCCATACAAACTTTGCATCCCTATTTGATCCCCTTAGGGGTGGAATTTCCAAAAATCCCGTCTTATCCCTTGCATACGTCATAAAAGTAAGCTCTGGACCAAATTCGAAATTTCTAGTTCCAGTAGTATCGGCTGTGCGTTGATGGTAGATCACCCCTTCTTCTTTTATATATATAGATTTAAGATTTATTTAAGATTTACTAATATAAATACATAAATTTATCATCTTTTTGTGTTGTTTAACAAGTTTTATCTATTTTCGGATATATTTATGAAAACGAAACGAATATTCGATCCGGATTTGAATTCAGTTTCTGTCGGATACCAAGTCTAGCAAATTAAAAAAAAAACCATAAACAAAGTGTCATATTTTTGATTTCCCACCAAATTCCTAATTGAAAACGAAAACATTCAAGCTGATAAATGATTATATTACTTAAATAAAACGATTTTTTGTGTTCATGAAGAAAATGTGTAGATACGTTTATTCTTTTAAAAATCCACGAACAAGTTATAGCATTACTGAAGAAATTGCGTAGGTAAGTTGTACAATTACTAAGGAAAAAATATGGCGCATGAAAAGCCTGAAAAATAATTAGGTACTTACTTTTTATTCGAAATGAGTCGTAGAAAAAGTATTGTATGCAAAGGTGTATAACTGGTATAAAAAGGCTCGTGGTGTCACACCACTCACCTTTTTATACCCGTATTATACACCAGTTGCATAATATACTATTAGATTATCTTTCTTATCGGTTAATCAGTCGGTAATTTAGATTTGTATAAACATAAACAAAACCGGTCTAGTGCGAGTCTGACTCGGGCATCGAGGGTTCCGAACACAGAGTGTGTACTCCGGCCCCTAATAATTCAGGATTTTTTATTTTATTTTATTAGTTTGAGCGCCTGAATAACGTAGTAATTATTTAGCAAATGAACCGAGTTTATACAAAACTAAAATATCTATATGCAAAGGTGATTAAATTACAAACTTATGTTTAGTAATTCGACCTATTCCATGAAGAAGGTTATACTAGAGCTAATTGGCAATGATTTTAAAAATTGAAACTTTGAAAAAAATACCTGCAATTTCATGGTAAAAAAAAGCCTTTTCTGATACCCAATGAACTTCTTAGGTACCGATTATTTTAAACTAAAAAGCATGTCAAGAATTACCAACATTTTAGTAATAATAGGGAACATTTTAGTACAACTTCACAAGTCATTGTTGTGACTTTAAACAAAGCTCTCTAACAACTCCATATATTTTATTTGACCCCGGTTCTTAACAATTATGGTAGGCAGATATCAACGCACCATCTATGTAATCTCCTATTTTATAAACATTAAAATTATCACGCCTCGATGGGTCAGCAAGTTTTGTCTTATATTTATATCGCAAGTGCTTTAGAAGCTGTGGCTGTGTGATATTAAGCAACTAATCTATTACCTATTAACTAATCTATTGTTTTTCATGCAGTTATGCCTGTAATTGCTAGAACGTTAGGGGCTGAAATGCTTTGATTTTGATTGACATAAGTCGTAAATCACTCAATTTGCAACTACGATTGTAAAAATAAAAAATACCTAAATAATGCGAAAACCTTCTTTATCTTAGCCGCTATAAGACTTAGAGTCAACTTCGCTTAATGTCATCAGTATAAAATGACAAGTCAATGCCAATTCAAGACGTTGTCAAATATCGTAATATCGGCAACTGTCTATAGAGTCACTGTTGGATGCTTTGTAAACAAAATATATAGTACCTACTATGTGGTAGCGTAGTAAACATAGTAGTCTGTGGTGCAGTCTATACCAAACCGTTTCGTAGAACACTTCATTCCTCCCGAGCCCAGATCTCGGCCCGTCTTGTTGTGGTTTTGTACAATATACACTATTATGTATTATCTGAACCTATTTTCCTTTTGTGCCTCAAACCCATCAGTCGCCTCATCGTCATACGTCCTTATTACATCTTGACAATGAGATTTGTGACAAATATGTGCATATTCGGAGGTTTTTGTGTAATTGACTAACAATCATTCAAATCCAAATCCATCCTAACTTTAAGTAGAATATTAGTAAGATTTAATTACAAATGTATAGTTTTCAGATTTTTCCCTCTACTTGTAGTATATGACGATATTACTTGCGAAATTACATAGTTCTAGGTCAACGAGAAGAACCCTATAAATTTTGATTCCCTTGAGTATCGAAATATACGTTTTTTGCGGCATAAACGACCGTATATATTTTTTACGTTAACTTAGAAGTTTAGTTTTTTCACAGCTTCAAGGGACTGTAGATCTGAGTATAAGGTTTTAATTTTAACTCGATACCTCTACGCGTTCCCGAGATAAAGGGTCTTGACAGACAGACAGACTGACAGGCGGAAAACAAAGTAATCCTATAAGGGTTCCGTTTTTTTCCTTTTGAGTTACGGAACCCTAAAAGTAGGTGTCTCAACGCCTGTTGAGGAAGTGGGCAAGGCTAGGACAAACTGTAATTAGTTTAATTAGTTTAGGTACTTACATGCATATCAGTGCGAGATGTTTCTGACGTATGGTCGATATTTTTTTATTTTGGTAATTTCTGTTGTAATTCCCAACCCAACATGCATTTATTCTGATACACATAACCCCCGCAACAGTTAGAAGATATAATACGAAGCGAAACGTGTTTGGGAATCATATATCGCAGAGGTAGGTAAGGGAATCCCAAATTGAATTTCAAATATCACATAATAAGCTTTTCAACAACTTTGTAGCTTCAATCCCGCATTGATAATGATATCGAAACAGAATAGGATATCAAATTCAAATTGATCAATGTCAAAGAATTCAACTGACAATAACATCCACAAAGCACGAACTATTTCGTCAGGGGAAATCATATGCTATTCAATAATTACTTAACAATTTGTTGTTTCAACCTTTTTTTTTTTGAACCTGACTGTGGCTTTATAGGCCGGGCCCAATAAAGCGATAGGAGTGCGCGGTTGGAGAGTAAGTAGCCTGGAGAAAATCCAGGGGAAAACCTACGGCACGACCACGCGTGTGGTTTAGAACACTGGAATACTTTAAGAGTTTGCGCTCCAGTGAGATTGGTGTTTCAACCAGCTTGTCAGACTGTGGCTACTTTCTATAGGTACCTACTAGGGCTCCCGGTCGTGTCCGTGTTTCGTGTACCCGTTTCCAAATACACGTTTCCGTGTTACACGGCAACGGTTTTCTGTCCCGATTTTCACATGTAGTTAGGTATCCGTGTACAAGGATCTTAATTACACGTCGACGCGACCCGACCGCCCGTCATAAATATGAGCGTTCGTTTCGACTTAACTTTATGTATTAATTATGCTTAGCAACTAAACCTGTTTCAATATAAGCATTGGTGATGTTAATGATATTTTATGCCTAAATAAAATTAATTAAATTTCAATTGAACTGTTCATATTTCATCTTCAGGGACCTATACTATTCCCTGATTTATTTATTAATAAACCATATTTAGGTTAAGTTAAATAGTATTGTACATAAAACTGTACACATAAAATATTCTTATTCAAGATTTAAGTCATAAAATGGATGTAATACTACATGTACGAGGGGCGTTCAAAATATTCTCGGTATTGGAATGAAAACAAACAAGTATGAACAGTTTGATATTTTTTATTTTTCAATATACTCCCCCCCTATATTAATACACTTAAAAGATCGATCAATTATTTTTTTTAATCCCTCATAAAAATATTTTTTATCCTTGGTATAAAAGTGCTCCTCTACTGCCGCCTTCAACGCCTCATCGTCAAAAAATCGATTTCCACGCAGATCCTTTTTGAGATTGGGGAACAAAAAGAAGTCGCTGGGGGCTAAGTCCGGACTATACGGTGGATGAGTTATAGTTCCGAACCCACATTCAGCAATAGCTGCCTTGGCAATATGAGCAGTATGGACAGGGGCGTTGTCATGCAGAAGCAGAATACCTTTAGACAACTTTCCTCGCTTTTTTTCTTTTATTGCGTCCCTTAATTGATGTAGAATATTCGCGTAGTACTGTCCCGTGATATTTACACCTTTTTCTTTATAATCGATCAACAATACTCCTTCACAATCCCAAAATATTGTTGCCATGACCTTGCCAGCGGAAGGGACGACCTTGGACTTCTTGGGATGAGCTGAACCCTTAATGTGCCACTGCATGGACTCCTGTTTACTCTCTGGGTCATAATGATGAACCCAGGTTTCATCTCCAGTAACTATCTTTTGCAGCACCTCATCAGGATGTTCACCACACAGGTCAATAAAATCGGAACAGCAAGCTGCACGCACATCTTTTTGAAGTCGAGTCAGCATTCGCGGAACCCATCTTGCACTGACCTTTGACATATTAAGATGGTCATGGATAATGTCATGTACGGTACCAATAGAAAGATTGGTTACTTGAGCTATTGATTTTATCTTCACTCGACCATCTTCCAATATAAGGTTTTCCACCTGATCAATATTTTCTTGTGAAGTAGCTACTACAGGCCGGCCAGGTCTAGGGTCATCTTCAATACTCTCCCTGCCACGTTTGAATTCGCTTGACCACTTTTGAATTGTAGATAAAGAAGGAGCAGACTCACGGTAAACACAATCCATTTCCTCTTTTATGGTTTTTTGGTTTTTACCCTGTTTCGTCAAGAATTTTATTACGGAACGATGTTCTAATATCGTTAACATTGTTAATTCACTCATTGTGTTCGTGTTTGTTCAGAAATTGCAGAAAAACAAAAGAACATCTCGGTTTGAATTATACTTTTTATTAATGTCAAAGAATGAACCTTACCAGCCAGTAACAAAACAAATTCAAAAAGAGGTTATAAGATATCAATACCGAGAATATTTTGAAAGCCCCTCGTAGTTGTGAGTTAGGCAAATTGTAGTCGACTTCGAATAACAGTCAAAACTAACAACTTTAGCAAATAACCGCTAAAAACTAACCTTATATTATTGAATAATTATTCTACATTAGCTAATTAAATTATTCTACATTAGTTATTACTTTGCTTTTCCATACATTAAGCTTCTGAACACGACTGTCGCGTCATTCAGCGGTAGGTTAGGTATAAGTTTTGCTTGTACAATTTATAAGGTCCTAAGTAGTGAGTGACTGGCGTAATATTCCTTGAAATCTGTCTGTTGCATATTGGACGATTTCATGCCAAACGATTACAAACCAATCTTGTTTTTTTCTTAAATCAGTAATTTACTTTATATCTGTGTGAATTGAAGATGAACCTCGAGCCGCTCAATTAAAGTATTTCTGTCGAGATCAGCAGCGACGAAAGGTAATCATGATTCGAACACCTGCATCTGTTCGCTCACTTTGGAGTTGCCGATTATTTATTGCTGAGCGTTTGTTTGCGTATTAGCTCATTATTGTTAAACCCTAGCACGTGAGTTCAATGATATTAGCTGAAAATTTGGCAAAATTAATGGAGAACTTTTATCTATCAGGATATGTAGGTTATAGGACAAAGTTCAATTTTATCTACTCCCCGATCCGTGGCGAGTTTCGCCCCCCCAAGTGAAAGTGTCCCGGAGCGCGGTATTTTCCATTTTAAAAGAAAACCGTACACGATACATAAAAAGTGTACAGGAACGAAATAATCCTTGATAAATTAGCTATAAACCTCTACTACATACAAAAGCGATATCACTCATAGTTTCAGCGCAATCTGCCACCAAATACGAACGTTTTCAAAAAATTATCGATATTTTTTGCTGTAAGTTTAGTTTTCTCAAAAACTTCACACATTACCGCCAAAATATGTATGACTAAAGTAAAGAATAGAATATGCTCTTTATAAAAAGGTATAATTCATTTCTAAGCACTTTCATTTACCGTTGCTGTGCTATTTTTTAAATTTAATTCATTCGGCCATACAGCGAAATATAAATATTCATACTAGTTCAACGGTGGTACTAAAATACCATATTCTTCTTATACGTTTTCCTGTAATCTGTAGGTATAGTACTATTTTCTGTATTTTTTATATATTTTTATGGCCAGTACTTTAGGAGATAAGAGGGGGCGGAGAAATGGTCAATTTTCGCCTATTTTCTTAAATAATTTCAAAAATGTTTATCTCAAAATTATGAAAAAAATATATTTGATATCCTCATAATGTACCCTTTCATTTGATATGTCACACGATATAGTTCGCAATTTTTTTTTTTTTATAATATTTACACCCCACAAGTACCTCCCATGTTTAAAAATTTATTTATTTACGTAACACATCCGTATTTGGGACACCGATTTACATATGTGTGCCAAATTTCAACTCAATCAGTCCAGTAGTTTTGGAGAAAATTGACTGTAATAAACGGACTCGACTAATTCGACTGTGTGTATCCGTCCGTTTATCACAGTCAATTTTCTCCCAAACTACTGGACTGACCTCAGACATTAGGTTGGCTCTATCAAATAAGCAAAATCTGGTCGGGTGCTTTTTGGATGTCTCAGCGGCATACGACAACGTACAGCTTCCGCTGCTCAGAGCTAAGCTGCTTCAGCTGAGCATTCCCGTGAGGATAGTACAAATAGTCTGTAAGCTGTTCATGGGACGTACAATCAGGATCCGTTCTGGCAATTCCCTTCTCCCTCCTCTAACTCTAAGGCAAGGCCTCCCCCAGGGCTCGGTCCTCAGTCCATTATTATATAATCTTTACACTTATGATATTGAGCAAACTGTCTCCCCCTTTTGTAGTATTCTTCAATATGCTGGTGACTTGTGTTTATATGCTGCTGCGCAATCAGTGGATGAAGCTTCATCTAGAGTCTCAGAGGCCCTCAGCTATCTTAAGGACTGGTTGCATGAACACGGCTTATCATTATCCCCTTCTAAAAGCTGCACAGTTACATTTACCCGTAGTAGAAACATTCCTCCAGTAGACATTTTTTGCGAGGATGAGGTCATCCCCAGTAAACAAGCTGTGAAATTCCTTGGTGTTATTCTGGATTCCAAAATGTCTGGTACTACACACTTGGAATACATAATCGGTAAATGTGAGAGGAGTATTAATGTCCTTAGAGCCCTTTCCGGGGTTTGGTGGGGTGCTCACCCATACTGCCAAAAACTTGTATATAATGCTTTAATCCGCAGCCAGATGGACTATGGCTCGTTGGTGTGGGAGCCTTGCAGTAAGGTGGCACTCAAAAAACTAGACTTAATACAGGCTAAGTGTCTGAGAATAATTCTTGGTGCCATGAGATCTTCCCCAAAAAACGCCATGCAGGTTGAAGCCCTTGATCCTCCTCCCTCTCTCCGTAGGCAATATTTGTCGGACCGGTATGCATTTAAAGCTTGCTCCGTTTCAAACCACCCGCTTCTACCACGTTTGGAGGCCTTAACTCATGAGATACCTGAAAAAGCATATTGGTTGAATAGAGAGGCACCAAGAACTGTTTTGGTAAAATAAAAGAACTCCCTTTCCCAGTCTATTCAACGAACACTATCCCTCTTTTTGGAATAGAATATGACTGCATTGTCCACAAGCCCCAAGTCATTTTGGACCTTGGCATCTCTAAAGATGACCCCGCTGCCAATTCCAAATTCCAAAAGATATTAAATAAGTGGCATGACTACCTTCCGATCTTTACCGATGCTTCCAAGCTGAGGGCAGATGGCTGTGTTGGAGTTGCGGTGTGGATTCCTAAATTCAACATCTTATTGTCACACAAATGTCCTCCTCAGTCATCGGTCTTCACTGGAGAGTCGGTGGCCATACTGGAGGCTGTCACATATGTAGAGTCTCACAATATCCCCAGTCATAATTTTTTCGGACTCCAGAAGTTGCCTGCAAGCAATTGTAGGTAACCATTTTAAAATAAAAAATAAACTTCCAATAATCTTAAAAATCAAAACAATTTTATATGCATGTGAAAAGAAAGGACTCCAAATAGCACTTGCCTGGATCCCGGGTCACTGTGGCATTGAAGGTAATGAACAAGCAGACATGTGGGCGAAGGACTCCATCGAGGTTGGTTCCCTGTCTTTGAACTGTATCCTAACATCAGACCTAATGGTTTTTACTAAGATGAGCCTAAATGAAGCTTGGCAGCGGTTATGGGATTCCTCAAGGCTCCTTAAAGGTCGACACTATGGATGTACTCAACCTACCATCCCGCGTAAGCCATGGTTCTTTCGTTTTCGCTCAGCAAGTAAGCGGGTCACGTCCACAATTTGTCGTCTACGTTTGGGTCACGTCTGTTCTCCGGTGTTCTTGCATAAGATTCGGGTGCGGGATAATTCACTGTGCGAGTGCGGCCTTGACGATGGCACCCTGGATCACATTTTTTTCAGTTGTTCTAGATTTGGTTATTCACTATATGATGTCCTACCTGAAAATATTCCGCGTCCGGCCAATTTTCAATCGCTTCTAACTTCCATGGACTCTCCCCTCATTGCCCTTCTTATCAAATACATTCAGGAGCACAATATTAAATTATAACCGTCGATTACTTTTTTCTATCACTTTCTATACTCCATTTTTTCCTTTATGTTGGCATGCTTAACGTTCTGTCACCCACTTCCCGCTCTTTTACTAACTGTACAAACGTCCTGTATTGTCTGTCCGTCTTTAATATGTGTTATTATTTGTTTTAGGTTCCCAGACATATCCTCCCACAAAAATCAAAATTTTTATTATGATCATTCTCCTTTCGTGTGATATGTCTGTATACGGCGACATTGGCGAAATACCCCTTGCCAAAGTCAGCAAGGAGTGAAAGCCATGGAAAAAAAAAAAACGATAATGTTTCTTATTTTTAGTACATTTTTGTGACATCCATTTAGTTGAAAAAAATAAATCCCAATTCCGAAACCTGTTCCGGAATTCCGGAATTGGAGGCCAATATCGAATACAATTCCGGAATTGAAAAAAACGTCCGATATTGCATGCCCTAACGGACACGGATCTTGGCCGGTTCGTGTAATTCGGGTTCTTCGTACCGCGGGGCTTAAGAACACGGGGCAACGGGTCGGCGTGTAACACGGATATCGGGAGCCCTAGTACCTACTACTTACCTACCTGGTAAATCTTATTGCCACACCAGTTAGGGCTATTCTGTTTTTTTTCATACAAAGCCCTATGCTATTATAGATAATCCTTGTCTATCAGTTGATTTATTAGTCGCTCTAGAAATTTATCGGGGTTTGGTAGGTAAGTATATTAAACTTGTGAGGGCGTAAATTAATACCTAAACCCTAATATTTATGGCTGAACTAAAGCGTACAAAAGAGCTTTCTATGAAAATCACAAATCTATCCCAATTATAAGCGAACACGCTTTTTCGTCGTTAAATTTCTTCAAAGGCTTAGCGGTTTCTTTGTTAGCTTTCAAAGAGCTTTAACGTGGTTCATATTTATTAATAAGTTGACAGTATTAAATACATCAAGGCTATGTTTTATTTATCTTTTTTTGATAAAGAGTTCGCGAATTTGTTTATTTAAGTACTTATTTAGAACATACAAGAATGTTATGAGATTTGCAACTTCAGTGCTAACAGTAACAAATTAAAGAAAATATAGACCTAATATTAACTAACAATATAAATTGCACAATTCACTTATTTTAGAGAGCAGGGTACTCCAGCTATCTGCGAACACGTCGACATCCTGCCTCAGTAAGAGTTGATTGAGTAGCGCCGGCGCACGGGCGCCGGGCGCGTTACAGGCGCGGCGCGTGCGCGGGCCCGCCGCCGCCGCCGCCGGCGCCGCGAACAGCGGACGGCGGCGGCGACCAGCGCGCGCGTATTGCTCAGGGACGAAAAATCGAATGCCTTCCAACGCCACTGCATGTCAATTTGACCTCTCAGCAGGAGACTGTAATGGACGGCGAGATGTAATTTCCGCCTAATATTAAGGCGCGTAATAGAGTGAAATACCACATTTTGGTCGAGTTCAAAGGCCTAAAACTCAAAACTGGCCCGAAATATAGGTCTCGAAAAGTTATACTTGAAGAATTGATATGTCCTCTTCAATCTGAGCGATGGAAATTGCAACACGCCTAGATTGTCCTAACAAAAAAGAAATATCAAATAAGGCAATTTTCTACTGTAAATCGCTACTGCTCACTATCTAGACATGTTTTTTACACGGGATATTCAGAAAATAAAACTTAATTCAGTTTTTCATAATCTGTGCGATGGATATTGTAAAATAATCATTACTTTTGTCAAAAACCTGGAATAACTACCACACCGTCATAAAAGTTGGGGCGGATACGTGCGCGGGCGACGGGCGGCAGTCTGCCACCGGCTCTCGGACGGGAAGGCTGTGTCGCTTTGCGCGCGACGCTAAAATATAAGAGTTCGGTTCTGAGACAATATACCTACTTAACTATTTTATATATTTAATTACTTTAAACATTCCTACGTATTTAGAAAATAATAATATAAAAAATACATACACACATACAAAAAACCTGTTACAGCGGGGGGGCGCGGGTAGTGCGGCGGGAAAGGCTAAGCCACGCCCCAACGCGCAAGGTCGTTCGCGGGTATAGGCGCCTTAAGGGTCTCGAGTCCGACCATACCTGCTACAAAAAGTGATGAATACAGGAAAGGATAGTAGCCATACTGCTTCTTGTACATGTATCGAGCAAATTTCCTTTGTACTCTTTCAAGTAAGAGCTTATAATTCTCTTCGGCGGGATCCCAAATGATCGAATTATATTCCAATTTGCTCCGTACGTACGAATTATACAATACGAGATCGGTACTGCCAAACTAGAAAACTGGGGCGCGGTACGCATTACAAATCCCAATGTTTTATGGGCATTCTTTACCATGCCCTGAATATGGGTATGAAAATCTAATTTAGTGTCCAGCACTAGACCTAGGTCGCGGATAGTTTCAACGCGACTAATTATTTGACCACCAAGCTTATATGTATAGTTTACCATATTTTGCAATGCATGTTTGGTCACATCATAATCATATGTATGCTTGCCTACAAGTATAATTTAGTGGCGATATTATACTATGTCGAAGAGGGAAAAACTCTACCTAATATTATGTTCACTCATAGCGGTGCGCTGGTGGGTGTGGGTTATAATATATCATCTTAATTAATTATTATTATTATATAGCTTTTATTCCATTTCTTTACATATTTTTGTTATTATGTTTTCTTATGTATTTATCTATTGGTTAGAAGTGGATCCCTTTTCGGTAAGAGCCTCCCCCATCTTTTTCCATTTTTCTCTTTCTTTGCCGTAATTCCACCAATTCTTTCCTGCAACTTCTACAATGTCATCTGCCCATCGTTTTTTTCGTCTTCCAACCCTTCTTTTACCCAGTGGCCCAGGCCACTTTGTAGACTGTGAGGTCCATCTTTTATCCGTGTACCTTGTAATGTGACTTGCCCATTGCCATTTGAGTTTCAATGCGTGTTTGAGAGCATCTGTTAATTTCGTCTTCTTTCTTATTTCTTCACTTCGAACTTTCTCTATTTTTCTAAGTTTCAGGATGCTTCTTTCCATTGCGTTGAGTTGTGATTATTTTATTTCTTATTTTGTTTGACAACCATATGTTAAACTAGGTAAGATGCAGGTTTCTATGACAGACTTTTTTAGTGTCATGCTATAGCTCCCCTTTATAATTTCTTTTTGGGGCCAAAAACTTTTCCATGAGGAGTTGACTCTTCTCTCCACTTCCTTTTCATTGCTATCCTGGCTGAAGGAAACTTGTTTGCCAAGGTATTTATAGTTGTTAATATATTCGATTTGGTTTTTATCTACTTGGATAATTTTTTGTTGGCCATTTGTCATCACTATGGTTTTATCAATGTTCATAAGTAGCCCTACTTTTTTGCTCTCGCTGCTAAGAGTCTGAATTATTTGTTGCAGTTCTGTCGCTGACTTAGCAAAGATAGCGATGTCATCTACGAATCTTAAATGGCTTAGATGTTTATCAATTATCCAAATACCCTTTTAGTGCCAATTGATGTTTTGAAATATATTCTCCAGTACAGCAATGAATAATTTCGGAGATAAGGGCTCACCTTGCCGTACACCTCTTTGTATTGCGATTTCTTCTCCTTTTGTTTCTAGCCCTATTTTGCTTGAGTTGTTTTTGTAGATGTTTTTTAGAATGTTTATATAGTTTACTTCTATGTTGCTCGATTGTAGTGCCTTCCATATGGAGGTGTGAGAGATGCTGTCAAATGCTTTCTGATATTTTGATAGTCTATAAAGCCAATATAGAGGGGTTGGTTGTGTTCCTTGAATTTTTCAATTATTACTTTTAATTACTTTGTTCAACACTTCAATATTTGAAATACATTTTGGATTGCTGCTCAGAATAAAATCTATCTCGTTCTTTGTTGTCCCGTCTGGTGATATCCATGTCCATTTACGGTTTTGTTTCTTTTTGAAGAAGGTGTTCATTATAGACAGTTTGTATTCGTAGGCATACTGTATCAGCATTTCACCTCTGTCATTACGAGTTACGAGTGCCATCTATATCCGTATTTTCCCATTATGAAGTTTTCATCTAATTCTGGGTGTCCGATCTTAGCGTTGAAATCTCCAATTACTAATACTGTCTGGTCTGTGAGGCTATGTGCTTTAGATATTTATAGAATGTATTAATTTCATCTTCACTTGATTGTGCAGTTGGGGCATGTACTTGTATTAGGGATAAAGATGTGTTGTGGAATCATCTTAATGTCAGAGCATAATTATGCAGCATTACTAATCTAAGAGAATTGTTTGTTAGCAGCCTGTTGCTCGGCAACTCTTCACCTTGACCTGACGGCTGTTACGGAGTAATTGAAGACACGCCGTAAACTTGTCACGAAAAGGTTATGTTTAGCGCCTTAATGAGGTATGACACGCGAGTGTGTCACCTACACAATAAATAAGTACGAAACGGAATACAAAAGATATTTCATCTCTAACATATGTTACAAGTATATTTGAAGAGCTTAATTATATAACATCCACAATGCATTTTTTGTCTCGTCTTCGGAATGGAGGCCGCATCTAAATCGACTTTTTAATACGAACGGACATATTTAGAGGTCTGAGGGGCTACCGCGAACCACAAATGAAGTTTTCCCTCTCTGTTTCACTTACAAACTCGCAAGTGCGACGGAGAGGGAAAACTTCGTTTACTGTTCGCGGCAGGCCCTCTGAGTCGGTAGAGCGGGGTCCTTTGCTCGAGCCTCACGTTGGGCGCCACAGCGTGAAAATCAACTAAGTGACGTATAGTTTATAATTATATGTATCTTGTACATTTTATTTTCGTATTCGGAAATTTTGTTTAGTCAATAATGATAAATGATAATAAATATGACATGACTTGACAAGTTTAGTTCCATTTGGTCTAACTATCTAAAAAGCAAACACAGTATTTATACGAGTATGAGTCTTTTTTTTTACACAACGCCGGTGGCAAACAAGCTTACGGTCCACCTGATGGTAAGCGCCCACCGCAGCCTATAGACGCCCGCAACTCCAAAGGAATTACGTACGCGTTTCCGACCCTTTATAAAATAGTCAGTCTACTTCTCTTTGGAAACATACACGTGAATTTAAATGTAGCTCGCGTGGAGTGTACTCGAGATAGCGAGTGTATCTTCTTAGGTAGGTACATCTTCATTATCATTGAGCTTTTCACAAAGTGAAACTTGAGCACTTAATTATTACCTTGCTAGTATTCTGCTCCGAAGAACACTTAAATATTTAGCAATATATAATATTATGGTAATACGTGGCGCTACTGGAGTAAGTATGTGTCATTAAAAACCTAAGGGTATGACGAGGTGTATGACAAGCCGGAATGTCATTTCAATGGATACCTTTACTGATTTGATCAAATCACTGAACATTTAAAATTAGTCTGATCATATATAATAAATTCAAAATAGTCATGTAAGAGCCATAAATTAAAAGTACATCATTAGCTAACTATGTAAAATCAATGGCCGAAGCTGGAGTATAGCATGAACATGGAACCCAACAAAATTGCTGTCCCGTAACAAAACATGTTTTGGGAGACGAAAACAAGGCCATCAATGAACATTCGTACCAAATTTCATCAACGTTACCAACATTTCGAGGTATTGCTTCCTCGACTGGGCTATATTATGTATGTATATAATGTATTATTATCTACAAATGTTCGTGCCGCACGCTACTCGAGCTCGGATATTGTAAGATACGAGTGATAGCTTTCCGAACGGTTGGGTAGCTTCTAAAGCGAAGGGAATTAATGTACCTAACAGAAGTGTCAAAATCGCATTATGGATCAACATCTCAAACGCCACCAGAATTAATAAAATAAAACTTAAAATTAAAATGGTAATTTCCTTGAGTTATAATCTTGTTCAATTTTTTTTATAAATTGAACAATTCGCTTTTTAATGAGGTACCTATTTTAACAGGAGCGTGTTCGTTCCTGTGTATAAGTTACTAACAGTAGTGCTACATGGTGCGCATATAAGGATACGTTTTATAAACATTTGTTGGAATTCATAGTTAAGTTAGTAATGACAATAAAACCATTGAGTTACTAATATTAAATCTAAGATAAGGTTTCGGTACTTTAATCAACTAACGAACATTTAACATCAAAAATGACCTTGCCGTCTGCCATTTAAACAAAACCACAGACATAATTTACCAACGTTTGAAAGAATAAAGTGAGGCTTGTTTTGTGCTATTCTTTCATGTATAATGTTGTAGGAACCAGGGAACCACCTTTCTTAGTGCTTACGATTACATTGCTTGAGCCCCTGTTGGGCGCCAACATTTAGATGAGCACTTGCATATATTGTAATATGCATCATTTTGTTTCATGATGCTTTTCGAACCAGTTTTTACAGAGGAACAAATGTGTATATCGAACAAGTACAATAAGAACAACACAAAAGGCAAAATAGGATTTCAAAGTACAGCATGAAATCCGAGCCCTCAAAACGTCCCATACTAATTGAGCATAGTATGTGACGTCATACACTACTTATGCGCCCCTAGTACCATTGTGTGGAAAAACGTATTTGCTCTTTTGGTCGTGAAATATTGCGTTTAGGTACATAGTTGTCGTACAATTTATTGTTTATTAAAACATAAGAATCGTGATGGTGGTTTTTAATTTACTTTAAGCAAATAAAACAAAATTACATTATTTTTCGAAACTTGCCAAATATGCTCAATATCTTAAAATTTTGAGCATATTTATTAATTTACTGTTTTAGGGTTCAAACGGAACCCCTTTTGTTGTCACGTACGCGTCCGTCCGTCCGTCAGTCAGTCCGTCATCTGTCACACAGGTTTTACGGCCAAACGGTTCGAGCTACAGTCTTAAAATTTTCACAGTATGGCATCATTATGACCAGAGCTCGGAATAGGTAGTGCCTATTTACCTAAACTTCACGGGAGGACGTAACTAAGAGTGGTTACAAGCACCAATAATATATTTTTTTTAATGAATGCGGGATTTCCCGGGATTTACTGTATTATTCTAGAGGCTTGATACATTTGGCTTTACTTATAAATCTTGTTATATTGCATATTATTTGTTTAATTACCTTTAATTAAAAATAAAATATGGATCGAATTGAATCAAAAGGATTCCGAAATTTGATACTTTTTAGTTGACTTAGACAGAAACTGATTGTTATTTAAAGGTAATTAAACAAATAATATGCAATATAACAAGATTTATAAGTAAAGAGAAATGTATTAAGCCTCTAGAATAATACAGTAAATCCCGGGAAACCCCACATTCAATAAAAAGAAGTAATTATTTTTGGTGCTTGTAATCACTCTTAGTTACGTCCTCCCGTAAAGTTTAGGTAAATAGGCACTACCTATTCCGAGCTCTGATTATGACCCACAGCCATACAAATTGTCAAAACTTATTTCTAAATGCTTTTAAGGGGGGCTCCCATAGAGGGGCGCGAAAAAAATTTTTTATCTACCCCGTCGAGTGGGGTATCGTTGTTTAGAGCTCATTGAGTACATAAATACCATATTTTTGTTTTTAATAATATTAGAATACAAAGGAATGAGAAGCCCCCAAAGTTAGATTTGTTTATAAAATGTTGTTTCCAAGAATTTTTTTACTTGCATTAACCTATAAACTTGAAATTTGGTGATAATAATTATTATTACGTATATTTTACCAAAAAATACTGATGTATTGATAAACCAGATTTATTATTGAAATTTTATTATTTTTGCTGTTCAAAGCAATTTATTTTTGCGGTTACGACACGCACTTGGGCGGTTTTTGTCATAATTTAGATAGAATAGAGCGGTCTACTCGTGCACCGAAGGTTCCGTATACAGATGTGTACCTATCGCGACTAAATTAATTCAAGAGAATCCAACATGGTGTAGAAATTGAACGCCATTTGTACAGCGCCATCTATCAGCGAATTTGTATGGTGTTTTTCAAGGTTTTTTTATATTTGAAAGAATGTATATATATAGGAATTAACCTAGGAATTTATAAAACAAGTGATTAAGTTATAAACTTAGTATAGAAATGTTTTTTGACAAAAATAAGGGAAAACTAGATGGAGCTATGGTTTTACTTTTCCTGTAAAATATACGTTGATATTAATGTTATGTAAAAATTGCATATTTTTCCTTGGTAAACTTCGGGAGATAAGGGGGGACGGTATTTTTTTTTACATTTTCAATCAGAAATCGAAAATTACTCGACGTAAAATATAAATTTTCAGATCATTGTTTCAGAATATGTAACTCAAGCCTTTTCATATGACACCCCATTTGATATATTCACTAGCCTATGAAATTTTGAACCGCCTTTTATCTAAGATGTCAAGCTCACATGGTCATTTACATTAGAATTACGATTACGTGTATTGATACTGTGAGTGTGGTGTGTCGTGACCGTAATCGAGTTTCAAGTGACAAGGCGGACGGTGGTAGTGACGGTGACACTGCGAAAAAAGCGGACCAGGAAGAGGGTAGATCGCTATGGTATGTGGGTAGACCACAACTAAAACTCGCAGCACGTCAGTTAATCCTTGATAATGGCGCTTGTAACAGTGCCGAAATATCGGGAACTCACAAATACAAATATACATGGTAAATATCCCGTTTCTAATCGTAATTCGCCTTTTATCTGTCAGTTTTCACAGAAAATAAAAAGCAATAAAAAAAAAATCATGTTATATGCATTTAGGTTAACCTTATTTAGGTATAACTATTCCGAATTTCAAATCGATAGCATAAGTATTTCTTGAGATATTTAGCAATGTGACAGACAAACAAACAGACAAACAGACAAAGTGAAGCCATAAGGGTTCCTTTTTTACCATTTTGGTACGGAATCCTAAAAATAAAGAGCGTGAAATAAATATTTCTTTTAATACAAAATAAAAACCAATTCCAAAAAAACACTGAACAGTAAAAAAAAAATGATATTAATATGAGACTAATACGCTTCTTATTGAACAATGTAGACGTATAGACGTAAGTCGGTGCCGTGCAACGAAATTGCTTAAAGTTGATGAAATGACACCGAGTACAAAGATTACAATACGAATTGGGCTATCAGAAGTTGGGCAATTATTTTTTGCTTTTCAGTGTTTTTTTGGAGTTGGTTTTTTATTTTTATTACAAATATATTTATTTCACACTTTTTAGTGAATTACTACCAGAGTGCATCTCATGACGATTCCAATAAGCTCAAACACTGCTAAGCTGCACTGTTTTATTACGGAGTTCCGTTGCCTACTTTCCATAACCAGATCAGGTTGATGGTAACATTAGCTCACGACCATTTAAATTGGATTCGCTTCAATATCTTGATCGTAATACCTTAGTGTTAACACTGATAACCGTGTAACACTAGGCGTTTTGGATGACCATCCGTGGTCTTCTTCATCAGTTCCCATTCACGAAATGCTACTTTCAGAATACATATGCTCGATTTGTTACTGAAAATACCAAAATCGCCTCGGTCCCTAAGGGGGATTATGATAAAGGTTTTTCTTTGCAAAACTTTATTCTTTTCCCACCAAAACTCGATACACAAGCGCTTGAGAAAATAATAAAACGTTGAAACCGAATAAGAAAACTTGAAATTTGAATAAGATTTAATTATATTTTTTTTATGATTTTGATTTTTTTGATTTTACTTGAAACGAAAGTAAAAAAGGAAACTATTATTGTTTTTTTCAACGCAATTGTAGTTTTTTTTTAACACTCAACCTTGAGGCCAGTATGGTTAAGATGAACGGAGAATGATTTTAGAAAGGAAAGAGTGGGTATTTACTTGCACTATTTCCGCTCCATTACACATATTTAGGTAAGCATGTAGTTATACTACTAAAACAGCTTCTATTTAGCCATTAAAAAGCTAATCCCTTAGATAGGAATCTCGGAGTCTCGGACGAACCAAGCTCGTAAACATGGCTGCTCGTGCCTCACGCGATGCCACCGGTGTGATGTAACCGTCGGATTACCCGCGAATAATGTTGCCCCTTAAATAAGTATTCATGCTCCTAAATTATTAGAAACTACTTCTTCCCGCGGCTTCGTCCGCGTACTAACAGTAATTTTTAAACGTCTACAAAAAAGGAGGTTCTCAGTTTGACCCTTATGTTTGTATGTAGGTACTTATGTATGGATGACATTTCCGTAATTGGCACTCCGAGGCAGAGTTGGGCAAAAATTAACTTGAATAAGAATAAGAATAAAAACAGGAATTTTAATCTTATTCCAATTGATTTGACATAATATTGCGACCTCCACAAGTACACCGCACTCAAGACTCATCTCCTCTCCGTCTACGAAGAATCCGAAGCCCGGCAATTTCAGAAGCTCATCAGCGGTCTTGAACTAGGGGACCAGAAGCCATCGCAGTTGCTGAGGCGGATGCGTGAGTTAGGGAACAACATGGTACCAGACGACGGTTTAAAAGTCATGTGGATGAACCAACTGCCTATACGCGCAGTTCTCTCTATCAACACCGAGTCATCTTTGGACATCCTAGCCGCCATGGCGGACAAGATGTTGGAGCACACCGAACCGGTCACCGTCGATGCAGTATCCCGGATTACTGAACCTCACGCAACACAGAGTGCTGGAAACTCACAACTCAATAAACTATCCAAACAACTCGAAAACTTATCTTTGGAAATCGCTGCACTTCGAACCGGCGGCCGACAACGCTATCGCCGTCCTTTTCGCACTCACAACCGTTCAAGATCACGTTCCAAGTCAAGATTCAGCACCTCACGCAGACCTGGCCCCTGGGGATGCTGAATGGCAGTGCCGATACCACTTCAGATTCGGAGACAGAGCACGAAGATGCGAATCATCGTGTTGCAAAAATACAAATACAAACATTTATTCTGCAATTAGGCCACAAGGGCACTTTTACATGTCAAAATATTAATTTACAATTTAAGAAAGTCTGACTATAATAAGTAATACATTTTTCAGGTCAAAATATTAATTTACAGTTCAAGAAGGAATAATAATTTCGAGTTTACAATTATAACAAAATTAATGTCATACAGTGAAGATAAACTTGCAAAGTTATCTATTACAAATATTACAACATCAGTAAAGTTAGAGATGTATAAGGTCTCAAGATTAAACAAGGAGTATAATGAAATTAATATAATATCCCAGAGATGTACATGGTCTCTGAGCGTCAAAATTAAAATTAATTTAATATTGTTAGAGATGTATATGGTCTCTAAGTCACTGATAATAAAAACGAATCCACAACAGGATGATGTCTCTCGTCAATCCCCTATAAAAAGACACTAGTATTAACGTAGTCACTATGTCCTAGCAAGCATGAACAGACCGGACTCCACAAACAGCACCCGATCACGAGTATGACGAAGAGAAAAGAAGCCAGACGTCGAGAAACTAACGTCTAACTCTGGCGGGCGTCGGTGTTCACGCAGCAAGTAACCGCCTATGTGTCTTCGACCGCAACACTCGTGAGATCGGTACCTCGTGGCCACAGGCGCTGACATCTGTGCTGTCGTCAAATCATAAAAAAAATATCACAGCAAGCTCCTACAAATTATATGCTGCGAATAACACGACCATCAAGACCTACGGGGAAAAAACAATCACACTCAATTTAGGATTACGACGCGACTTACGTTGGACTTTCATCGTCGTTGATGTGAAGACCTCAATCCTCGGAGCAGACTTTCTTCGTCACTATAAACTCCTCGTCGACCTGCATAAGAAGAGACTCATTGATAAGACAACAGAACTACAAATTAATGCTGTCGAAGTCATCTCAATGGAAGAAACCGTCCACATGGTCAACAGCAATCAAATATACCACGACATTCTTAAATTATATCCGGACGTACTAAGACCGATGTCATTGAAGTCGCCTACCAAACACAATACACAGCATTTCATCGAGACGACGGGCCCCCCACTCTTCGCTAGGCCACGCCCCCTGCCACCCGAAAAATATAAGGCGGCCAAGGACGAATTCGAGCGCATGATGGAAATGGGCATTTATCAACCGTCAAAGAGCCCTTCGGCGAGCCCACTTCATGTTGTAAAGAAGAAGGACGGTACACTCCGAGTATGCGGCGGCTATAGACGTCTGTGCACACTCATCGGCGGCTGGATACGACTGAGCGCGCGCCGGCGCTGCGTCGATATTTACGTCGGTGTTGGAGCGAGACGCAAGATATCGCGCGCTGCTTACACGCGACTCTTTTTCTTGTAGGGTGAATCGAAATCTCACCATTCTCAACTACCCGTTGTATCTGCTTTTGTATTTGCCCTAAATAGTATATAAGACGTAGGATATTTAAAATAAATGTCATAAAATTACCGATCGCCGCTCGTTTCTCTTCGAACTATACTGCCTAGGTCCCCACAGGTTATATCAAAATACACCATTTTTTTACTTACATGGTATGCAAGGTAACGCCATACAATTGAAAATAGATGAAAATAAGACATGTTTTGGCGATTTTTTTTCTATCGAGCCAATTTTATTCCAGTATGATTTTGTTCAGACTCAAAAACAGAAAATTAGATCTAGTTTTCGTATGATTTTTTTTCGTGACATTTGCACTTAATTATTATAAATATTCAATCTAAGAACTGCAATTTTGTTTGAGCATTTCATTTATACATGTAACGGTTACTCTAAAGACAAGTTTTTTTTGCTTGCTTTTAGGGTTCCGTACCTGAAAAGGAAAAAAAACGGAACCCTTATAGGATCACTTTGTTGTCTGTCTGTCATGACCATCTATCTCGGGAAGGCGTGGAGGTATCGAGTTGAAATTAAAACATTGTACTAAGGTCTACAGTCCCTTGAAGCTGTGAAAAAACTTCTAAGTTAACGTAAAAGAAAGATACGGGCGTTTATGTCGCAAAAAAACGACACTCAAGGGAATCAAAATTTATAGGGTACTTCCCGTTGACCTAGAACTATGAAATTTGGCAAGTAATATCGTTATATACTACAAGTACCGGGAAAAATCTAAAAACTACATATTTGTAACGAAATCATTTAAAATATCATACTTAATATTATACATACGAAAGTTAGGATGTTTGAATATTTGGATGTTTGTTACTCAATCACGCAAAAACGGCTGAACGGATTATAATGGAACTTTGTGTATATAGAATTTTTAGCCTGAAATAACACGAGTGATACTTTTTGTCCCTGAAATCATCCCTCAAATTTGATGAATTTGGGGGTGGAAGTTAAACTTATGAACCAGACCAGAGTCATGTAGATATTTACAATGCCTGCTGACGTACGGAAAATTCGATTGAGAAGAACCAGTATAATGCTCACCTCCGAATATGCACATATTTGTCACGAATCTTAGGGTCAAGACATAATAAGGACGTATGGTGAGGCGACTCTATAGACAGTTGTCAATATCACGACATTTGACAACGCCATTGACATAGACGTGTCATTTTATGCCGATGACATTAGGTGACGTTGAAGCTAATATTAATGAACATATTTTAAACAATTGAATCGAACATAATTTTACACTTTGAGTGTAATCGTGGCTAAGATAAAGCAGGTTTTCGCATTATTTAGTATTTATTTT
This sequence comes from Epiblema foenella, assembly GCA_963556455.1. Lineage (NCBI taxonomy): Eukaryota > Metazoa > Arthropoda > Insecta > Lepidoptera > Tortricidae > Epiblema > Epiblema foenella. The sequence continues at coordinate 21,243,742 of OY747096.1, read as the reverse complement.
TACGATCGTAGTTACAATAGAGTATTACGCTTCTACTTGATTATGATGAGCTATTATTTTGACAGATTTAGTTCGTATATATGGGATTCTGCTATTACAAGAGCTAAATGATCTCCAAACCAAAACGACATGTCAATTAAAATTAACGCATTTCAGCCCCTAAAGTTCTAACTATTACATACATAACCACATGAGAAACAATAGATTTACTTAATACACTGACCTACAGCCTCTAAAGCGCTTGTGATATAAATATAAGCCAAAACATGCTGACCCATCGAGCCGTAATAATTTTAATGTTTAATATAGGAGATTAAATAGATTGCGCTTTGACATCTGCCTACCGTAGTTGTTAAGAACCTATGGGTCAACTAAAAATTATGGAGTTGTTAGTGCTTGGTTTAAAGTCACAAGTGTCACAACAATGACTTGTGACGCTGTACCCACGGCGTTCAATTTGTATTTTATACATCGCGCTATTAAGATATTTCCTGAATTAAATGGGGTCGGGACGGGTATACGACCTGTGTTTGGAACCCTCGGTGCGTGAGTCAGACTCGCACTTGACCGGTTTTTCTATCTGCAATCGGCTGTTCAGCTATAATCAGATTGTATGTCCTATTACAGTTGTATTGAGAGGTATTTCATTAAATACTCTCCCTCCCGACTTAGAGTTCCATGTCTATTAGTGTCTCTGGTCTAGCTGCAGTATCTGCCATCTCTTCAGCGTTGTCGTGTGGTCGTTGTTGTTAACCACGTCCCTAGGGAGTTCATTTCTGTGCTTGTGAAGCCGTTCTTTGTATTGAATACAACATCTGTTAACTTCTTCTCTAATAGTTGTCATTTCTAAATATTCATGTACCGCTGTATTTTTGTAAACCGGGGTGCGCTTGACATAGCTCTTAGGACATTATTTTGGAACCTTTGCAGAATCTCTAGGTTCGAGTGACTGGCAGTTTCCCATAGTTCTATCCCATATGTCCAAATCGGTTTTATGATGCATTTGTAAACTAACAGTTTATTGGTAAGCGTGAGTGGTGATTGTCGCCCGATCAGCCAGTACAGGCGCGTATATTGCATGTCTGCTTGTTTTCTTTTTGTTTTAATGTGATTTTGGCCCATATTAATCTTTTATCTAGATGGAGCCTAAAATATCTTACACATGTTTCTTGTGTTAGTTGTTCTCCTCTCAGGTTTACAAATGGGCATTCCCCTCTTCTATGTGTAAATGTTATTCGTGCATTTTATTATACAGGGTGTTTGGTCCATCGATTGCCAAAAAGATCTTAGCCATAATGGAAGAAGACCCGAATAAGAGCATCAGAGTACTAAGTTAAAAAAACAACAGTACTTAGATCGCAAATGCTTCAACCACAAGAGACAGTCAAATCACGACTAAAGTCTAATTGATACCATCACCACCCCCCAGGTTCGTCTTTGCTGGGTTCATGGGTTCAACGTCGAGTAAAAGAGAAAGACAACTGCACTTAATGTGCTGTGTAAGAGAGAGATAGCAGTCTTTCCCTACTCCGCACGTGTTGTTTTCAAGATTTTTCTTATCTTATCATGCCTAATCGCTTACGCTCAAGTTTGTGAAAGTTGACCTTGAAGTCCAAATTTACGAAAGATAAGTATTAAATCTTTACAACCTGTAGATCAACCTGTGTGTGGAAAGAAAATGGGGACTTCAAAGCTGGCAGCAAAAGGGAACAGTGTCAATGTTTGAATCTCGATAACTTAACCGTTGAGTTCGTTATTAAATCGTAAAAAAAATTGAACTTTATGAAAGGTTTTATTGAGATAATTGTACATCGTTAGAAAGAACACAAAACACAGTTTTTTTTAAAACAGTTTCAAGACCGCTGTTTCTTTAGTTTTTTTTTCATTGCAAATCAAAGTTGACATTTGACTAAATTTCTACACGTTGTAAAACATTCGAGAGCCAATAAAAAAAAAACTAGACGTTACATGTCAGTAAGTTTGACTTATTCGAGCCGTGCAACGTTACAGATCACGTTGCAGTAAAAATTGCATCTCTCTACTACTTACTTTTTTTTTTAATGAAGTTAAAGCATATCGGCCCTAAAGATTTTTCATAAATTACAAGAAAAACGAAAAAAAATTATACGTGGGCCCAAGAATTTTTTAGAGGGCGTAAGGTGATAGAAAATGACCCCAGCAATCCGCCATTTTTTTTGGCAAACGATGGACCAAACACCCTGTATAAGTACAACATATCCAATTGGCTAAGATTACTATAAACCTAAGTAAAGTTAAAAACATATTAACTAAGAAAAATAAATTTAATTACCACTAAATTAAAACCTAAATATATTACTAGATTGGGCTTTATTTTCCACTTTTCAAAGCGATCAACCGACAAGAGTCTCTTAAGTTATGATGATGATGATACACAATCGGAGAACTCGGTAGGTAAGTATCAATTTACTTCAAAATTCTGAATCACGTTTTCAAGCAATTCCAGAGATTAATTTCGCCAGCAAACATTGACTTTACCACTTAGCAATTTCAAGCACTCGATTCGGGTCCTTATATCTTTGGATGTAACGATCGAATCCGTGTCCTAATAGTTAGTTCAGCCAGATGTGATAAGCACAATATTGGCAAAGTACCTACTCTTGATTATGCCGAATTGGCAATTTAATTTTGAACTAATATTGTAAGATGAGCTTTAGATTATTTTTATATTATTGCTTGTGCCGGCAACTAAGAAAGCAATCCGGGATCTTGAAATACCGGAAACAATCACGGACCTATATTTCCGATTTTCAAATACCGGGATTGAAAAAGACCCTTTACTGTGCTTAAGGCGAGGTTCTTCGAGCGCGCAATGCTAATTTTCTACCCCGCACCCCGCACCCCGCCGCTGCGCAACAAAGACAGCAAGTGCCCCGAGCGCACCGCGACGTACAAGGACGGAGGTCACCTGACGGTGTGGCGACCACAGTATAATATTTACAGTAGCACAACTAGTGCATGTCGCGACAGAGTAATTGGGTTTATAACAGATTTATAGTTCAAGTCAATTACTTAAAATGATTTGTTATGTTATTTGCTACTTAATAGTGCGACTTAGCAAGTAATCTCTTCTTAAAATTCCTATAATATTCTACTCAGACACAGAGTTGATCATTATTAGTTTTACGTCAGATTAATAGGTAAATGTTTTTTTTTCATAAATGGGCATTAATAGCATGCGCGCAAATTACCCATTCCGTGTAAAAAAATAAAAATAAGGTTTAAAAATATTGTTTTTGCCAAGTTTCAACTTTCTGATCAACTGAGTAAAACGCTTTTTTTAATATATTAAATTATGTGTATGTACTACATTGTAAGTAAAAAAAGATTAATCATATGTACCCTAAATAATAAAAATATTTTGTTTCAAGTGAGTCAGTGGTAAAATATTGATTTTCGGATGTTAAAATCTCGTGAACGGAAAGAGGTATTTTGTTGAAATTCAGGATTCGGTAAAAAAGACGGTCTTACAAGACTAGCAAAATTGCAAATTATGTCTTTAAATTTAGAATAAAGGAAAAATTGAAAATTGAATTGATTTTTTTTTTCAATTTTTCCTTTATTCTAAATTTGTAGTTTACGAAAGCAGCGGTACTGCTTAATACAAGAATTAATTATGTCTTTAAAACGATATAGAGGTTAAAAAAAACTATTCCATTTAAGTCACTCGTTGCCGAGATAAGTAGCTGTTAATGTCGTAAAAATAAGATTTAGGCTTATGTGCAAGTTTGGGTGCCCTCACAAATTAACACAATTCATTAATGGTATTCAAGGAAGCGTGTCAAGGTAAATATTGTTTCAGATGTTTGCGCTACCGTCTCGAGCACAAAACTTAGGACGTTAAAAATATAATCTCTTGACTTAAAGTAATGACAGCTTTAAGCGCCACCTTTATGGAGTAGCGATATTATAGTAGATTGTACACCAAGGGGATAAAGCACTGTTTTATGTCACGGGCGCGATATTGACTCCTGAACAGATCGAAGGACTCCAGATTTTACTCCTGAGGGAATTAAAACCGAGTCCTGAGTGTAGTGAGGATTTAAGCACGCCCAAGAAAAAACAGTTTTATCCACGAGTCATCTCTTGCGAGACAATAAAAGACCGTTCATAATAGATATCTGAGCTGAGTGTCACTTAGAACGAATCTGACGTCAGATTTTTAAACAGTGGCGGCCATTTTGATTTTGTTTATTTACGGTCCGATAACGTTCAAAATTGAAATCTGAAAGTCCAAGAGGTCATTTGGAAAGAATCTGACGTACCAACTGAGCTAGACTAGAGCAGGGATCGGATACCGGTATTTTCTCCATAGAAAAATACCGGTATTATTACGGTCACCGGTTCATTATTTCGTTTTTAATGGGACAATCTATTTACAACGTTGTTACCTAAATACGTGATTCAGCCCTACGTAAAGAGCAAAAAATAATCCAAAATATTGGGCTAATTCATGGTTTTTTAAAAATACCGGTATCGGTCCCTGGACTAGAGGTATAGGAACAATTCACTCTGTCAACACATTTTTCAATCAGTTCCCTCATACAACGCAGTACACATTGACATCTATCTAAAACATTCAGGCTTCATTAATTATTTAATACAAAATTAATTTCGATTAATAGAAATGTTCAGGAAATCATGAATAAGGACGTAATTGGGTATCTAATACTCACAGATTGCGTAGTGATGGGACAGTCATGTTCGTTACAAACTGGTACCGTAATTTATTATTGTAAATTACGGTAGGTATTTACTGTATATTCTAAATCCCATGTCTAGCCACGAGAATCCAATTTTCTATATATTTTTAAAAAAGACACGCACACTGTGCACAGGTCGTTGACTTGGACGCAACTGAAAGGCAGGCGGGCGACCGCGGATTATATAAGCCCTATAAGTCCAACGAGTGGTGACTCGCATCAGGAACAAAGTGACCGACATTAGGATTCTAGTGGGAGGTGTTCTGTGCTAATACTGCTAGATAAAGTTACAATTCGCTAGGTAGTACAATCATAAGGCATGTGTAAGGTTTTCTCAGTTTATCAATATATCGGTTTAAAGATCTTTAATTATCAAAAAGAATAACAATAATTCACTTAAATGAGAATAAAATTATATATAAGGTTCATGCATTATAGTACTATTAAAATTATATATAAGGTTCATGCATTAGTGAGTACAATAATAGCTTTAATTTTTTTTATTTTTTTTGACGGGTAGGGATGAAAACATAACGCCGCTGTGTGAGCGCAGTCGCTCTAAGCGGCCCGAGCGCAGTGTGCAACACAATGCACTAGATTAGGGACGCAGATATAGATCGTTCGGAAGCGGCTGGTTCAACAAATGCGAAGCGTGCTATGAGTTTGTTTGTTGCAGATGATAGTGCCGGCAAGATGCGTTTTTGTATGGTTTGAGTCGGATGTGTTAATTAAACCTATATTTTTGTGTTGTTTGCGTAAATATGCTATATAAATGATGTTGATCGTTTACGTTTATATTAGGACTGGAGTTGACTAGTCAATATTATGTAGGTTTGTTTGTAGTGAGTGAATTGGGTATTAAGTTGTAGTAAATCAGGGAAATATATTAGCCGTCACATGTATAAACATATAAAGGTATTTTTTTTGTGTCGGTATAACGCACAAATTCTTTTTTATATATGTATATTAGGTGTTTTTAGTGAGATGATTTTTTGGTAGTTTTTAAATATAGGAGTAGATTTTGAATTTTTAATATCGTCAGGTAATTTGTTATACACATTTGCGCCCTCATAAAGAATGCATTTATTGCCATAATTAGTTCGAGGAGCGCGAAGCACTAGGTTATTAGCATTTCTCAATTTGGTTTTTTGTATCGTCCCTTTAGTCCGAAAAGATATTTGTGTGTGTACATCTTTTTGTAGAATTTTCCTTACCAGTACACATGTTTGATATATGTATGTTTTGATAATATTAAGAATTTTAGTCTCGTGATATATTTTTAATGTAGGTGTGAGGAAATCGTATTTAAATAAAACCTTTATTAGTTTATTTTGACCTCTTTGTATCAGGTTGATATTGGTAGCTGATGTTGGGCCCCATATTTCAATTAAATAGTCAATGTGTGGCTTGACAAGAGTGTTATACATTGTGTACCGTACTCGCTTGGGAAGACATTGTACAATGCCGCGTAATGATCCAGTTAGACTTGCTATTTTGTTTTTAATTTTCTCTATGTGAGGACGCCAAGTTAATTTATTATCTAGTACAAGGCCAAGATATTTTTCTTGATTAACCATTTTGAGTAGCCGGTTGTTGACTTTCAGAGATTCTACGTTAGGCAGTTTTTTGTTTTTTGGAGAAAATATCATATAATTAGATTTGTCTGTGTTTATAGTGAGCAAATTATATTGGAGCCATTTGTTGAGAATGTCTAAGTCATGCTGAGCGTCGATGATGATATCTTGCAATGAATTACCGTAATAAAAAAGACTGGTGTTATCTGCATATAGTGTAACATCTCCCTTTAGACCAATTTGACTTATGTTGTTTATATAGATGAGAAAAAGGAGCGGGCCAAGGATAGAACCCTGGGGCACGCCACAGTTGACACATTTTGGGCTACTTTCATAATGACCTAGTTTTACCATCTGCCTACGATTTTCAAGGTAAGATTGAAACATTTTTAATAATAATAATAATAATAATTTTATTTCGGACAGAATCCATATGAGATTAGTTACATACTTATACACTAGTGTTAGTTAATTACCTTACAACAATCTATAATTATAAAAAAATCAATCAATCTATCAATCTATTATTATTTTATTATTAATGCAACTCCTCTCATGCCAACATTGTTCTTCAGCTTGTCCAGAAGCATATAATGACTGATTGTGTCGAAAGCCTTTCTTAGGACAATGAACACTCCAAGTACTACATTCTTCTGATCTATATTGACTTTAATTTTTGTTACCAGGTCCATTGTGGCGGTCAATGTATTTGATAGAGGCCTAAACCCGTACTGTTTTTCGTAAAGGAAGTTCATTGACCTAAGATGGCTCTCGAGACGGCTATAAAGTATAGTCCCACGCACTTTTGAAAGAGCAGGAAGAACTGAGATAGGCCGGTAGTTGCCAGGATCTGACTTACATGAGGATTTTAAAAGTCACGCCAGTCTATGGCGTGACTTTTGCAAGCTTGAGGCTATCGGGAAAAGATCCAGATGCTAGGCATTTGTTGAAACATTTTGATAATTGTTCCAGTATGACATTTTTCACACACTTAACGGACTTCAGCGTTATGCCATCCAAACCTGAACTCGTGTTTATATCTAGGTTGTCAATAATTGTGGAAACTTCTTTAACTGTTACAGTAGTAAACTCCAAAATTGGTCTTATTGGATCTCGGCTCACACTAGCAATAGGACATGGACCCATTACAGTTGGAATTTCACGAGCTAACTTAGTACCTATGCTCGAGAAGTAGGTGTTAAAATATTCGCAAACTTTCTTTGGATCAGTTATAGTACCCGTTTCTGTTGTAGTTTACAGGGTATGCGGGCTTCATCCACTTTGTTTCTTGCCAAACTGTTTATTATTTGCCACATTTTAGACGGGTTTGATTTACAGCTGGTGAACATTTTGAGGTAATATGAACTCTTCGTTTTTTGGATAGTTTCGGTTACTTTGTTACGCTCTTTGATAAAGCTGTCTTTTGTGTTCTCGTTTGAAGGGTTCTCCTTGTGTTCTTGCCATATGATATTGCGCTTTGTTATGCCGTCGATGACTTCTTTATTGATGCAATCCTGTCTGGGAGGATTCAAGAATTTGGTTTTGGTGACTTTGCTATTTATTATGCAGGAGATCAGTTTTCTTTCCAAAGAGGTGTACTCACACTCAGTGTCTGCTTCAATTCCGATATTCTGGACTAATTTGTACAGTTTATCATAGATTATTGCTTCATATCTGGTTTTCTTAGTCACATCCAGTTGACAGCTCCTCATCTCGAGGTAGATTTGCTTATGATTCGACATTGCCGACTCGACCAATGCCATATGAAAAGAGTTTCCTGTTAGGTTTGTACAGACGTGGTCTATAATAGAAGAAGTGGTTTCTGTTACGCGCGTTGAGTATTCCTTATCCAGCTGGTTTATGATTTGATAGCCATTATCTTCCATAGTTTGTCGGTAATCATTTGTTATTCTATCTGTGTTAAGGAGATTAATGTTGAAATCCCCGAAGACTAATGCTCTTTGGTGTTTGCTTAATTGCTCGGAGTAAGTGTCTAGAAATGTATGAAAATTTGAAGTTTCGGGTTTTCTATAAATAACACCAGTCTAATGAGTATTTCTCTAAGTGAATCCAGAGGTAGTGATTCCCATCCTTGTTAATACTTGTAGTCTCGTTGTGCTTCAAATTATTATGTGCGAATATAGTGACACCACCACCGCGCGCATCGGTCCTGAAACTCGAGTAATGTGTATCCTGGTATTTGTATTCGGTCCAGATCATCCTGGGACCTAATCCATGTTTCAGTCAAGATTATAATATGGATGTTAGTCTTGAAGGCCTTAACAATACATTTGAGTTCGTCTAATTTCCCTGGTTTCATGATGCTTCTCACGTTCGCGTATAGATATTTGAATGACTTCTTATGAGTTGTGATGGCGTTATAAGTAGTTGTGACTTGATATGTTTTGTTGTCAGCGATATGTCTGCAGCACCGACCGTTGCCGGTGCCATATTGATTTAGTTTTTTGCCGGGGCTTCAACAATCTTGGGAATGCCTTTAGAGTATTTTATAATTAAATTGCGCTCACCATTTGCGTTCTTTTTTCAATATCCTTTTTCAAGTTTTTCATATAGTTTTGTTGTTGTGGTGTTTGGTCAGAGTAAATTTTGACTTGTTCGTTCATCACACTTGATTTATTAACGAGAATCATTTTTGCGTCTTCTTTGGAGCGGAGTAATACTTTTAGTGTACGATTTTTTCCGGCCTTGTATTTTCTTAATCGTTTTGTTTGTCGGGGTTCCTGACATGAGGCTGATATTCCTCTGATTATTTTTAAAGCTTCTTTCACGTCTTCTGCCTGTCGTAATTCTCGTGTTTCGGCATTTGGTTCAGGAATTCCTGCAATAATAATATTGCTTGCTCGTATTTCACGGTCTTGTATTTCTGCAATTAAATTTTCGTGTGAGATGCTAGGTACAGACTCGGCAGTTTTCGATTCATTTTTAAACTGTATAACGTCCAACTCCAGTCTCACAATTCGGGTCTCTGCGTCTGTTGTGATAGATGTGAGGTTTTCAATTTGAGCCTTAATAGTATTTTGTTCTGTTGTTAGATTTTCCATTACTGATTTTATGTTTTTTACTTCATCTTTTATCATGGTGAACTCCTCGGAAATTTTGTTAATCGATTCCGTTTGCTTTTCCCCTGTTGTTTTGGATAATTTCATTAGTTCCATCATCTCTTGCATCTGTTTTCTCATCTAGACCATTTGATCGAGTAAGTCTTCATTGTTGTCTTTGTACTTACGTTTCTAAATGTGATTTAGTGTTATCGTTGGCCTCTGGTGAAAGTTGGGATGTTTTTGATAAATCTGGTTGTGACCCGCCAAAGCCACTTCCAGTTGGCGAGCGCATCGTTGCCATCTGTGTTTGAGTGTGCGCGAAGCTTATCTATAGTAACTGTTCGATATAATGAGTGGGCCGTAAAATATATTCCCGTCTCGTTTACCCAAGGGGGTGAAGAGCTGTAACCGCGTCGTCAGGTGAGGTGTTTGGGATATGTGGCGTAAACGCCAAGTTTGATTTCACACTGATTTGACACTTATGCACGTATGTGATAATGGACAGAGTCTCTTGATGTTATTTAAAATGTTTAAATAAAGTTTTGCGACACGGCTGCTCTAGAACGCTGAGTGCGTGCGCTACGGAATATGAATATGCGTGAGACTGCAAGTGTGCACTACGCCCTGCAACCTGTAGGGGCCGGGTCGCTCGATGCCCCACTTAGCAATGCCCGGGTCGCCGGTCGCTGCAACAAGTGCTCCCTGGACCCTACCGGTAGCAACAACACACAAAAACGTACTAATGCGATCATTTATGTAGGTACTTACTTGTAGATACACTCATACTTTAATCTTAAATACATATAGGAAGCAACCAAGGCTTTGGCGGTCATCGCTTAATATTAGCCCTTATACCGAGATTTAAACCTAGATCCTTCGTTTGTTTGACTGAGTTAGTTTAGTTAGAAAATATATTGAAGTAAACGGTAGTCGGTAATACATTGACTGTCACTCTTCTTTTTGACACATGTGTGTCAGTGGCAATTAATGAATGGGTTACCGTCATCGGGCATAATATAGAAATACACTACTTTTCATTTCGCAGAAACTTTTTTTTAGAAACCGTTACCTTTTGAGGTACAGCTGAAAGGTCATTATGTAGAATCCATTAGGGTGTACCAGAAAAGTAGGTAGGTTAGTTTAGCCAGTTTAGGACAGAACTGGGACCCTTTTTGAAAAAAAAAAAGATTTTTCACGCCACTGCTCGGAAATATGGCAATAGATGGCGGGAATTGAGGTGTCAAAATTGACAATAGTAGCCGAACTCATGAACAGGACAACTATGAACCTAAAATACTACAACCATGCAATTATGTAATAAAGAGTGGACTCGGTGTAATGTTGTATACATTCAATCAGTTATACAAATACGAAGTATATCGATGCAGAGAGAATAAAAATAACGTTGTCACTTTCTAACCAATATCTTATTCCTTATGTAGAAAAGATGACATTACTTCAGTATGTGCTGCTATGGCAATATGTTTCATTTTACATACCTACCCAATACCTACTGTGGCCGGTCAGCCATGTTAGTGGGACGTCAGAAATGTCAAAAGTTAACGATGTTTTGAATTGATTTTAATAAATACCAAAGATTTTGCAAGACATTGCAGCTTTATAATTTTGTGCAGTGGTTAAACAGGTCCAGGACATAATGCGTAAGTGCAGTGTCGTTGGTGTGGTGCGAAAAAAATCGGAAACCAGAAAAGTTTGTCGGTTCACCGGTGTGTTTACATTTTCACTGAAATATTTGTTATTATTAAGATGATCAACTTCTTCTGGTGAGTATTTAGTTAATAATCATCCAAAGAATACGATTAGTGGCAAAGTAGAATAAGATAAGGGTTTATTTCTATTATTTCCGAATCCGAATATAAAAATAGGTTACTTTAGTGGCTAGCGATGTGATTTTTATATCAACTTCTAGAAATGTTAGGACATAAAATCCAAATAATTGATTGTCTTAAACATTTAGAAGAATGTAACATAATGTTGTAAACATACACAAAAACACGAATTAATACAAATTATGATTAATAATGATTTTGTCGCCCCATACCTGAATATAAAGAAAATAAGGAGCGTCTCGGTACCACCCGTCACAAAACTGAAGTAAAAACTAAGTCTTAAACAATAGTTATTGATAACTTTAATAAATTATACATAAAAACGACAAAAAAAACACTTTTCCAGATCAACTTTCTAACCAACAGATACACAGACAGACAGACGGACGGACGAACGGACGGACGGACGGACGGACGGACGGGCGGACGGATGGACGGACAGACAGACAAAGTCTTATTCATAGTCAAAGAGAATATAACTTCTACGTTCTAAGAGACGGGACTTCGAACTAGGTTTTGAATGACAGTGACATTGTCATTGCATGACATTGACGTAGAGTTTGGCAAACATTCTGTACCACAATAAAATAAAATAAAGGAAATAGGTAATGCCAACATTACAGCGCGATAGGGATTTAACTTTGATGTAGTACGGTTAAAGATATCGATATCGATAAACGATGACTAGTGACGTCGTGAGTTCCATTTTTATAAAAATCCCAGTTAGAGGGCGTCCATTATTTACGTGAGATGTTTTGGCGGGAGGGGATCGAATTTTGCCAAAAACACCTCACATTAATAATAGATGCTCCTTTATTAACAATTGGGGGTTTGAATCCATTCTCAACTGGTTAGGTTATGACGACTACACTACGACGTCCATGCGCTTATTCCGCAGTGGGTAGAGCTAGAAATAAATAAAATAAAAAAAGTATTAAGTTGTGTTGCTTTAAATATATTAACCATCTCTTTACACGACTTTTCTTGCGGTGAAAATTTTTGGGTTGAAAGTGGTCACCACAAACAAATTTTAATTCGTTCAACTTCTCAATCGGAACGTAGGCTAGGTCTTCATTGCCAATCACTTTCACCCACTGTCTGCAACTGAAAAATACCATGAGTTCTATATGATAAGCTAGTTATCGATATATTGCGGCCAACACTAGTATGTATAGTATACGAATAAGTACGGTGCGCCCGGCGCTCAGAAAAAAAATTCTACCGGTTTACTTTGCACTTTTTAGACAAGTTTGGTGTCGTTTTCAGGTAAATAGATGATGCCCGATTCATTTCCCATACCAGTTTTTTAGGGTTCCGTAGCAAAATATGTGGCAATAAAATAAAAAAACTTTTAGTAGTAACAAAATGTAAATAAACCCTCATATTTCCATTTTTTTGTATGAAACTTGGTTAATAAAAAATACTGTCCGTAAGCTCATTTAATGCAGATTATAAAAACATTACATAACAAAAACACTCATCTTTTAACGGAAGGGGCAAAAAACCGCATTTGAGGCGTGGAAGGCATATCCGAATGTCACACGAGGATTTGAAGCACTTTACAAAGGAGAAGATGCAGACGCTGAAATTCAAAAATTTGTGATTACTTATGTATGATAGGTAAGGAAATGAAATTCAAAACATACTATCCAGTACCTACTTAATTTTTATTACATATTTGTTTTTCAAATCATGCCCCTTTGTGACAGTAAATGAGTGCCGCAAGCATTTGTTTACCATAAAGGATAGGCAAATCGAAAATTTGCCTCCTACAGAAGCTGCTCTGAAACAACATACCTTAAGGGCAGTTTTACAGGCTGTTTATATTTGGGGGCAGTGCCTTAACAAGAATCAAAACATTCCTTGTCCATCTGAATGGGGTTGGCAGAAAGAGAAAGACGCTTGGGTGTCACTGTGGACCCAAAAACCTATGGCTGCTCAAGCGTGCCTAGAATTAATAAGATGCCGATGCGTGAAATCTTGCAGTTCTAGGTGCAATTGCTTGAAACGCCAGCTTAAATTTACCGAATTGTGTAATTGTGGAGGCGATTGTAAATAAAACTTATTCACAAACGTTCTATTATTATTTTATAACAACATTATATTATGACTTCGTTAATAAAAAGAAGAAAAATTAAGAATCACGCTGATAATATGTTAATTTTATTTTACGATGATTATAGGTTGGTTAACCTATATGAAATGTAAATATTTTTAGAATTTGCATTAAATAGGCTTTTAGATAGTATTTTTTTTATACAAATTTTTTTACAAAAATATGAAAATATGAGGGTTTTTACATTTCATTACTACTAAAATTTTATTATTTTAAGTATTGCGACTTATTTTGCTACGGAACCCTAAAAAACTGGTATGGGGAACGAATTGGGCGTCATCTAGTTACCTGAAAACGACACCAAACTTGTCTCATAGGTCCAAACTAATCCGCTAGAAATTTTTTTCTGAGCGCCGGGCGCTCCATACTTTGAATATCGAATACCTATATTTATTATCGAATCTACATCCCACTACCAAATCCACCCCACTACATGGTGCTTTATTTAATACGTTGGCAACATACTACTCGTAACTATAAAATGGTAGAATGCAGTACGAATGTGGCAGATATCCAGATTAGAGGGGGTGGATGTAGTACGGTAATATGGTAATGCGGCTCCGTGTTAGCTCAGTTAGCTGTCGGGCGAATGTTCATTCCATTGGACGAATTAATTACGTATGTAGATCGAACCGGAATTAGCGAATATATTCTGATTATGCACATATAGTATATGATGTATAATATGGGCATATGAGGAAACACGAAATCTTCTTAAAAAAAATGACCCCTCCTATAACTTATATTGGACCATCCGTATGATCTTACTAATATTATTATAATATAATAATGTTTAAGTGTTTGGATGTTTGCTACTCAATCACCCAAAAACGGCTGAACGGATTATGATGAAACTTAGTATACGAGTTTATAGCCTGGATTAACATATAGGATTTTTTTATCTCGTAAATCATACCTCGAAGGGATGAAATAGGAAGTGGAAGTTTACGTGGACGAAGTCGCGGGCAAAAGCTAGTATAATATAAGTAAATACTGCATTGTTATCCGACTTACATTACTTATGTATGTCAGTATGTATGTACAAATCATTCGAAGACGGGACGTATAGAATCAAAGACGAAACGAAAGCTTGTAAAACATCTCTTTCCCCAAAGTGGCACGATTACAGATTCCAGTGCTGGCGGGGCGGTGGGAGAGAGGAGGTGAAGACTTCTGGAATATTTGTACTGTAGGTATGTCCGGAATCGAAAAATATTTTTTGTCAAACATGCAATGAAATATTGACGTTATGTTCGCTATAACAGGCTTTAAAGTATCACATTTCGGGCCGAACAACTCGAGAGAACTTTAAAGAAATTTCATACAAAATTGAAGGCCTAGGCCGGGAAGTAATTTTTTTTAATTCTAATGTAAACATGGCTTCTGTGTTCATGAACAGGGCTGTGACCGCGAAAGCATTATCGTATTTTTTCTCTCTGTCGCTCAAATGACATTTCTCATTGGAGCGATAGAGAAAATACGATGGTGCTTTCGCGGTAGCGCCCCAGGCTCAACAGCTGAATTATATTTTTTTTATTTTTTTTTAGTGGCTGAATTATTATCGGACCAAAAATATCCGCGTTAATGCCTATTACACACGAACTGATATTAAGAATAAATTTAAAATATTGTCTATACGTAAGTCACCGGTGACCATAGACAATATTTAAATCCTCTGCATTTATTTTATTTATTAAAAATTGAGATTCTTATTATCAGGTTGTGTATAATGGCCCTAATAGGGTCTATTCGAACACTACACACGCGAAATACGGACGACTTCCGTAAATAAAAACATTAAGGAGGGATCGGAGGAAAAATTAAAATTTGTTTTTTGAGAGGTGTATTTTTTTATTTCATTACATGTTTGAGAAAAGCACTATAGGTGCACGCCTTGCCGTGAAAAGGGCTTGCCGACTTCGTATCACTATCCGTCTATCTCTACTCACCCGGCAAGCCCTTTTTTCGCGGCGTCTGCAATTTCCAATTTTTTTTAGACAGGGACATGACACATGACTACTGTATGCAGGTTGATTTACACAGGGACAAACGCAATCCAGAATAGCTTTTTCCCAAAGCCCTATACTCAATTCATCGCTGCGGTTTGGACCCTTCGGGTATGGAATGGAACCCGAATAACTGAGCCCCCCTCTAATTTTCAAATCATTTCTAATCTAAAGGTTTGCGTCCACCTCCGGTATCCGGAACGACTTCTGGTTAATAAAATTGAGTTCAGTGACCCCCAAAACCCATTTCAAGACACCCCACTCGACCAGATTCGAGTTATAATACAGTTTTTCAAGTTTAGGCCCGATTTTGGCCGCAATCTTGTTTGCATCCACTTCTGGTATCTGGCTGGGCCGACTTCTGGTTATCAAAATCGAGTTCAGCGACACCCAAAGCCCATTCTAGGACACCTCACACGATCATACTCGAGTTACAATATGGATTTTTTGAGGTTTTTTCGCTACTATGGCCGTCATCTTGTATTTTGAGCAAAGGAGCCAAACTTCCGGTTGGTAAAATTCAGAATCGGATTAAGCAGGCTTTTTTTACCTCGTGTCTAACGGATCTCTATAAAACCGAGCCTTAATGAGTTCGTCGACCGTCGTTTGTCGAAATAAAAATAACGTGTACCTAACTTATTTCATGAAAAAGAAAACAGTCGATTTTAAAATAGACTGTACTTAGTGATTGTGTGCGAGTAAAATATGTATAGTGAAGATGTTGCATTATAGGTAATGTTGCGCATGGAATAGAGTATAAATGGAAGAAAACAATCATCACTGCTATACAGGGATCACTCACAATCGTAAAGTGAAAAAATATGATTTTTGATTACATTTTCGGAGTCATTCTGTACACATGTTGGTTTCTAATAATATAATGAGTAGGTATACATGGTTACGATTTACAAAAAAATCTTTAGCGTCTACAATAAAGTGGAAACATCCCTTCGTATTAGTCGTCTGTACGCCATTTGCTACAATAATTGGACTGTCATTAGTAGTTACAGAATCCGACTGTGCAGCCGAGCACATTATGCAAGTGCGGTGTTTTAATATCGCATTCGTTTAAGCTTGGCCCGCACCCAACACGCCACTGCAGATGGACACTCGCCTCTGTATTTCTAATAAATTGCAAGTATACTTGCAGCTTATTAGTTAGAATTAAAGATAATTAGAAATAAAGTAACAAAATGTTTTTACCTATCTATTGATATTCCTGCAAATGATAAACAAACTTAACCAGACTGGCCCGCGTTGGGAACCACTTATGTATTCCATTTTTAAACATTAGTTTAATCTTCACATTATATTTTCCTTCCTGCAGTAGTTAAGGCAGTACATCGAAGTGGAACGTCCCATATTCAAAACTTGAGACTGGTAGGAAAAGATACGAGTAGTTAATTTACTGAGGAGAGTTAAAATTTGGCATATAACGACTATAGCTGGCATTGATTAAAAAAGTTATAGAACTGTGATTTCTAAAAGCTTTAATTGGAATACATAGTTTCAAACATCATGCTTTATCGCACCGTTGGCAGACACGAGCCAATCGCCATTGGCATATAGTAAGGTCATAGCGAAGGCCGTGTCCAGTGGATGGGACCTTTTTGAATGAGTTCCAAGTGCCGGCTCGGTCTGTGAGCCGTGGCACTCGAGGGCTGGCCCCAAGCTTAACCCGTGAAGGGTCGATTGTTGGTCGTGTACACAATAGATACAAACGTTGGATATGATGAACGATGTAAAGTTGCCGATCGATCCAACGAAATTCTGTATTGAATGAAATAAATTACAAGTATACATATATATGCCATACTAAAGGACGAATGTAATATCTATTACCTAATAAGGGAAAGAGGTACTTAGAATTGGGTCTGAGACTAATGAAAGAATAGTTGAATCATCCAAATTTGATTTATTTCAATGATGGTGATTTTTAGGGTTTTGTACCAAAATGGTAAAAAAGGAACCCTTTTAACTTTGTCTGTCTGTCTGTCTATTACATCGCTAAATATCTCAAAAACTACTTATGCTATCGATTTGAAATTTGGAATAGTTATAAAGAAGACTTACCTACATACATAGAACGTGACTTCTTTAAAAAAATATATTTTCTGTGAAAAATTACAGATGATGATGTGGTTCAAAATTTTAAAGTCTAATTAATATGTCGAGTGGGGTGTCATATGAAAGGGCTTGGGTTGCACATTCTGAAACATTTTTTTTACGTTGAGTCATTTTTGTTTTATGAGGGAAAATGTAAAAAAATAACGTCCCCCCTCCCCCCTTATTTCCCATAGGGTTGGAACCGGTATACATCTGTAAACGGAACCCTCGGTGCGCGAGTCCGACTCGCACTTGACCGGTTTTTTAATAAAGGACTAACTATAATGTTAGCGGTTACGGTTAATCTTTCTCTAAAAAAAATTTACAGTATACGTTGCAATGCGTATTCGTTTTTAAGAAAACGAAGACCAAGGTCTAAATCTGAAATATTATTCAACTTCTCGTGAAACTTGTGGTTCCGTCTATTTACCTATTATAGTCAACGTAAAGAAAAAACGACGTTAATAAGGGTGGGTTGTAAGTACCAAACCGTCTATAATCGTAAGCGGTGTTCGCTAAAATCTGATTGTATGGAATGTTTGACAATTTTGATGCTGCTGAACCTTACGATTACAGGCCGATCATCGTCAAATATGGCGTCGGCAGCTGTCATCCCTTAGAAACTTGTCAAACTTTTCATACAATCAGATTTTTAACGAACACCCCTTACGATTACAGACGGTTTGGTGCAACCCACCCTTAGACTGTGATCTTGTTGATAACAAAACAAATGAAGACTTTTCTGAATTTCCTAGCTGGTTGCAATTTGCAGCACGCGCAAATATTACGGCCAGAGTGCACTCGCCAATTAGTTACAGTTTCATTTTACGTTCCACTTTTTGGAGCGCACACCTAAACTGTTAAATGGTAAGTAATTACATTTCGCAAAGCTTACATCTTACCAAACATTTGCTACTAATTATTATTGGGAATAACTGTAGCAAAAATAACGTATGCCTTTAGATAGTCTAAAACCTAAAATATTTATATTTTCAGTTACTATGAAAATCACACTATTCCTAAATACATAAAATAAACCGACGTGCAATATCTCCGCGCTGTTTACATCAATACATACTATAAGTAACACGCATGCAAATAGGAAGGCGCAGGCAGATTCTACCAATATAGTTTATCAAATGAAATATAAGTAATACAACAGCGAGACTTTTATCGAAATGATTAAAGGATGGAAGGAAGAAGTTGCTGTATTGTGAACTCCTGTTTCCGCGCTCTCATTCGAATATAGTTCCAACGAGAACGCACAGTAATTTCTGCGAGATAAACACCGACGTGCCGTGCATCACGGCTCCATCGGCGCGGGAAGATTTATATTCCCGTGACGCGGACGAGGGTTCCAGTGTGAAAAACTATCGCTCGAATATTTTTCCCCACCGTAAATTGTTTGTTTGGGCCACAAACAATAAAAACATTAGAGTTCATTGCTTTCTTAACAAATAACTTAGCGTAAAGGTTCATTTACGAATGGGAATTACAGTAGTGGTTGGGTATTCTTTTATCTGACTTCAAAAGGAGTGGATTACTACAAGCGTATGTTTGTAAGTTGTACATGATTTTATAGTGCAGACCGCATAAGATCCACAAACGTTATCTATGATAATAGGTGCCTACTTATTTTACAACATTGGTAGTTTTTTTTATGATATCAACTCATCAAATTCCCGATATTTAAGTAGAGTGATGTGTACTGACTAAAAACTGAAGAACAAATCCCGGTGTCTGGACGTACAGACGGAACTTTCAATATTACATATACATAAGCCACATTTATAAAATGTTGGCTATTTTCTATAGCATGGAGCTAATACACTTATCTTTTCAAGGGGTGTCGTGAATTACTACGGCCGGATTTAAATAAACAGGAAGAACGTTTACTTTTGTGCTGGATTTGGTCGATTTTGACACGAAATGAAATTTAAGACCGCTTAAACGCTTATATACTTGTTTATGTTCGGATGATACGTTTAATCATCATAAACATAATAAAATAAAGTTTCAAAGGGGGCCCCACGGCTACCCAAATGGCACGCATACCCAAATAAAATCCTACTTGCCATTACTGAGCGAAGAACTCCTGCTTCTTCTGCTTTTATGTCCCGATTATCCGGCTGTTAACCGTGAGACTGCGTGTAGTTACTCTATCTCGTTGAAATTAACAGAAGAAACTATTCATAATTCTGAAGATAACTGCACAATTATACATTTATGCATTTCCCACTGGTTCAATCCAAGCGCAATTTATTTATATTTAGTGAAATAAGTACTATTTTAAAGAAGAAAGTGCTTTTCGGGGAGAATAGAACAGCAGATAAATACCTACGACATCCTGATACAAAATTATGTGCCATAGAATTCAGAACCATATTTCTGGATCCAGTGAAATGTGACAGGTATAAACTTAAGTTTGTACATAGACTTAATACAACAGACCACGCTGGAAACGACAAGCGATACAAAAATGTTTAATTAACATGGGATGGTTATGAAAGGTAAAATGTTGTATCCTACTTGGAAAATGGCAGGTGCCCGGAATGTTGTAAAATAGAAGGTGCTGCTACCGACTGCTGACATACTTTTTTTTACTAATTAAGAGGATTTAAGCAATAGTAACATGATCATTGCGTGCGTTAATAATAGGATTATGTGTGAGATTGTCGTGTTTTTAAGTACATTATTTAACAAAAAAAACCTATGGTGCAGTCATCGTCCGCTACAGACCTCTCTACAACTGGAGAAAGTTCAAGGCCCTGTAAACTTCACTAAAACTAGCGAAAAAGTAACAAATTTAAATGGTACAATGCCCATAATAATGCATGCTTCTTTAGTAATTCGATGCAATAACATTGCAAAATTTTACTACCAAGCTGCCACAAAACAACTCACTGTCTTTCTCTGTGCGATTCTGGGATTCTGTGGTGTCGAACACTGGCGAAATGAATGAAGAAGAAAGAATGTAGGTTTTAGATGAGTAAATACCTGAAAACTGAGATACACCGGACAGCATCGACAGGCCCGAGTTGCGGCTGTGGGAAGGATGGATCATCCCTATGGAACATATCTCCGAGTCCTCAAACTGCCACATTTTGAAACTCGGTTTGGGTCTAACACATGCAAACCATAAACACTTTAATGTTACTCAAAAGATAAATGAATATCGGTCTAATTGATAGACCTTGAATTAATGATGATGTTTTTATCACATGTCGAGTTAAAGCAGTTTCGGTGATGTGTTGCGGATATGCATGGAGAAAGTCTGCGCGGCGCAAAGGTTGCGGCGAGACTGAGCTTGGTTGGTTGGCCGGGTGGTTTCCCTTTCCCTCACCCTGCCCCCCTGCTTTTGTGTTGGCTAGAGGGGGCGACATCATGGGACCGGGACGGCCTCTACTGAGGCATTATCGCTATTCTGTCGCAGTGTTATCGTTTTCATTAGGGGAAGTATAATTTGGTATAAGGCGAAATTTGATTCACTAAAATAAGGCTCGGTTTTATAAAGATCCGTTCGACCTTATGTCGGTTTGTTATGTCAAAAAATGTACTGACTTACTGAAATTTGATCTGACATTTGGTCTAATGGATCTTTATAAAACCCAGCCTAAGGATCCTTTTGTTTGCGTTTTACTAAACGTTGAATTTTTCTATTATGTTTATTCGTTATAAAAGTCACGATAGACTGACTGTATCCAAGGATAGTTCCACTAACTGTTTATTATAAAAGAAATTTAAGAGTCAAAATGTTGAAGTTACTTGAAATTGTTGTGACACTTTTGTTAGTATTACCTAACTTGAAATAGTATATTTTAAGGGCTGAATTTAGCTGCTCTTATTTGCGGTATTTTAGTAAATAAATGTAGCTTCGTACCGAAGATTTTTTCTTCTGAACCTAAAGGTAATAACGCAGTGACCAAATAGGTATTTTAAGTACTGTTACCGGGTTGCTAAATATCTGACTGTCATTATGTACAACAGAAAATATTCTAATTAGGCTAAACAGCAACCTACCATAGTAATATATTCCTGTATCTGCGTTAATAATTGACTGAGTGAAACGAAGGTCTATGCTTCAGCTTCGATAAAAATGCTATCGTGTGTATGGATTTCCATTTGTTCTCGTCTACAGGTCGCAATTCTCAACCGATTCTCGTGAAATTTCGTGAGCAGGTTCGATAGTTATATATAATTTTTTTGTCGAGACAGTTTTTGGAAATTTCCAAAAACAATTTTTTTATCAATGACTGTAAGTTTCTGTGGGCGAATTTCGGTTTGTTCTACTCTACAGGTCGCATTTGTCAACCGATTCTCGTGAAATTTTGTGAGCAGGTTGGATAAATATAAAGATTTTTTTTGTCGAATAAGTTTTTGGAAATTAAAAAAAAAATTTGTTCAACGGTTTGTTCTCCTCTACAGGTCGCATTTCGCAAACGATTGTCGTAAAATTTTGTGAGCAGGTCCGGTAATTATATAGAATTTTTTTGTCGAGTCAGTTATTGGAAATTTTAAAAAACAATTTTTATTTCAAAGATTTTGTAAGTGTCTGCATCCGAATTTCGGTTTGTTGTCCTCTACAGGTCGCATTTTTCAACCGCTTCTCGTGAAATTTTCGTGATCTTTTTTATAATGTCAGATTTTAGAAATGATAAAAAAACTCACTCACGAGGTCTATAGCTCACAGATCCACTACTAAATAATCTTCTAAACTTTAGCTCACTAGTAAATTGGCACTTGTAGAGTCGCTAGGCCAGTTACGCGGCCTGCGTTAGTTTGCGGCCTTCTGAAGAACGAAGTTTGTTCAATTAAAGATATTTCTATTTTTACATGCCCGAAAGAAGTAGTGAGTCGTATGCGTTTTAATTAGTATCTATTAAATGGGAATATATTACAAAAGCAAGAAAATATCCTTTCAGTTCATCAACTCATCAAAGTGGCCGCAAACTAGCGCATCAAATTAACAGGCCGTAAACCCATCTACCGACCCTAATACCTATAATGCAAGAAATTTATCTCACTTTTAAAGAGTAAAATTAGTACTTCAATTCACCGTAGATATGAGGTCAGAAGACTGAAAAGTATAATCTAATTGCTTGACCCCACTGTGGTGGGATTATAATTTAATGTAAGATTTGTTCTGAAAGGACTAAGATATACTTATGCTTTTGGGAAGTGAGATCGAACCGTCATCAATATTCTAAACTGAAGAAGATGAGAGACAAATTCGCTGATAGATGGCGCTGTACCCATGGCGTTCAATTTCTACACCATGTTGTTATGATTTTCCTAAATTAATTGGGTCGGGACGGATACACATCTGTGTACGGAACCCTCGGTGCACGAGTCGGACTCGCACTTGGCCGGTTTTTTTATGTCTGTTACCTCAGAACTCCGTCATTTATGAACCGATTTGGATAACTATTTCATTGGTTGAAAGCATAAGTATACTTCAAGGTTGGTCCCGTTGTTACCAGAATCCAGTTCTGATGATGGGGTCCATGAGAAATTCTGGAAACTCCTCAAAAATTCAAGGGAACCCTATACCGATTTTAGTATTTCCATTCAGAAAGTAGCATTTGGTGAACGAGAACTTATGAAGAGGACCAGGGGTGGTCATCAAAAACTCCTAATGTTTCACGGTTATCTATGTCAGCAGTAAGATATTTCGATCAAGATACTGAAGCGACTATGACGAAGAATTTAAATGGTCGTGAGGTAATGTTACCAGATCTGGTTATGGAAGCCGGAAGGTAGGTAACGGAACTCCGTAATAGAACAGTGTAGCTTAGCCGTGTTTGAGCTTATTGGAATCGTCATGAGATGCACTCTCGTAATGATTCACTAAAAAGTGTGAAATGATTTTCTTTTAATAAAAAATAAAAAAAACTGAAAAGTAATAAAATATTGCCTAACTTCTAATAGCTCAATATTAAACTAATATGATTTAACCTAACCTAACAATGTAGACTTATTATAATTTTCGTTGTTGGTGCCATTTCATCAACTTTAAGCATTTTTTTGTACAGCATACCAGTTATTTTAATTTTTCTATGAATCTTCTCATCATTCTTATCATCGTAAACTATCACTTTTTAGCCATTTATTCTCATTTACATAAAAGTTAATGAGCATCTTAGTTAAATATAATAAACGTGCAGGTGTATAGATCGGTAGTGAAGTATTAATAAAAAACACTAAAACACACTTCAAGAATAAGTATAATTTATTATCATATGGAGGTCGAGAATATCAATATAAAAACACAACACATGTTAAATTTATGAAAAATCACTCTCCTTAAATCACTGTAAAATTACACAAGTTAGATTTACTACAAACACTCCTACCGTAAGGAAAACGTGTAATGCTATGTGTATAGGTAGTCGGACACTGCCGTGTAACAGAGCTGGGAGTTACCAAATAGGTCCTAAACTGGTGAGGTGAAGATGGAATGAGGGGATGATATGACAGGGTTTATGATAAAGGAATGAAACAGGTACCTTTAGAGACTTGGGAGGATATATAACAAATCATATATATAAGGTATATCCCCCCCAAAAGGCCAAGGACAGGGTACACTGGAAGGAGCTGGAGGAGGCCTTTGCCCATAAATGGGTACCTCACTTGTAAATGTAAGCAAAAAAAATGTAGCATTAACAACTGTCCAACATTGTTAACTTAATAATTTGAGAAAAATAAAGGCTTATTATTATTATATATATCTTTAATAATGTAAGCTTTATCCTCAATCAATTAATTGAGAACCCGTTCAGTCTAGTAACATACTTGGGTTTTTATCGATGAATTGGACACCAGCCACTATCACACTACTTTCTAAATCTACTGGTTCCTACCCAGAACAAATGACACTAAGGCATTATGTATCGAATAATGTTATGTTATATGTTCAATGAAGGGAAATATTGTATCGAAACATGTATCAATAGTTTACATCTGTAAATAAAAGTACACATGAAGTCTCCAACCCATAATGGGCCAGCATGGGAACTATACTCCTGTGTGCATGAGTGGAACAACTCATTTCCACTTATATTTTCAGACCACCAAAATTAGGCCTTTTAAATAAATGAAATAAGGGAACTTTATTCTGCAAGTAGGCCGCAATGGCACTTTCACAAGTCAAAAACTACTATGACTTCTCATGAGACCACTGCCAAGAAGAAATACTGAAAGAAACTCGACAGTCAGACATTTTCTCCAAAAATATGCTTATTACAATGATATTAAAAAAGATAATAGTAAAAGCTTAACGTAATTGATATAATTATCTGTCCATTAATAATTGAATGAATGCGTAACTAAAATACCTAGATGCCAAAATAAATAATTTGTTATTTTTTAACTTGGAGGATTCAAACCCTCTTTGTTGCATTCACTTCCCAACATACTTATTATACTCTTTGGACCACACAAACTTACTGACTACGAAAGTACACGGACTCGTTAATATTCTGCGCTAGCAAATAACTTTCCCTTCTCTCTAATTGTGGCACGGCAAGATTGAAATACGGGTGCGGCGATTGCTATCAGTATTTAATGAATTACTTTTTAGGTAACAACAATACAACTTCATAACTGATGTAATATAATTGTCCATAATTTTATCCGTAATTTCATGTAATTACTCACCATACTCCTTAAATAATTTCTTGTATTCGCCGAGATCGTTCTGGTCCAACCACTCTTCCACTTGCTCAGTCTCGTCTTCGAAAATCTCAGTCAACACCACTCTTGTTAAATAAGTTAGCGAACACAGGAAGAATACCGTACCGAAGTATTGCATCCGCTTTGTCATTATCGCAAGTCTTTAGTCATAATTTTAATGTTTTTGTAAGTAAACAAACGAAGACGGCACAAATTGTATTTTGACAATTCGATAAACGTTCGGAAACACGGATCAATAATATAACTTTGACGGTTCAAGCTAAGAGTATGTTCAAGCAGACGAAGCAGATATGTGCTTGTTTTGACTTATAATTTAACAGACTTTTGTTAGGGTTCCGTAGCCAAAATGGCGAAAACGGAACCCTTATAGTTTCGCTATGTCTGTCAGTTTTTATAGAATACTAAATATCAATAATAAAGGTACCTATTAGGCCATGGTACAATAATATACTTCGCCAGATATGGCAAACTGGTACAACAGTTAGTAGTGTGGGTGACACGACCTTGCCATCGATGGGTCTCAAACTTTGTATTTTGGGGAAAATAGTTCTTACTTAAAAAATGGGATATAAATGATATTAAACAATACAATAAAAAACGAAATTACAAGAATGACAAAAAACACAAAAAAATTGCCTGTTTTACCCTAAAAGATAGATAAAAATGTATACGAAACCTAGTATACTTTGCCTGAATGAAAAACACAGTTAAAAACTGACCATTTGTGACCCTTATTCACCTATACAAACATATTATTTCGGTGTAGTGGTTGATGCCAATACATAAACAAATATTTCAGTAAAACAATGAATTCATCATCACCGGGAGTTTTTATTTACGAATCATTTTTACTATGCTCAATATTCAGGGTGTTTGACACTACATAATTTCCTTTTACTCTTCTTTGTTCAAATTAAAAAATTAATAACGGATTTTACATATGGAGTTACGTACCTTTTTTTTGTTGTTTTCGATCCACAATAGCGAAGCCATTCGTTGGCTACCGTTTCCTTTTGTGGAAGTGAAAAAAACAGTATAGTCCCGCCTTTAACAATTCTTCTCTTACAGTTCCGAATGGAACAGCCTACTATTTTAAAATCGGGCTCTCTTATTAGCCACGGCACCGCCAAAAAGTTTGGCAATTATTGCTTACACTGACACCGACCGAGAGCGAAATATGCGATTCAATACATCCGAGCGAGATCGCGGTGAACGTCAAAGTGGCTGACAACACGCTCGTATGTGTGAGTAAGCAATGTTGCCAGTGGTGTATTATGATACTCCCTGACTTCCATGTATTCTGTATTTTATCAAATTATTAAGTACATTCATGTTCTACTTGACCTATTTTGTGTGCTTAAACAAGTAAATGCCAATTTTAATGCGTAAACAATTTATTTTGCATGATAACGGCAGATTCCTTTTCCTTAATTACCCGTTTTGTTACTATAAAGCGGCAACTCGACCTCGTATCACGATCCTTATTTTCTTAGACCATGCTCTTAGGCTATTAGGTACTTAATATTTGGGAAAAGATGGATTCGGTACTCCGAACTTCATATCGTGCCGTCCCTTTCACTCATATGTTGTATAACAGGAGAGTAAATGGGACGGCACGATACGAAGTTCGGAGTAGGCCCTCAGAGCCGTTAAGTCGGATGCACAATTAAATAGAACAAGAATCACGATTGACATGTTTAATTCGTTACTGGTTATATCACAAGGTGTGCTCCAACAGTCTACGACCAGTTTAAAGCTATAGGTGTGTAGTACAATCACAAGAAAGCTGACCGTTGAAACAAAAACCTAGCTTCACCTTACTAGTCTTTGACATTATAATCCAAATATAAACTACAATTTAATAAACTATATCTTTACTTCAACGGTCAGTTACAAAATGCTCAAACCACTAATTAGTTCTTGACCTTAAGCTTGTCTGCGAGAGAGCAAGAGAGGCCAGTACCATCTGGCTCCACATTCAACTGTTCAACTTTGTTGTCGTTGAGTACCATTGAGAAGCGTTTTGAACGGAATCCACCAAGAGGAGGCAGGTTTGTTCCGAGGTCAAGGGCTTTGATGAAAGTACCATTGGGGTCAGCAAGCATACGGATCTGGGAACAGAACAGTAGGTTAATCACTGACAGCAGATGTTGATTAAAATATACTGAGGATTGGGATTGGACTGGAATATTTTTTGTGTATAATAAAAACGCAGAAAGTACCTATGTGTTTGTAATGCATCATGAAAATCTAATATAACACTGTTTTTGGATATAGATAATATAGACTTCATTGTAGATATCTCGGAGTATTACATGTTTCTTGAGAGTTAAGAGTCCATTCATATTTTGTGTGAGAAAAAACA
Organism: Epiblema foenella; assembly: GCA_963556455.1. Lineage (NCBI taxonomy): Eukaryota > Metazoa > Arthropoda > Insecta > Lepidoptera > Tortricidae > Epiblema > Epiblema foenella. The sequence goes on along the minus strand of OY747096.1, from coordinate 21,216,229 downwards.
ACAAAACTGGATTTTTGACGCAATATTACTGAGAAACGGAAAGGTTTAGCAAAATTCAAATAATGCACTTAGAGAGGTCAATTCTTTATATTTTACGCAGCGGCTTCAAATTTTAGTTTAACTCAATATTTTAGTTTTATTTACCCGATTACCGACAGTCGATTTCTGAAAAGGGCGCGGAGGTATAAGTTTGATCACGTTTTGAGTGATGATATTATTAGGTAACCTAATTGTTAAAAAATTGTGTTACAGCCGTAATATGTTGTTAATTTACGCTGCGGCCTCAATTTTGTATTATTTTCTATAAATAGTCTTACACAAAAATATTTCATACGCTAATTTCTCAACAAAATTACGCTCAAAACACACGGTTTTTCTCAGTATTATTGAAAGATTATTACAATTATTTATATTACACATTAAAACTCATGTATTTGGAAATATATTTCAGTAAAAAAATATATAATAAGTCTAAAAATTATACTGTCAAAAAAGATTCAAAAGTTGTATATATTTGTTTGCGCGCGGGAAGAATCCTCAGTACGGCGCGAGCGCTTGTCAAGGCAGGACCTGTGTCAATTTCGTCCCAACCGCCATTTATGTAGCGCGAACGCTCTAAATGTGATTATACCACGATCAACCACATTTGATCGTAGCTAAGTATGGTTTTTAAATTTAAGTAGTTTTCTTATAGACTGAATCATAATGTATTTTCAGCAAACTACCAATTACTTATTTCATGTTGATTTTAGCATGAGTCGCAAACAGTCTGTTTATACTTGTGTTAGGAAGAAAAAATATACTTCAAGGCTAAAAGAGGCAAGGTAAGTTAAGTTACACCCAACTTATTTAAATGTAAAATTGGCGTAAATAATTAATATGTATTAGACAGATTTATTGTGCTATTCGGATTTTAAAGACATTTCAGTCTAAATCTTTATTTCCCTTAGTATATTGTAGCCTTACAAATACATACACACATTTAAATCTCGAAGTAGAAGATGGATTTAAAAACCGGTCACGTGCGAGTCGGACTCGCCAACCGTGGGTTCCGTATACAGATGTGTATCGGTTCCAACCCTATTAAATTAGGAAAATCTTAACAACATGGTGTTGAAATTGGACGCCACGGGAGCGCCATCTATAGGCGACTTTTGTTACAAATTTGAGCGACTGAATAACTTTGTATTTATGGTAGGTTTTCAAGGATAATTCTTTATCACGTAAACCGATTTTATTTTATTTTCTTTATTGGAAAGAAGGTACTTTCAGGATAATCTCGTAGGAATTTATAAAAAATAAATAAATGCGAAGGTGATTGAATTACAAACTTAGTATAGAAATGTTTTTTGACGATAAAAAAAAAACTAGATAGAGCTACATTTATATCTTTTCTGTAAAACAATGTTATTTAATAATTTTATATTTTTTCCTTGGTAAACTTCGGAGAGAAGGGGGGGGGGGGGGGGCGACGGTGTTTTTTTTACATTTATGTTTCAGAATGTGCAAACCAAGCCCTTTCATGACACCCCACTTGACATATTAACTAGACTTTCAAATTTTGAACCACCAATCACTATCACACCAATCAATATCTGTAATTTTTCAGAGAAAAAAAAAGAATAATTAAAAAGTCATGTTCTATGTATGAAGGTAAGCCTTCTTTATAACTATTCCAAATTTCAAATCGATAGCATATGTAGTTCTTGAGATATTTAGTGACGTGACGGACAGAGAGACGGACAGAGAGACAGATAGACAGACAGACAAAGTGAAACCATAAGGGTCCCTTTTTTACCATTTTGGTACGGAACCCTAAAATTATTAATTTTCAAACAACAAACACGCTACCCGCCATAATCGCGAATGCCGTGTTGTCATTTGTCATACAAGTTGTAAGTAAATCAACGTCTTTCACATGTCAGAATACACCACCTGTTCTATTATAGGTATAACATTGTCTCCCATTTCTGCAGCGCTCGTGGCCCAGCGGCGCCCGCATACCGCGTGCGGTATGCGAGGTTAAGCAACGTCGGCCTAGGTCAGTTATTGCATGGGTGACCTTTGAGTGGTTATTAACCGAGCGCTCCCGTGCTTTGGAAGGCACGTTAAGCCGTTGATCCCGGCTGCTGTCTATGATAGCAGTCTTTAAGCCAAGTTGGAGGCCTTCGGGCGGCTTGAGAACTTCTAACAATCAAGTTGCCCACTCACTTGACAAGCTCAATTCCAATAAGGTCTGGTTTGCCCTCAAGTTGGAAGGTCAGTTGGCAGTCACTTTCGTAAAAACTAGTGCCTACGCCAAATCTTGGGATTAGGTAGCTGACCCCGGGCATCCTTCGGGATGCAACTGTACCGGGATAACGCTAGGATGATGATGATGATTGTCTCCGATTTCTGCCCGGTTTGCTTACACCCCGCGTGACGTCACGGTCTAGCTAGACCATCATGTTGGAAAGCGTTTTCGCTAAATTCGTGAATAATTAAATTTTGCCATCATGGTGGAAAGCGTTTTCGGTGAATTCGTGAATAATTTAATTTTACCATCATGGTGGAAAGCGTTTTCGTAGAATTCGTCAATAATTAAATTTAAAATTATACTTTTGGGCTTTAATTGGTCTCTGAAAAATCTAATAAAAGAAATATTAACAATGTAAGAACCTGTCCAAAGTATTGTCAAGCAGCGCGTTAATTGGCTGTAATCAACTGCTAGAAAACCCCTTGCTACTTACTGCCTATTATCATAAACCACCTTCCTTTTTATTATTATTATTATTATATATACAGTTCGTGAATAATCAAATTTTAAATTATACCTTTGGGCTTTAATTGGTCTCGGAAAAATCTAATAAAACAATTATTAACAATGTAGGTAAGACTCTGTTCAAAGTATTGTCAAGCATCGTATTGATTGGCTGTAATTACCTCTCAGAAAACCCCCTTGCTACTGTCTATTATCAAAAACCACCTTTTTATTATTATTAAAGTGAGGCACTTATTATCTTATTTTAGTGCTCATATTTGACTATCTATTAAAGTATTGAAAGCAAATATGAGCACTAAAATAAGATAATAAGTGCCTCACTTAAGCGAAGTAAATAAAATATGTTGTTAGTTTGGTGTTCATTGACATAAGTATCAGACGCGTTCACTCCTGTGCGCCACCGCTACTCCAACCCTACCGTGCACGCTAACCCTTTTGTACCTATATTAATGTTAGAATGTTAGAAGAGGATGGCGCGCTTGGCTCTAGGCGTGAGTGTGTTTGTAGGGTCAAGTAGAAGCGTGTCTACACACACAAGCGCACTTTGCCGCGCGATCGCTGTCTAAATGCCGAATTTGAGCAAGCGCTTTTGGTGAACGCGCTCTTAAGACTTCAGCAAAGCCACAGGGGAAAACTATATCAAGTGGTAGGTAATTAGGGACATACCTTACATAAATACTTGTAATTTATAACCAATCTAATAATACATGTAAGTTTCATTTTACTCTAAATTAATGTTTAAATGTTGAATTGATTTGCTGCCTCTATATATATGTATCTAAACAATTACGGTTGGACTGGAGTATAATTTACCAGAAATGCAAGGATGACATGAACATTTTCATGCAACCTTGGTTTTACTCTAAGTAAACAATATACAGACAGCCTTATTTAATCAAAGAAAGCCTGTATTTTTAAGTATCATACTCAGTAATCAAGGTTAATAACACCAAAACGGTAAAAAGTTGTTAACAATGATATCTGCGGGAATTGAAAGTCCACTTCACATTATAGTGTGTGAATTTACATGTGGCATGAAGGTCAGTCTCAAGTATTGATTGCATTTAGTAGGTATAATTTCATTAGGAATTCAGTACATTAGGAAAGTTACCAACAAGTCAAATTAAATACTGTAAACTACACTAAATTAGAATTAATAAAGATGTGTCATTACTTTTGCTCTTATATTCTTAAGGCAACTATAGGCAATTAATTAATAAACATGTAGAGGTTACTTGAGGAAGCAATTTTGTTTTCCCTGTTGGAAAAACCTACTAGCATTTAAAACAATTGTGGCATCCTCAAGTAAAAGGTATCCTGTTGTTGATTAATATATTAATTAAGTTTTTTTTATTATGTTAAGTTTTTTTTTATATTATAGGTGAATATGAAAATGATCTGTAAAATTTTGAATAAGACTAATTAGGTATAATGATTATTATTTTAAGTTCTCTACTTGCATATTATGAATACCAAACCTTGCTATGATAACCTACAACTTTAACCTCTTATCTTTCAGATGACATAGGTAGACATGGACCAACCTGGATAGAATGTCAATTCTGCTTATAACATTCATTTCAACTACTTACTAATCCATAAAATGTGTGTATTAAATGATCTTCTTAAATTGTGCATACATATGAAAAGATTTAAAAAACAAATGAAAAAGAAAATGATGAGTACTGCTCACCTTTCCTTTGGTATTGTGCTGGGCCCCCCATGCAGCCATCACATACGGGTCGTTCACGGAAATGCAAACGATCTCATCAACTCCCTCAGACTTAATCTTGTCCGCATTCTGCACGTAGCCAGGCAAGTGCGTCTTAGAGCAGCCCGGAGTGAAGGCGCCGGGAACGGCGATCACAACGACCTTCTTACCCGAACCCAACTCGCACGTATTCACTTTATTTGCCGGCGAATCCTCGAATAAATCCGCCGCCGGTATGTTATCTCCAACCTAAAAAATCAAAACAAGTTGTTTGTACTATCCTTAATAGTTACATAATAAGCAACCAAGTTAAATTACAACCTTAATCGGTGCCATGGCCAGCTTAGACGTGTGCAGCGCCCGTGCTGTTCGAGTGGTAAATGCAGAAACACCTCGAATAATTAAGGAGGTCGTGGGAAACATTGGTGAGGAAGTATGTATGTTTTATTGAGTTTGACACCTTTGTCCTTTGTATCGATTGATTTTATTTGCCGGTGCGCGAATGAAATGGAACGAATGACCTTCAAGTTTTTTTTAATACCTTGGATGTAGAACCAAATTCTAATTTTATTGAGAATACTCTATATACAGCTGCATTATTTAAGAATTCATTGTAAGATATCAACAAAATGTAACAACCGCAATAAGTTTTCAATTTTATACTTCATAAAATAATTAAAAACGAAAATTTTCTTATTTATTTTACTAGTGTCATCTAGTGTGAAGTAGCAAGAAACTGTTTTTCGCATAACTCTTCACTAACAATCGTAGTGGTTATATTCTCTTTGCACTAGCCTGAGGGGCTACCGGGAAACGAAAACGAACGAAGTTCGATTATCTACCTCTCTGTTGCACTTGCTTATTCGTGCGGCAGAGAGGGAGGGAAGTTTGAATATCTCCCTCTCTGTGGAACGTAATAGCAAGTGCGACAGAGAGGGAGATATTCGAACTTCATTCGTTTTCCGTTCGCAGTAGCCCTCCTGTTTTTAGATTAGAGTGCTATGGCAACACTGGTGTCGGATCCGACACGACACGTGACCGTGGTCCAACATCGATATTTTATCGGATAATGGGAACACGGCCGGCCTAATGCTCGCTCATTAGGTAAAAAAAAAGTTGAATAAGGCGGCAAAACTGACGTTTGTACTATTTGTAGCGTCAGATGATCATTTGCCGTCTGTTTGGACAGAAATTTATTTGCTTTTAGTTGTTGTTTCTGTATAAAATATAATTTGAAAATACTTCGAATATGAAGTTTGCTATTCCTGAGATTTCTTGGCATAACAGGGATCCTGTGCTAAGTGTAGATTTTCAGCCAAAGACAGAAGCAAGTGGTCCCTTGCGCTTAGCCACTGGGGGAACTGATTCTCACATTTTGGTAAGTTTTCAGTCCCAAATTCAATGTTATTCCTAATACGATATTGTCTTGACTGGAATTGTATTTCGTTCGTAGATATGGTACGTGTCTCCGTTGGAAAACGGGTCAGTTAATTTAGAAGTGGCGGCTGATCTGACGAGGCATCAGAAAGCGGTGAACGTGGTGCGGTGGTCGCCAAACGGCCGCTATCTGGCTTCGGGAGACGATGAGTCGATTATATTCGTGTGGCAACAGAAGACTGAGAAAGACTCCGTACCTACAGACCCCAATGAAGAACAATACAAAGAAACTTGGGTCATTTACAAGGTCAGTTAAATATTTCATCATACTCAGAAACAAAACTTAAGTTGTGGACAGTATCCAGAAGCTAGTTTTCTGTCTCTCTCTCTCTCTCATCTTAGGTTTGTACCGGTTGCATCCTCAGCTACTGCTTCAGAGCCCAGGATCCACTTTCCTGCTTTTTCTCCTCTACTTTGCACAGTGTTCCGAATCCTCTTGTGTGAGACCATTATCACACATGTCATCCCTCGCAATGTCCAGCCAGCACCTCCAGGGCTTTTCCCGGGCCCAGATGGATTCATGCTTGTTTATTTAGCTACTTAGGCCAGCACAATTTAATGTTAAACATTATAATTGTATATATTAATTTCAGAATAAACTCTATTCCAGTTTGCTTGAGCCTTAGTATGCTTTTATTGTTACTTCTCTTTAGCATTAGATCCTTTTTATATTACTTTCTACTTACATGATTTGAATGTTTTATTGGAGATATTTTTAAAGGTTTCTATAAAAATATGATCCCTGTAGAGTCCATAGAGATGGTTCTAGTGATCACCACATCCTTTTTCTGACTTTGTAGGATATTTTTTTACACTTGTCCTTTTTGTTATATAGCATATAAATAAGGTATAAATGTTGAACAGACTATAAAATGATAGTGTTCTTTGCAACACTGATGCAAATGTTGATATTTAAAGGTTATTATAGGATTAGTTTATTGCCATATAATGGATAGAATATTATTCATGTATGCAAATGTGTAGAAAATGTATGCCCAGCTGCTTGCATGCATTTGCTGCTTTATTGTTGCTACATATTCATATCATGTAATGAATTATACTACTATTGTATTTTAAGCGCTGTCATGTAAAAGAACCCTTGTGGCGGCATACTCGCAGAATAAATATTTGATTTTAATGATTAAAACTTCCATGTCTTCAGACTCTTCGAGGCCACTTGGAAGATGTGCTTGATCTCAGCTGGTCTGCAAGTTCCCTGCATCTGGCCTCGGGCTCCGTGGACAACAAGTTGATTGTGTGGGATGTGGTGCGGGGCAAGTATAGTAGTATCCTCAGTGACCACAAGGGCTTTGTACAGGGAGTGGCCTGGGACCCTATGGGTCAACTGATTGCTTCGTCTAGCACTGACAGGTGGGTTGTACATAGTGATATGACTTTTATTGTTATCTATTTAGTCACATTAGGTGTTATTATAGGGGAACTCTGAAATTGAACAAAGTTAGAAATTAACAATTAAAACAAAAAACCAGAGTAACCAACATATTTACTAGAATTGACTAGCAGAAGTGGAGGTGGACTAGCCACATGATAAGGGATAAACAAGAAAAATGGAGTAAAATACTAACAGAGTGGTATCCCAGAGATAGCAAAGCCAGAAAAAACCTCAAAAATGGGAGGACAAACTTAAACTTATAGGGGGCCCAAGTCGGAGGAGAGTGGCCCATGACAGATTACAATTGAATGCTAAACCTTTGATGTATCAATTGAATTGTAATTCAAAATATGAGCAAGTTAGCGAATTTTCTACAAGCTGTTTGAATTATAACAACACACTAAACACACTAAAACTTATTAAGTATTCATGATTTTTACACCACAAATACTAATGTTTCCAGAGTATTCCGCACATTCGACATCGCCAGCAAGAAGGTGACGTCCCGCAGCAGCAAGGCCTCGCTCCCATTCCCCGCCTCGCACCCGCTACACGGCGTGCCATTGCGCCTGTACCACGACGACACGCTGCAGACCTACTACCGCCGCCTGCACTTCAGCCCCGACGGCATGCTCGTAGCCGTGCCCGCGGGGAGGATCGAGCCAGAGAAGACTGACGTGAAGCCGATCAATGCTGTTTATATCTACACGAGATATAATTTGAAAGTGTGAGTAATCAAAACAGATGTTTCATCTGATCCTCGTTTTTACGTTAGATTGATATTATTAAATTTGGACCTAATAGAGCCCAACGACCTGGCGACATGGCAGACAGTGTTACAGAGGCTGCCTCGTGAGACAGTTAAATGTTCGTTCCATAGGGGTATAAGGAGAGATCCAATCAAGTGGGTTTATTTATTTACTAACTTTTGCCCGTGACTTTGTCTGTGTAGAACTCGTTTTTCGCGATAGAACTTAATTGTTATTTCTTTTAAGTTCGATTTAGACGAAGGCTATTTTCAGCCTCCTAAATTACGATGCCAGTGTCTACCGTCAGCACATCTTCAGCCCGTTTAGACAATGACTATTTTCAGCCGCCTAAATCTCGCCGCCAGTGACCAGCAAACCTACACTAGTCGTGTACGCGGTGCCTTTTCAGTACAAACAGGCGGGGAGCAGCGAGAGACGGATTTTAGGCGCCGTAATTTAGACGGCTGAAAATAATCTTCGTCTAAATCGATCATTATTTCGGGCACTTACCTAATCATCGCTTCTTCCATACAAACTTCTACTGCCCTTAAGGGTTGATTTCCGGGATAAAAGTATTCTATGTCGTTCCCCGGGACTCCATACCTATTTCATCCCAATCGGTTCAGCGGTTTAAGCGTGAAGAGCTAACAAACAGAAAGACAGACAATCAGAAACACTTTCGCATTTATAATATTAGTATGGATGTATCGTATGGCAATTATTTCGCACCGTGAGATCTTCGAGAAGACAGTACGGTTGCCAGTTTTGTTGCACTTTTAGCACCACCCAGGGGTCACGTGTAGGGCAGCGGTGGGTACTCCCTACGAGTGGGTCTCTTTCGGACTCGTTTTTTAACTTATTTATAACCAAACCCTAACCAAATTAAAAGTCTTGTGACTTATAACAAACTAATTTTATTTAACCTGTGTGGTGCCGGGTTAGAATAGCACTGCCCCCTTTCTTCCCGTGGGTATCGTAAGAACCTATCGCTGCAATATCACATTTTCTCCATCTTTAAACCTACAATTGCTAAATGTGGCACTTGAGTTAAATTTCGTTGGCTCTGCCGACCCCTTTTGGGAATACAGGCGTGAGTTTATGTATGTATGTGTAAATTTTATTTGTTACGGTTTTAAAATATAGCTGTCTTAGTTTTAGTATGTATAATGTCTTTGGTTCAATCTGTCTTGCCATGTCTTTGCTAACGAAATTGCAAGCTCAGCCTCAACTAGGGCGTGTCGCGGGTCGAGTCAAGCTGTGTTAGTTTATAAGTGTATTCAAAACAACAGTTTCGAGCGCTGTTACTGCAGAGCTGCTTGCAGATTTTCATTGAGCGTTAGTACTCCTAATTGGTTCAATTACCCCAAGGAATTCTTGACGGCGAAAGGGTCAAAACTGATTTAAAGGGTACACAGTAAGACTTATGTCTAGTGACTGTTTTAAAAATGGAAATCACAGTGAAATATACTCTTTTTTTACTATGATGTACTGCTCATAGTAAAACGTATAACACGTTTATTTGTGTCTTGCATAGAACTTGTACAGCATAGTATGTATGTATGTAAGCACTTTATTGTACACAATAACAGGTTAAACCAATATACATGTCACATAAGATTAGAGTACAAAGGCGAACTTATCCCTATGAGGGATCTCTTCCAGCTAACCTTTGGGGGATTGAGTGGAGAGTGGGAGAATGAGATAGACAAACTTACGCAGTGTACTAAAACGTTTCAATAAGAAAACTTATAGCTAAAACTAAAACAAAATAAATATATAACAACTAAACATATAGGTAATAAATACATATTATAAATATATACGGCAAAATCTGGAAGTTTCTGAAGTCACGTGGAGTTGGGAAATCTCCTCTTAATTCAAATAATACGAACGTCGATTTCGACCAGCTTAACCAGCACTTTTCTTTTTCTGCCGTGTTTTCCGGGCCAGTTAAGAGTGATACTCTTAACTCTCTTTCAAGTATCCCAGCTCCTGACTTTCCGCCTTGTCCTCTTGTTCAATTCACTGACAGTGATTTTAAGAAGAACGTATTAGCCATTTCATCCAATGCCGTAGGAGTTGATGACGTTAGCCGTAGTATGATCCTCCCTCTTCTTGATCTTGTCCCAGTTATTACCAACATCCTTAATACTTCCATTTCCTCTAATGTATTCCCTTCAATGTGGAAAGATGCTGATGTCATTCCTCTTCCAAAAAAACCAACCTTCTTTCTCGGATTATCGCCCCATTTCGATTTTACCTTTCCTTTCCAAAGTTCTTGAGCGCCTAGTTACCTAGTATATCAGCAATTGAGTTTTTTTTCTGAACAGATATGAGCTCATGAATTCATTCCAGTCCGGTTTCCGTCCTGGTCATAGTACGGCTACCGCTCTAGTAAAGATTTCCGATGACATCCGGGACGGCATGGACAACCGTAAAGTAACATTTTTGTCGCTGCTTGATTTCAGCAATGCATTTAACACGGTTGATTTTGAAATTCTACTTGGTTTATTTCGTTTTCTTAACATATCTCCTGCGGTGATTAACTGGTTTCGTAGTTATTTAACTGGTCGCAGACAGCGTGTTAAGGTTGATTCTTTTCGATCTTCATGGTGCAACACATTGGCTGACGTTCCGCAAGGTGGTGTGCTGTCTCCGCTCCTTTTCTGCATCTTAATTAATCATATTACTGACAAAATTTCCTCTTCGTATCACCTTTACGCTGATGACCTCCAAATTTACTCTCAGGGGTCTGTTTCCGATTTGCCTCAGATTATCAGCTCCACAAATTCTTTACAAAATCTTTACAATATCTTTACAAAAAGTAAAATATAAAAATACACTTACAAAACGTAAAAATATTATAAAATCCTAACCTAGGGTGCCGCCGGCAGCGAGGCGGGGCCTAAGCTACCGGTGGTTAGGGCGACAGAGAGAGGAACCTCCTGACTATCCGCGTCGTGTCCAGGAGTACCGTCTTCTGTATCTGATCCTTGACCCAGCCATCTAGCGAGAGTCTCTTGAGGTGTTGGTCGAGACTCTTCGCTATAAGACTGTTCGCAGAAACGACTATCGGGACAATGATCGTTGAATCAACATCCCACATGGCGGTCACCTCGTGTGCCAAGTCTAGGTACTTGCTGACTTTGTCCTTATCGGCCTTCACGAGGTTCTAGTCATGTGGGATGGTGATGTCAACGAGCACTGCCTGGCGCTTCGATCGATCTGTCAGCACGATGTCAGGTTTATTGGCTACAATAGTCCTGTCCGTGATGACAGATTGATCCCAATAAAGCGTGGCACGACCATTTTCGAGAACTGGTGCAGGTGTATACTTATAGTACGGCACTTAAAGTCCACAAGACCGTATAAAAGAGCAAGCTGCTGGTGAATGATCCTGGCTACAAAGTTATGTCTGTGCAAGTACTCGCCGTTAGCAAGATGACCACAACCGATTCTCCGGGACGGCGGCATGCCCGACAAATGTCGACCGCACCGTCCTTCAGGATATATTTCCGGTAGTTGTTCGTTATGAATTAATATACATAAATAAATATATATAGTATTCAACCAAAAACAAGTCGTTGGAGAGCCACAATTTGTTCAAATTACTCTTGAGTGAGGCGACGACAGAGGGGAACGAGTTACCCCTGTCAATAAGACTATTGACAGGGGTAACTCGTTCCACAACTTCAAAGTGCGTACCGTGAAAGATCTAGAGTATGTTCGCGTCTTATTAGATGGTAGGGCAAGAGTAAGGTTGGCGCTGGACCTCAGACGATGACCACTGCCATCAGCAACAGGATTAAAAAGTGTGTTGAACAGTAACGACAGAATATGCACATCTCTGCGCCGGCGGATCGGCAACCACTGAAGCTAAGAACGAAAGTTGGAGATGTGATCATACTTGCGTAGACCGAAAATATACCTGATACATACGTTTTGCAAGCGCTCAAGCTTGTCAAGCAGCTCTTCCCTGAGATCAAGGAACGCGATATCCCCATAGTTCAGAAGAGGAAGGAGAAGAGACTGAGTAAGAGTCCTAAGTGTGCAGAGGAAGGAAATTCTGTAGGCGCCTTAGTGAGTGGAGAGATCCAAATATTTTATGACTCACTTTGGCAATATGAGGTGTCCAAGAAAGCGTCTGATCCATGGTAATGCCCAAATTCCTAACAGTAGAGGACAGAGGAATAGAGATTCCATCAAAAAGGATATCAGGCACCACCACACCTGAGAGCTTACTTATATAGTAAGGACTACCAATAACAATTGCTCGCGATTTCTTTGCATTAACTTTTAAACCAAATTTGGACGCCCAGCAACGAATGGAATAATAAAATGTTGAGTTGCGCAATTAGTGAGCATAAATCGTCTATACTCGCTGCTGCGTAAATCTGTAGGTCGTCCGCGTATAAATGATATGAAGATGCAAGTGATAAAAATAGAAAAAGCAGTGGAGAAAGCACTCCCCCTTGTGGGACGCCTGCTGTAAGTTCACACCAATTGGACAACTTGTCGCTGAACCTAACGCACTGGCGCCTGTCAAAGAGGTAGTTGCGGAACCATGACAAAGCGGGTTGGGAGATATTGATAGAGTGGAGAATATAAATATGTCCTAAACAGCGATGAGAAGGTGTCCCAACGGTACGTTTGTCAGCACTTGGGTGGCTCTGATATTCCCGTATTCGAGCTTCCCTTTGTTACTCGTGACGTCATGGATAAAGCAATTAAGTCGATGTTAAAAACTCGCGGAACAGCTGATGTATATGACATTACATTGAATATAATTCTGAGTATTTGACCGATTATATCAAACATTCTGGTGGTTTTAGTAAATGATATGTTTCGTACTGGTACAGTCGCCATCAAATATATCTGTACTCTTCATGTACTTTAACGCCTTGACAATAGAGTCGTGTTCAGATATTTGTGAACACCTCGTTCGCTCCGATATATCTGATGGCGACTGTACATACCCTAGTGTGCTAAAAAGTACCAGAGTATGTCCCGTGTACAAAGGAAAAGGTGATAGATCTGACGTAAATAACTACAGACCTATAATCATAGTACCCACCATTTAGAAAATAATTGAGTCAATTTTATCCTCTTACCTTATGATGAATCTTGAATCAAACGAATTACTTGCTGATAATCAATATACTAATAGACAAAAAAATCAACAACCATGGCGGCTACTAAAATTACTGATTGTATCATGACTGGACTTGATGAAAGATACAAGATAGCCGGCATACTATGTGATTTGTCCAAGGCGTTCGATGTCATAAGCCATAAATTGCTATTAAGTAAGTTAAAACGTTACGGTATAGAAAATTGCGCTCACGATTTGTTTGCGTCGTTCTTAGGTGGCCGGAAACAGGTCGTAAAAATGTCAACAAACGGCAAAACACTTGTTTCTGATGCTGGATACGTTAACCTTGGTATTCCGCAAGGCAACTGCAAACACTCGACAAACGGCTTACTTCTTAACGTCACAAGATCTTTGCAGGTCGGACGACTGCCCTGCCCCCATGTATCACCAACGGTCCAATGCCATTATGCAGCGAATGCAAATTTCTCGGATTTACAATTGACGCAAACCTTAACTGGAAGTGCCATGTTGACCAACTATGGAATAGGCTTAGTAGTGCTGTATTTGCCCTAAAAAAGCTGCAGCCATTGGTATCACGAAGTTCATTAAAATCTGTTTATTTTTTACACTTTCACTCGTTAATGACATATGGCATAGCAATTTGGGGCAATTCAACTGATTCCAAGCGGGTCTTCTTATTACAAAAATGTGCGATGCGATTGCTAGCGGGAGTAAAACCGAGACATCCGTGTAAAGATCTATTTAAAACCCACAGCATCATGACACACTACTCTCTGTACTTGTTTGAGGTGCTCATATTTGTCAGAACCAATTGCAAACTTTTAAACGAGTTGAAGTCACAGGAAAGCAGATCCGATCCACCGGGAGACTTAGGACAGTACCGCGTCGCATGGCACTCTCGGCTAAAATCCACGGGTAATTGGACCAACTTATTACGAGCGCCTACCCGCCAAATTACGAACTGAACCATCTGACGAAACATTCAAACGTGAAGAGAATTTTATTATTCATTTAATAAAATTCTTGTTTTTATATTTACATCATTACGAGATATTGATATTTAATTCCTTGTTATCCATGTTTAGAGTATATATTCATGACCTATTAATATATTCATGACGATCCTCTCAGGTGAATTTTATCGTACTCATTGTATTATTTAACTGCTATTTTATTCATTGATTTTTAATTTATTTAATTTATTTTGTTTTATTTAATGTTATTGACGATCACAATAGAGATTCTTGTAAATTGACATGTAATTTATATTGTAATCTTATATCACTACATAGTATAAAACAAAGTCGCTTTCTCTGTCCCTATATCCCTATGTATCCTTAAATCTTTAAAACTACGCAATGGATTTTGATGCGGTTTTTTTAAAAGATAGAGTGATTGAAGAGGAAGGTTTATACGTATAATAACATCCATTAAATAGTGCACCCGTGCGAAGCCGGGGCGGGTCGCTAGTATTGTGAATGAATGAAAAAAAAAATACCGATCAGAATACCAGTCCACCGTATTAAAGACACTACTGAAGTCGAGAAGAACAAGGATGGTGAGTTTTTTACTTTCTATGTTAAGAAGAATGTCATCGGTGACTTTAACCAAAGTAGTGACTGGGCTATGCCCAGGGCGGAATCCAGATTGGAAGGAATTTAACAAGGAATGTTTATTGAGATATGATAGGAGACTGCGATTTACAAAATGCTCAATAATTTTTGATAAATGGAGATAGGTCGATATTGAGAGAAAGAGACAGGATTTGGGATTTTAAGGAGAGAAATTACGTGGGCTAATTTCCAATAAGCTGGAAACGGAGACAAGGAGAAATTAATAATATCGGAAAGGATCGGAGCAACAAATTCAGCCACGAGAATGAGCATATCCACACTAAGGTTATCCTCACCGACAGCCTTCGTCTTAATAGATTTAAGGTAGGCAAGTGACTCTTGCGGTGAAATACTACTAAACTCAAAGAGAGGCAAGACAGGGTGTCTGGTAATGGCAAGAAGTGACAAAGTAGATTGCTTAACGGAAGGATCAAGAGATACTGGCGAGGCACTGAAATGCTTATTGATACCATCTATATCTAAAAAACTAGACGTACATTGCTACAGCATAGTATTTCATAGTAAAAAAGATTTCTGTTTTTTAATATTTGTTGTTATAAAAACAACACAAAAAAACATCATCTTTGAAAATTTCAATTATCTAACTATCACGGTTCATGATATACAACCTGGTGACAGGCCGACGGACGGATAGCGGAGTCTTAGTAATAGGGTCCCGTTTCACCCTTTAGGTACGGAACCCTAAAAAGACTTCGTTTGAGTTTGAAGACAGGGCAATAATGAACAACTTCTTAGTTGGTCACTCTTGTCAGAGTGGTCGTGGTTGCGCAGACGATGTACACTGACTGCTGTTCGGTGGGTTGTTGTTGTTTTCGAAGACGGCAGTCTTAGCAATGAGGTTCTATTTTGGCAAAAATTTTATATTACATTTTCTTTTATTTCCAGACCGGCGTGCGTAGTGCCATGCGGTGACCCCGCCCTTGTGGTCCGCTGGAGCCCCGTTGTGTATCTTCCGCGTACAGACGGGCCGCGCGGGCTCCCTCTGCGCACGCGCATGCTCCTCGCCGTGGCCACGCGCCGCTCCGTCATGCTGTACGACACGCAGCAGCGGACCCCAGTGGCCGTCATCTCCAACATACACTACACGAGGTGGGTCCTGAGGCTTGCACTATGAAACTTACCTCACATTCACTATTAGAGGAACGCATAGAATCTCTATACGCGTGCGACTTAGAACGATAGAAAAGCTCTTATTTTTTATATTAAATAGTTTGAGGTAAAAAAAAAGTGAAACTAGGAAGACAACTAGTAATCCGTCTCTCTTATTCAATTAACTAAGCATTCAATAATACGCTTTCCAAAATATGACTCTTTATCTCTTCTAGACAAACAATATGTGGACCATGTTAAAAGCGATGACCCACAACTTATGTACTGGAAACACTCATAAAAAGCACTATTTCATTTTACCGAAATTAATCTACCCCAGTGATTCACTTAGTCCGAGCTACTAGTTAAAATTTTACGAGTCCATCTTCGTCCGAGATCGACTCGAGTTTTAACTAGTTTTGTGAGCTGTGGGTGTAGACCAAAAGTTGACTTGAATAAAAATATCTATATAATTATCGAACCTGCTCACATTTCCCGAGAATCAGTTGAAAAATGCGACCTGTAGAAGAAAATAACTGGACATACGAAAGCATTTCTGTCGAAGATGAAGCGGAGACCTTCGTTTCACTCGGTCATAGAATAAGTATTAGTACTACGTTCAGAAGGCCCACCGTTAACAAAACCCCCGTTTAGGTATGCCAAACGTGCCTAAACGTGGCCATTTCTTTCTATCGCACGCACTTCTAATCGCTACATTGCTTTCTAATCACATCCGACGGGTACCGGCCACATGTACTTGTAGCGACGCAATCACGGAATGGGCTGGACTCTGTTAAAAATGCCTGTGTAACATGAATATTCCCCTTAGACTGACGGACCTGAGCTGGTCTCCGGACGGCCGCACGCTGGTCGCGTCCAGCACCGACGGCTACTGCTCGGTCGTCTCCTTCGCTAAGGGCGAGTTGGGAGAAGTACCGTCCGTAGCTGAAACGGGAGCTGTCAAAGGCGCCCCAGGTACCTGCTCTGGCTACTAAAGAAACCCTTCTAGCGAATAAAAGGGATTATTTTTGCTGAATAGCGAAAATAATCAGTTTTTGTACGGAATAACACTAGTAACATAGATTCATGGTAAAATAGTTAATTAATTAAGGATGTATGTAAAAATAATCTGTATACAATTCATGCTAATTGCAACACCACATTTTAAACCCGTGTTAAAATATAGGATATATTTGATGTGCATTTAGATTTGTCTGTTATACGTAAATATAAATACTTATTGCAGAACAAATGGAGGTTGACGCCGAAGAGCAAGCTGAAGCAGAAAAAACAGCAAAAGATACAAAACCAGTTGAGAAAAAAACAGAACCTTCCCCAAGCCCCAAACCTAAGACACGAAAAATAGACTCGTTCATGAAGTTTAAAGCACCCTCTGAAAAATCACCAAAGAAACGAAAATCTGAGCCCAAACAAAAGACGCCGGTAAAAATTGATCTTCTGGTCGAAACTGCCATGCAGTCGTGGTCTGATAACTCTAGCAACGAAGTCATTAGGCCACCTTCAGATACGGATAAAGACAATAAAGACGAAGTCATGGTTATAGAAGATAGTGAAGACATAAAGCTTGTTTATGAAGAAACTGAGCAAAACAAATCTAGCGAAAGCCACTCACCAACTAAAGTGTCACGGGATGCTACTAAATCAATGGATAATTCTAAGACATCAAAAGAAAAGCCAGACACCGTCGATAATTCTAAAACATCAAATGAAAGTCCGCCCAAAACGAAAGTTTCCCCGAAAAACAACATGAACTCATTCCTAAAGCAAGCCAAGGTGACAGACATGAAGGAGCCAGTGGCTGTTCACGTTCAGTCTGTTCCCAGCCCCAAGGCGCCCAGAAGAGTCAGTTTCGTCACACTATCGAGTCCTAAGAATTCTAAGAAAAAGTTATAAGGGTTCAGATTAAGATCATGCGGGCTTAACCGGTAGATAATCAGAGCTTAAACGTAAAAATTGTATGGGCTACTCTGGTAATAAACTCTACTTATTCTTGGTTGGTTGAATTGATACTAACTGGAATGGTATTTTCTGATAAGTATTTTTCACCTCAGCACTAACGCGGCTTAACAAGCCTATTTTGCTGTGAGCAAGATGAGTTTTTGCTTATCAAAAGTAACTTTTTAACAGGAATTGTTGATTGTTAGTTCGATATTCAAATTTCATATTAGACGCCCAAAAATATCTCTAAACAATTAACACGTTCGAAAACTAAATAAATAAGTTTATTTTATGTAGGTATTTCATGTTGTATTTTTTGCCTTCAATATGTTCTGACTACTGAGGTAAACAGTTGTATGTGTTTACACCAGGACAATGTCACAGAATAAGTAATAGTACAAGTACAGAAGCTTCACTTCCTAACAAAATCGGCGTTTAGGCATAAAAAACGTGCCTACTCTGAACATCTCTGTCTATCGTATAACTTGTATTCATTCACACACGGCACGTGTAGCGCTAGGGCTGTCACGCCAAAAATACATCGATGAGGGCAAAAAATATTCTAGCTCCCCAGATGTCGCTTGAAAACAGTGAACAGATATTAATTAAGTACCCACGTGTTACTTCACATATATGTATGTATGTCAGTGTCATTGTAAATAACACCAAAAATCAAATTTACCTCGTGAACGGAAATTCTCTTGAAATTTTAATTGGTAAGTAAGAAAAGGTAAGTTCATAAATCATGCGTTTTTATTAGGATACTCTTTTTAGGGTTTCGTAGCTACTTTTATAGAAAATTGTTTTAAACTGCGTATATATACCTTTAAAGCCTTTGGTATTAAGTCTGCCATTTGTACACTGTATTTTTGTGCAATAAATTTTAAATTAATAAAATAAATGGCTCAAAAGATTCCGTTAACACCGGAAAACTCCCCCTTACAAAAAAAAACCTATGAGGACACGTTCTTTTATATTGTAAATCTAAACATTATTTATTTGGCAAAGTGCGGCATTACGTAGAACTTAAGATGTGTAGGTTAAAAAAGGATAAAAATATAGGATAAACTGAATATGTGTGTTTAGTTCTCTCCTGTACCCAAAGTTTGTCTGGAAGAGATCGCTCTTTAGCGATAATACCGCCTGTTTTCTACCTCCGTTTATATCTCACTGTGTTATATTTCTTAATTGCTTTGTATTTTTATTGAGGTGTGCAATAAAGAGTATTTGTATTGTATTGTATAGGCGAGAACCAAAAAAAAAGTAATTTTGTTAAAATATAAGCACGTTCTTATTTTAATGTACATTATTGAACACCGAAGTAAATACCTAACATACTAGATATCCACAATGCCTGATTCGTCATCTGGATACAAAATTCAAATCAGCAACAGGTTTCGTCAGACACACAGTATATACAAATGTTATAGCCAAAGAAGAAGGACAAACGATGACTAGTGACGTCGTGGGTTCCATTTTTATAAAAACCCCAGTTAGAGGGCGTCCATTATTTACGTGAGATGTTTTTGGCGGGAGGGGACGATTATTGCCAAAAACACCTCACATTAATAATGGATGCTCCTTTATTAACAATTAGGGTTTGGTTATGACGACTACACTACGACGTCCATGCGTCCGTCCGTCGTGCCATTTAACTATGACCCGACCGTCCTTCTTATAGGACATAATAGTTATAGTCATATCCGCCCAAGATTTTGACTTGAAATTTGTATGTGTTAGAGTTACCGGTTTGAAGTGAAACTTTCAGAGTATAATTATGATTATATTAGCATGTGTTTTTAAATTCAATTATTTGTCTACCTTTTGTTCTTTACAAAGGCCACTGGGCCACAATTACTAGATTATAAGGAATTATTAGGTGATAAAATTATATATTTTTTCTACTCCTGTACTTTTTTTCGCGACTTACGCAATCATGAACTGTAACATAAATACATACTTTATTTATTCTGTAAAAAGTCTATCTAGTCTATTGCCCAAAAACACACTCCTTACCCTACTTTAATGAAAAATAAAAGCAGAGTTGGTAGCCACAGACTACTGCAAATACTATGTTTAGTAGTCATTCTTCGGTGCGTTCAAGTGAAACTTTTATGATTAAAATCAGTGCTGCCAACTTAACGCAACTTTGCTACAATTTTTATGTATTAATTAATGCGTAATATTTTATTTACTAATATAAATACATACATATATCATCTTTTTTGTGTTGTTTAACAAGTTTTATCTATTTTCGGATATATTTATGAAAACGAAACAGTCAAGATTCGATCCGGATTTGAATTCAGTTTAGATCGGATGCCAAGTCTAGCAAATTAAAAAAAAAAAAAAACCATAAACAATGTGCCGTATTTTTGATTTCCCACCAAATTCCTAATTGAAAACGAAAACATACAAGCTGATAAATGATTATATTAATTAAATCAAACGATTTTTTTTGTGTTCTTGAAGAAAATGTGTAGGTTATTTGTTGTTTGATTGTTTATTGATTCTTTTAAAAATCCACGAAGAAGTTATATTGAAGAAATTGCGTGGGTAAGTTCCACAATTACTAAGGGAAAAAATGGCGCATGAAAGGTATGATAAATACTTACTTTTTATTTGAAATGAGTCGTAGAAAAAGTATTGTATGCAACGGTGTATAACTGGTATAAAAAGGCTCGTGGTGTCTTTACTTGCGATGTTCGCCAAGGCTCACATCGCAACCCACACCACTCGCCTTTTTATACCCTTCTTATACACCAGTTGCATAATATAAATAAATATAACAAATAAATACTTGTGATACTGTGCTGTGACATATAAATATTGACATGGCATCGAAAAAATCGAAACCTACTGCAAGAGAGGAGTTGGACAAAAGGTTAGTGGACGTTATTTTGAATCTCGAAGCGGAGTTAAAAGAAATAAAACAAAAGCTATATGGATGCCATGATTTAATACTAAACCAACAACGCGAAATAAACGAGAACAAGAACCAAATGGCTGAACTTATAAAAATGGTCAGAGCCCTACCTGGCAATATAGAACGACCAGAAATCGAAGGTGTCCGAGAAATTCCATACAAATTACACTCGCACTTCACAAATAACGCCACTCTTGATGAGTCCGGCCCGCAAGGCCTCCAGTACATTCCTAACACAGCGGAGACACAAACTTCCACCCAGTGCATTCCCATGACGGAATTACAGGATGCCAAGGTCAACATGCTTAAGTTGTCCACTCCAGTAGTACCGCAAACTGTAGCTGAGCCGTCCCGCCGTCTCCGCCCACGACGAGCCGACGGTGCTGATACTAAGGCTTCAAATACAGGTCCAAAAACTGTACTGCCTGTTGTCCCTGCCCCTCCAAGTGTAGAAGCTAGTCTCAAACCACCTGCAGCTCTCACGTCTGGGCCATCTGGTAAGGCTGGTGAACAACCTCCAGCCCCATTACAAGCACCGCCGACGGGAGTTACGCCATGCAGACAGCCGAGCCTCCGTGCAGCCGCGCCAGCCTGCACGTCTTCAACCTGAGCGAGGACACCACCGTGGAAGACGTTCTTCAACACGTGCGCTCCGGACTAGGTGTTGCAAACGCAGAGTGTGAGCGCTTAGTTGTCACGCGAGGCTCGTACTCATCCTTCAAACTCGACGTGCCCGCAGAGAAGGTCCATTTGGTGAGAAACCCACAGCACTGGCCAACCGACGTGTCGATTAGGCGGTTTAACTTTGTTGCTTCAAAAAACTCGCTGAGTCCAAACGTCAAGTT
This sequence comes from Epiblema foenella, assembly GCA_963556455.1. NCBI lineage: Eukaryota > Metazoa > Arthropoda > Insecta > Lepidoptera > Tortricidae > Epiblema > Epiblema foenella. The sequence continues at coordinate 21,194,612 of OY747096.1, read as the reverse complement.
AAAACCACACTAGTCGCAGATGTACAGTTCAAAATACTGCATCAAAATGTAAGATCAATTTGCGGAAAAACCGGACTCTTAGATTTAGTATTACACTCGGAAAATCCCCATGTATTAGCTTGCAGTGAAACGTGGTGCAAAAAACACGAAATCGACCGAGTGAGGTTATGCGGCTATCAGCTCGCAAATAGCTACTGTCGCAGGCGCATCGCTCACGGCGGCGTGGCACTGTACACACGGGCTGATGTTGTATATCGACAGCGAAATGTCCTGCAGAGCCTAGCTGTTGAATTTCATTTTGAGTTCACGGCAATTGAAATATGTAATCTTAATCTAATTGTAATTGTTTTGTATCGCACCGGAAATGGTGATTTTGACATGTATTTGAATAATTTGGAATTATTATTAGACAAATTTGCGCTGATCTGAATGCTGCTGCGCTATTATGAGCTGGCCAGTATAACATAACTCATAACGCCCGCCCCACAACCGCGCTCAATGGGCGTGGCCTTAATTCCAACGTTATATTCCTGCGCTGGCGAAACATCTCCATTCGTGGTACTCCACCGGTAACCGCCGAGCGCCAAAAAACTACTCGCAATTTTTAACTATAAATCAGGAAGGCCACGTCATAAATATTAGCAGTTATAATTAAACATTAATAGTAGATTGTTAACTAAGGGCTGAAAGTGATCCATTTCGCCCGAGATATTTTGTCGTTCGAACGAAGTGAGAGCGCCAATAGTACACGGGTGAAATGGGAGCTTTCACGTTTACTGCAACTTTGTCTTATATGTCAGATATATAAAGTTAAAGGGTGGTGGGCGGTTAAAGGGATTCCCACATACCTGTTTTAATTATATTTTTAGCAAAATGTCTATTAGATATTGTAGTGTCTTCGTTTGACCAGAATATGCTCGTTATACAGAATGGTAATCTTCATAGTATTTTGAATAAAATCTCAGTTACAAAAGTAAACATTTTTAATAAATATTTACAATGCAATCACATTTGAAATAAAAGAGAATGTATAACATAATATATTTACTTAAAAATAAAAAGGCATACTTACCAAACTCACGCGGAGTCGACTCATCGGTTTCTTACGAAACACAACTCAAATCATAACTTCTAAAATCGTCAATATTCATAGAAAAGGGTGGAAGAAGTGGAATAACTTTATACTTTCACTTTATTATTATGTCGAGATAACAAGAGTAACAGTACAAGTAATCGTATATATATATATATATATATATATATATATATATATATATATTATGTATAATTATATATCCTCTTATCGATTTCCTTATAATTTCGTTCATATTTCTCTTGATATATAATTTAATCATAGCCACTGGCTATGTCTAGTCTCCAGTGATATTCTAGGTCATAACATATTGCTACTGTTCAAAATCTAAGTATAGGTACATATATGTATACTATATACAATATGTAAATCGGAAAGGTAGATGCGTATCGGAACTTCGGTCGCTTGGATCACGCCTTGTGTTTCGTAACTACCCCACCGTTCTTGGTGCTTTTTGGTACAGCTGACGAGGTCTCGGATACTGCTGTACCAGTTTGTGATCTCGTCCCTGCCCATCATGTATTCAGGATATAAATGTTTTCACCGCAAGGACGAATCTGCTTCGTTATTGGGATTATTTATTAAATAAATAATTTTATTTAAATAAGTGGTGTTGCCTTCTGCGTGAGAAATCATTGAAAATTTGAATGAAATAAAAAAATAATAGTTTTCCATTCATTCTATTGATTATAGTTATTTTAGTGTTGTTCTAGGTTGACCGTAAGGTGATATGACATACTTGCGTCAGTATTATTTTATCGATATAACCTCGCAAAGTCTCTCAGCAGGCGAGTAATTTCCTTGCATTTTTCGGCTCTGAAACAAATGAAAGTTAGAAATAAGTTAGAAATGAGTTAGTTTTACACTCTAGTTAGATAATGATGAATGGGCTCTAGGGTCTAAGGCTAACCCCCTATTTGTAAAACTTAAAAACCTTTGGTACATAAATATCTTTTGTCAGTCTCACAAGCGTGTCAAAATGACAGATAATGGCAAAGGACTTTGAGCGGCTATTACAGGCTACCTAAAACAGGTTTGATGGACGTTTATAAATAAGGGGGTGGGTGAATAATTGAATATTAGTATTTAGGTGGATTTTTTCGTTATTGTCGACTCTAAATATTGTCACAAGAGACGATGGCCACAGTAACCTTTAATAAAGCATAAACAAATATCGGTTCTGCGTCTTGTTTGATCAATGTTCTTGGCGACTGTAACTTTGTGTAGATAATCGTGAGTCGACAAAGACTAGAAACGATCGTTTCAAACGCACGGAGAAGCACCCGGGTAAGAATATATGTATGCAAATTTAAGATAACAACTCGAATCTATCGCAAACCACGTGAATAATTTTGTACATCAACTACTCGTTAAGACGGTGCCAATCAACCCAAATACGAAGGGTTAATCTTGTGTAGTTTAGGAGTTGCTATGGCCAGCTTCTGTTTCGCTTGGTGGTACCATAATATTGCATTATCAACGAACTTACATATAAGTATGCCAAATTGCAGCTCAATCGGTTAAGGTTAACTGCTTTAAAATTCAATTGCAAGATTTGACCCGAACACATAAGGTACACACACAGTAGGTTGGGTAGTGTTATTATTATTATTAAAGGGTAGTGGGTATTCCGGGGGGTCTACGCTCTATAGAGTGGAATCAGAAAGTGACAGATGATACGGGGCCTAGACTGCTTAACGCTGCAAACATTGTTGATCTATCTTCTATCTTTATCGCCTCGTACTACATTTATCGGTCAAGTCATGCATAACTCAAATAATTGTAGGATTTTGCCGAACTTGAGACATCAATCTCTTCAGGGCACATGACGTGTTTGCTCACGATAGAGCTACTAGTGTGCAGTGTTACCTCATGGCGAGCTGGTGGAACTGCCAGCACTGCTGGTCGGTGGCGGCGACGGGCCCACGAGGCAGGCGCGCCAGCGCTGGCGCCAGCATGTCGGCGCCGCGCGCTCGCTGCCAGCGTACCAGCTCCAGCAGAACCTCGCCAACTTCGCTCAGCATGTACGAGTGAAGGTGCAACACGGACGATTCCAGTAACGCGTAAGTTAACTCGCCGCCGTAGGTTTCTAGCGTGGCGTCCGCTAACGCTGTTCACAATAAATATAATAATAAGACGTTTATTCAACGGTTATATACATGGTAATTTTAAATAACTTGCGAATAGTAAATAAAATGCGACTGGTCAATCGATTGGAACGGATCAAAGTCCATACGATAGATAATCGTATTTTAAGGGTTGATTTGCTCTTAGGTAGATTGGACGTGGACGTCGGTCGAGCAAGTAGAAATGTATAAAATACCGTACAGCGAATAACATTTAGGAGGAAAGAAAATCAAGCCTTAGCCACTACTTCGTACGGCAGTATCGGCAGTGGGACTTACGGCACACTGTTACCGTTCAAAGTCGTGGCCGAGGCTTGATGTTACTATCGATCTTCATTTGACGAGCACTGATACCTAGCATAGGTATCTTCTTCATCTAAATATATAAAAGAAGAAGTCCTGATCTACCATCAACGCACAGCCGAAACTACTGGAACTAGAAACTTCAAATTTGGTCCAGCTTACTTTTATGACGTATGCAAGGGATAAGACGGGATTTTTGGAAATTCCACCCCTAAGGGGATCAAATAGGGGTGCAAAGTTTGTATGGGAGAAATTTTTTTTAGCTGAAGACTTAAAAATTCGTATAAAGGTTACGAGCTTAAATCCAAAGAAAGTGTTTTCAGCGTTTTACAAAATTCTAACCCTAAGAGGGTAAAATAGGGGTGCAGTTTGTATGGGAGAAACTTCTGTTTTAGAGTTAGAGACTTAAAACTTCGTACATGGACTCTCTGTTTAAATAAAACAAAACTTATTCCAGCGTTTTTCGAAGTTGCTCCCCTAAAGGAGTGATAAGGGGGTTCCAAGTTTGTAAAGGAGAAAGTCTTTTATGAAGCGAGAGATTTAAAACTTTGTATATAGACTCTTTGTTTGAATACAACAAAACGTATTTCAACGTTTTTCGAAATTGCTCCCCTAAAGGCGAGAAAAGGGGCTCCAAGTTTTTGCGGTGAGCAAATTTTTACTTTTCTTAAAAATCGATATGGGTGTCGTTTTCGAGGTTCCTTGAGGCGCCGATTACGAAAATGACAAGCATTTTCCAAGATGGTCGTTTTCTTAAAAATTGATATGGGTGTCATTTTTGTAGTTTCACGGGGTGCAATTGAGAATCTCCATTTTTGTAGACGGTTAAAAATTACGCTTACTACGCGGGCGAAAAAGCTAGTTTAGGTATATTGCTTTAAGACCAATGCCTAGCTGAGCAACTTTTCAAATCTCGAATTTTTGAAGGAATGTTTCTGTGGCGCTGCTGTGGGCGGGAGCGGGAGCTGTCTATGTGTGAGCACTGAGCATACGCACACAGGCGGGAGACACGAGCGCTCGTTGCGCGCCGTTCCGTTAACATCGCCCGCGAGCCGGACGGAATTTGGGTAAGGCCACGAATAATTTCAATCGCCTCTTCCCGTGCGTTACCAAATACTCATAGTCTCGTAAATACGATGACACATGTATGAACTTTTGTGGGCGCAGCTTATAAACACGCCTTAATATCCATGATATTTTGATGCATTTGTCATCGTATATGAATATTAATTTGGTAACGCACGTGACGGGGCGGTTGAAACGCTTCGTGGCTTTACCAATCTATTTAGTTCATTCATGCGCGCTTAAAGCCTAGATTTTAGATGATAATAAAGATATAAATGAGGTCAACTTTTTTTTGTCAGTAGTCTGATGCTGTTAATCTTTGTGAAAAATCGTTAAGTTCGTATATAGAAGAATTCCTAACTGACTGACTGACTTAATGACTGACTGACTCATCAACTAATTTTTGCACAGTCAGCTACATTTATAAAGTAGGCAAGGTATAAAAAAGGATTTTTCGAAATTCATCCCCTAAGTTTCTATGAAACCACGTATTTATTAAAGTGAGAGTTTTAAAGTTTTAAATATAGACTGTTTAAATAAATTAATGTCATATTTCAGCGTTTTTCAACATTTTTTCCCTAAAGGGATGAAAAAGGGATTCAAACTTTGTTTTTTTTTATACTACGTCGGTGGCAAATAAGCGTGCGGCCCGCCTGATGGTAAGCGGTCACCGCAGCCTATGGACGCTTGCAACTCCAAGGGTGTCACATGCGCATCGCCAACCCTAAAATTTTAACACTCCTTTCTTGAAGAACCTCATACTTTGTAAGGGGAGCAAATTTTTTTTGAAGTAAGAGATTTGAAACTTCGTAAATAGACTGTTTAAATAAAGCAAAACACATTTCAGCGATTTCTAATATTCTTCCCCTAAAGGGGTTGAAAGTTTGTTTTGGGAGCAAATTCTTTTTAACGCAAGTGATTTGAAACGTAGTATATAGACTCTTTGATTAGATATAACAAAAAGTATTTCAGGTTCCGAGTTTGTATGAGGAGCAAATCTTTTTTGCACTGCGGGCTTTGAAATTTCGTATATAGACTCGCAATTTAAAATACAACAACTAATTTCAGCGTTTTTAAAAATTCCTCCCCTAAAGGATGTTTGTTCGGGGAGCAAATCCTTTCTTCTTCAAAACATTACAAACTGTTCGGTTCAATAAAACATTTACAGTACATGGTTAAAAATTGTCTAATTCATAATTTATACCTTCACATATCTAAATATATAAAAGAAGAAACTGACTGACTGACTGACATATCAACGCACAGCCCAAATCGCTGGTTCTAGAGATTCCAAATTTGGCACGTAGGTTCCTTATAAGGTCTAGGGGTGCACTAAGAAAGGATTTTTCAAAATTCATCCCCTAAAGGGGTGAAACGGGGGTCCAAAGTTTCTATGAAAAACCGTATTTATTAAAGTGAGAGACATGAAATTTTGTATATAGAGTCTGTGTTTAAATATATTAATGGCGTATTTCAGCGTTTTTCTAAATTGCTCCACTAAAGGGGTGAAAAGGGGGTTCAAAGTTTGTACGGGGAGAAAATCTTTTTTAAAGTGAGATATTTGAAACTTCGTATATAGACTCTGTTTAAATACAACAAAACATATATAAACGTCTTTCGAAATTGCTCCCCCAAAAGGGTGAAAAGGGGGTTTCAAGTATGTACGGGGAGCAAATCTTTTTTGAAGTGAGAGATTTAAAACTTCGTACATAGACTCTATGTTTAAATAAAACAAAAAATTACTCGGCGTTTTTCGAAATTACTCCCCTAAAGGTATGAAAAGGTGGTTCCATGTGGTGTTTGTACGGGGAGAACATCTTTTTTGAAGTGAGAGATTTAAAACTTCGTATATATTATAGATTCTATTAAAATACAACAAACCGTATTTCAGCGTTTTTTGAAATTTCTTCCCTAAACGGGTGAAAAGGGGGTCGAAATTTGCACGGGAAGCAAATCTTCTTGAAATGAGAGATTTAAAACTTCGTATATGGACTCTGTTTAAATACAACAAAACACGTTTCAGCGTTTTTCGGAATTGCTCCCCTAAAGGGGTGAAAAAGGGGTTTCAAGTTTGTGCGGGGAGCAGTAATATGGGTGTCGTCATATTCGAGGTTCTTCGGGGTGCCGATTACGAAAATGACATGCATTTTCAAATCCAAAATGGCGGACATTTCTTTTTCTTAAAAATCGATACGGGTGTATTTTTGTTGTTCCTCGAGGTGCCGATTACGAAAATGACAACCATTTTCAAATATGATGACGTTATATGATGGATATACGGTAATTTTTTTCCTAAAAATCGATATGGGTGTCATCACCGAGGTTCCTCGGGGTGCGGATTACGAAAATGACATGCATTTTCAAATCCAAGATGGCGGACATTTATTTTTCTTATAAATCGATATGGTTGTCATCTTCGAGGTTCCTCGGGGTGCCAACTATAAAAATGACATCCATTTTCAAATCCAAGATGGCGGAAATTAATTTATCTTAAAAATTTATACAGGTGTCGTCTTTATGGTTCCACGGGGTGCCGATTACGGAAATGACATCCATACGTATCTATATACATACATACAAACATACGGATCAAACTGAGAACCTCCTTTTTTGTAGACGGTTAAAAATTACTTTTATTACGCGGGCGAAGCCTCGCTAGTTTCATTATAAAACCAGGGAGGAAACAGTCGAAAGCATTTGTATGGGAAAATCGCAGCTAGGAAAGCATTGTGTTGAGAGTTTATATGCAGTACTAGTTTTTGCCCATGACTTCGTCCGCGTAAAACTCGTTCATCGCAATCATCGCGTTAGTATTTTATTGATATTCGTTTATTTCAGGCGCTAACCTAAGTTATCGCTCTTCTGTACAAACTACCACCCCCTTACGGGATGATTTCTGTATTATGTATCCTATGTCCTTCCCCGGGACTCAAACTATCTCCATACCAAATTTCACCCAAATCGGTTCAGCGGTTTAAACTTCTCACCGCCATTGACTTCATATGAAGTCAGTACATTTAGTGCCACACACCACACGCCATGACTTGATATCAAGTCGATGTAAAGCAACCTACGGTAAGGTTCCTTTTCGTTCGTTTACTCTGTGACTTTGGCGTGTGGGACACAACTTATGAAATCTACTATGGCGGTGAAGAGGTTAAGCGTGAAGAGGTAACAGACACACATTTATAATATTAGTATAGTGTGGATTGTCACCTCACTTTATGAACTTTATCTAAGGTAAACGTTGAGCCGAGCCTACCTTTGATCTCCTTGTTCTGTTCGCGCGTGGTGGTAGCGCGCGAGATCAGGTCGAGCAGGAACTTCATGACGGAGCAGTTGGCGTCGCGGTGGTCCAGAGATGCCGCTAGCGCCCCGCACTGTATTACTGCGGGCATAGCGCCCGACGACAAGAACTCCAGCGGGATCCTCTGTAAGAACCTAAACAAAAAAAAATATTACATTCGAACTCATAAGTAGCTGGACACTTTGGTACTTTGTCATTTCACTCAATGGAAATGTTAGTATGACAGTTTAAAGCGACAGGTACAAAAGTGTCAAGCCTCTTGTGAGTTCGACTGCACAGTACTTTTATCTCACGAGCGCGGGTTAGCTATAGTTGTAGTTGTGACACATACGACCACATAGGCAATGTGAACTCATAGCTCCTACGCTGACGCACACATAAGACAAATCTCAACACACATCCATGGGTCACCCGCGTTTGTGAGATAAAAGTATTGTATGTTATAATTAGCTTATGTAGCCATTTAAGATGTTTCACGTCGCGTAAAATATAGACCTATACGTTTCTGTAATAATGCTTTTAGGTCAAAGCCGCATTAGCTCGTCGCGCATCGCTTACGCAATGATCACTTCCCGATTATCGCGGACTCGGAATTGGCATTCTGTGGAAAAAGCGAAGAGATCCTATGATAAAATTACAAGCGCAATGAAGATAATTTCTATACTAATATGGAGCGCAGAAAATACTTCGGTAGTACTTTTATCTGACGAACGCGGCTGAGCCATGATTGTGTTGAGCTATACATGCACATTGTCTATGTGTGCGTCAGCATAGGACCTGAGTTCACATTGTCTATGCGTTCTTATGTGTCACAACCACAACTATGAATAACCCGCGAACGTGAGATAAAACTACCGTATTATGCAATTACCTAATACACAATCTGAACAGATCGTCAACAGTGTCCGGATTGTCCTTGAGCCCGTTCTCCTGCTGCAGCAGCTGGAACGCTCGCGGCATGAGCGCCTTCAGCAAGTCGATGAGGTCCGACACGCATCCCGCCTCGTGAGCCAGCTCATCAACCAGGATACTGGCCAGGTATAGGAGGCACGAGTGCGCGTGCGCGAGATATATGTCGGCCATGGTATGCGCGAGCGGAGGGAGGAGGGGAGCGGAGTGCCGCGCGCAGCAGCGGAGCGCGAAGCGGAGCGCGCGGCACGAGCGCTCCATCACGCGCCCGTCCGACTGATATCTGAGAACACATCATTCTTTAAAAGGATCCGTTTGAGAGACGATTGGTTTGGTGGGTCCTACAAATTAGTTGATTTTCAGTGCTGCTGAAGCCATGAAGTGCTCCCAAACAGATTTCCATAGGTTAGTTACTTGTTTATGATGTTGGTACAATAGAAAAACTAATATTGGTCAAGCCAAGCGACTTGTATAAGGAACATAACATTCTGTAAAAGGATGATCCGTTTGAGATACAACGATTAATCGGTATTTTAGCTGAGCGTGTTGTTGTGTTTTTGTAAGTTGTTATTTAATTTAGATCCTTGTACATGTTGTGTTAAGATTGTTTGATGTCTGCACTAAGTACGTCCCTAATAGCCTAAAGCCACAATCTACTGTTATATTTAGAGTTTCGTCTTGTCAGTTCTTTTCAATGCTGTTTGCATGGTCAGTTGCGTATGTGCATGGCACTAGTATAATACTGCTTATATTTCATATACACTGAAACTACCAGTTAGATCCTATAATTGGCTACCTGTTTATTTGTTAGTGTTGTTATGTTGTTGGTGGCTGTTGATTCTGCATATAAATAAGTATAAAAATAAATTAGTTCGGTAGGTACTATAGATTAGTTGATTTTCAATGCTCGTGAAGCCATGAAGTGCTTCCAAACAAAATTACATAGGTTATTACTTGTTTATGGTGTTGGTAAGTACATTAGAAAAACTAATATTGAACATTAGAGAGATACATAGATATTTTGAAAGGCTTGTATTAATTTCAAAACAAATAGTATCGTATAAAATGTAATTTATAGGGATACATACTTGAGCATGACGTCCCGCAGCACGGGCCAGGAGTCTGCGAGCGCGGGCAGGCAGGCCTCGGCGCGGCGCGGCGAGAGCTCCCGGAACAGCGCCGCCAGCAGGTCTAGTGCCGCGCAGGGCTCCTGGTCTCCACCACTGCCCGCCAGGATCTCCTTCAGAGCGCTCAGCTGGATCGCGGCCGCCTCGCGCATCGCCACCGTCAGCTGCACAGTTCAAACGCGTTCTTAGTATTCAAAAATCGATACAAAATCTATTAAGTCAAGCAGAGTTGGGCATAATTAATTATTTTTGTAATAATATTACTAATTGATACACACATTCCTTGGAAGGCCCGGCGCGTAATGAATCGAACAACGTTTTCGCGCGCGGTTATATAGTGGTTTTTAAAAATAAAAAATAAGAAATATTACGCAAAACCTGTAGTTTTATAATAAGATGTTTTTTTTTTCAAAACAAATAAAAAAAAATTAAAACAAACCGAATTAGACATTTTGTAGTATCTTTTTTAAATAGTACTTAATAACCAATATTTTAGAACTAGTGCGATTGCTATGTACTAAAAGACTAAACATCCTATTTTAAAAGATAAACATCCAATCGTTTTTGTCACTTTAAAATGGAAATATTGTACCTGTAAGCTCTGACGCGTATTTTTGCAAAACACTCCGTCGAAAACGTGGTTTTTTTAAATAACCGTTAATAAAAATAAAAGTACAGCAACGTTATGGTCTAGAATAAGGGTTTATCTATACAAACAGAAGTTTACTTTAACAATGTAATCACTTGAACAAAGATATGACGTTTGAAAAAACCTTACATTTTCTAAAATACCAACTTTTCGTTCGTACCCTCTTACCTGTCCTGCGGCAGCGATGCGAGGTGTCGCGTGGCGCGGATCAGCGTCACGGCCTCCTTACTGCACGCCTTGCAGATGTTCCGGACACCCCGGAGGTGTGCCAGAACCGAATCCGAACAGGCTGTACTGCAGCGTATGTTACCTGGTCTTGCGGCAGGGACGCGAGCGCGCAAGCGAGCGCGCGCACGAGCGAAGCGCCGGCGCCGGGCGGCAGCGACAGGCTGTCGAGGTGCCGCGTGGCGCGGAGCAGAGTCACCGCGTGCGAGGCGGCCTCCTTGCTGCACGCCTTGCAGATATTCTGTGTAATAGAGAATATGCATGCGGAATGAATAATAACATGTCACTATATGAATAGTAGACCATCAAATTATGCCAAAAAAATTGTAAATTAATAAATCTGCTTAAAATCTTAAAAAAATAACACTTGAAAGTTTCGAAAAATAATGTAGTTTTTTTATTGACTAAAAGTAAATTAAAAACCTCCATCAGGATTCTAATGTTTTAATAAACAAAAAATGATAACAATGCATTTAAACGCAATATTTCACGACTAAAACAGTAAATTACTCGTCTTTCCATGCAATGGTAGTATACGGGCGCATAGTATATGATGTCACATACTATGCTCAATTAGTATGGGAGTTTTGAGGGCGTTTTGAACGCTCGGATTTTATACTGTACTTTGAAATCCATTTTTGTCTTTTTGTTGTTCTAATTTTACTTAACGTAGCCTCGTACTACCGTTGTATGGAAAAAAGGGAAATGTTGCGTGTATATACATAGTTGCCATACAATTTCTTTTTAGTGAAACATGAGAATTCTATTTGTAACTTTCAATTTACATTTGGCCAATAAACAAAAAAACGGTCAAGTGCGATTCGGACTCGCGCACCGAGGGTTCCGTATACAGATGTGTACCGGTTCCAACCCTATTAAATCAGGAAAATCTCAACAACATGGTGTGGAAATTGGACGCCATGGGTACAGCGCCATCTATCGGCGACTTTTGTTACAAATTTGAGCGACTGAATAACTTTGTATGTATGGTAGTATTTCAAGGATAATTCTTTATCACGTAAAGCGATTTCTTATTTTTTTCTTTATTTGAAAGAAACTACCTTCAGCATAATCTCGTAGGCATTTATAAAACAAAAAACACATGCAAAGGTGATTAAATACTATATACGTAACTTTAACTTAGATTATTCAGCATTGGAGTAGAATTTATTTACATTTTAATAAGCTTCCGATAAACCTATAAATTAAAATTATTACACTTACGTGTGAGAATGTGTGTGTGTGTGTGTTTGTGTGTGTGCGTGTGTGTGTGTGTGTGTGTGTGTGTGTGTGTGTGCATGAGTGTGAGTGCGTATGTATATGTAGTGAGCGTTATATACCCCACTCAACATATTAACTAGACTTTCAAATTTTGAAAAACCTTATTATCTTATCTGTCTTTTTTCACAGATTTTTTTTTTTTAATGTCATGTTCTATGTATGTAGGTCAGTCTTCTTTATAGCTATTCCAAATTTCAAATCGATAGCATAAGTAGTTCTTGAGATATTTAGCGATGTGACAGACAGACAGACAGACAGGCGAAGTGAAACCATAAGGGTTCCTTTTTTACCATTTTGGCACGGAACCCTAACAACATTTTTGCGAATCTTTATAGTCCCATATCTTTTTATGATTTTAAATAAAATAACCGACATTAAAAAGGTTACTTTTGTTTCATACCTGTAACGCAGAGGCAGCTGCCGGTGCTAATTTAGGCTCCTGTAGCGCCGTGACTAATGTCTGTAGACAATGCTCCAGGCACGCTGGATGCCTCTCAATCCAATCGCACAGCTCGCCTAGGAGCAAGATGCACGTCTTTCGCACTGCCGGGTGGGCACCTTCGGGCATGGATAGTATTGCTTCTACCACTTTTGGAACATATTCATATTCATCTCTGTAAAAATATATATATATATATATATATATATATATATAAAATGAAATGAAATGAAATGAAATTTATTTGCTTGAGACATGGTTAACAATAAGGTGGAACAACTTTGTTAAGGATCAGCACATCTCGCCAACATTTGGACATGCAAAATTTACGAACTTATGACTAATAGTATTACCACGTATATATATGGGTATGTATATATGGGTGGATCAACTATTCTTTGTTGCTCGTTACCATGGTTACGTATCATGAGTCACTCTTTAAAACGATGATTTTATAGGGTTGAAATCTACCAAACATAAGTTTTAGCTATGAGCATATATCCATTTGGACATGCATCATTTCTTGAGCATGCTTGAAGTCCGTATTATAAACATTTTTCTAAGAAACACGGTTACTGTTGTCTCATCGCTGACGGGACAGTATAACAACAAGAAACAGTTGATTGACCCATATATACAAATTCTCCATGTGTTTTATGTATCAATCATTGTAATAGTAGTTTATGCAACTGATACATAATGAGGTTTTAAAACACGAGTGTGGTTTTATGAAACGAGCGCCAGCGAGTTTCATAATAGGATCACACGAGTGTTTTAAGGCCTAATTATGTACAGTTGTATACACTACTTTATCTACATCCATACATTAAATCCTCTTTCATGTGTTGAGGCACCATTGGTTTGAAAGTGCAAGAGTTCGAGTTCGTGAGCTCGTTGAAGTCTTTTTGAGCACTAGCCAGGGCTGCTACCGCGAACGGCATTCGAAACTTTCCCTCTCTGTCGCACATGCAAGTTTGCATATAAGTGAGACAGAGAGGGAAAACTTCGTTTGTGGTTCGCGGTAGCCCCTCTGTATCGTAATGGGCGGAGATGGCCATAACGATACCGTTTTTGATTCTGTTATGGCCATCTCCACTCCGGACCGGCGCGATATTGTAAAGTTGGTCCTTACCTACACTTTTTGAGCACATAAAAGAGGATTTACTGTATGGGTGTAGATAAAATAGGTTACAAGGTTCCTTCATCGATATATTTGTTCGCGATTATCATAAACTATCAAGCATAACTCGCATTTTCTGGCCAAAGACCATATGAAATAAGGACCTTTGGAGTCTATGCCGGCAACAACCCATCAGCATACAGATAGCAATTTCGCAATGCGCAAATGGAGATGGATAGGCCATACTATTCTCATTTAAGGAGATCAAAATAATGCAAGCATCGCTTTTGAGTGGAAGCCGCCGGACGGAAGGCGAAATCGCGAGTGTCCTGTGCACCCATGGCGGCAGACAATATTGTGATTGAGCTGCGAGCTCAAGACAGGAAGGCGTGGCGCGATCTTATGAAGGCACTTTGCACCTTTGGGGTGCCTTAAGACAACAACATCACAAACCACTTAGCTACAATAGTTTGGCTATCATCATCATCATCATTCAGCCGGAAGGCATCCACTGCTGGATATAGGCCTCCCCCAAAGGGGGGGTTTTGCCATAATCCCCACGCTTGGCAGGCGGGTTGGGGATCGCAGTAATAATAGGTGTGACCTTCAGGGAACGCTGCTGCCCGTTCCCTGGATATTCTCCGTTAGTCGCCTCTTACGACACCCACCGGATGGTATGGGGTGGTGCAATTCTAACCCGACACCACGCGGGCAATAGTTTGGCTATAGAATACTCAAATATGTCACAATTATCATTCAAAAAGAAAGCAAAGGAATCGTTGTTATCTGCATAGCAAAATGATGATTGATAGGGTGTCTGTCAGATACCTAAACTATGTACGGTGTTATATTATAAATAGGCATACTTGAAACTGTTTGGCAGGTTCTAGGTTAAGCTGCCATGTAACTTTTTAAGTAATAAAAGATTTAGTTATTATTTATTCTTTTACTACACCGATTTTAACGTGAGTCCATCAAGGAGTAGAGTTTAGTCATCATTGAATAAACGTCTTATTATTATTATTATTATTTTATTATTAAGTACAGTTGAACTCATAAGCTGGACACTTGGTACTTGCTTGCATTGCTTTCACCCGTTGGAAATTTAGTATGACAGTTTAAACTGGACATTAAAGGGACACGGTACAAAGTGTTAAGCCCCTTGTGAGGCCGACCATACACCATGTCTATCTGAATGCCTATCTAGTAGACTCTACTTCTTTGCTTAATACTAGTAGCTAGCATTGTACTGACGGCAGAATGTTCTTGGCGACGGCTTGCATCACGAAGAGTGCGGCCTCAGTGCGCTCCCAAGACAGATCGGCCTGCAGTGCCGCAAACATCTGCCGGAACACCGAGCTGGAGCCCACGATGAACACCACATCTTTGATCAGATCCATAACCTTCATTCGGAATTCCTGATGTATGAGATGGTCAAATATTAAAAAAAATTATATGATTAATCAATTGTATAGGCAGGTACAATTGCAGCAAGTGGCAGGCCACACACTTAATATGGAAAGTGGCTGATCTATCTATGATTTAAATAACATTGAGTAACAAAG
Organism: Epiblema foenella; assembly: GCA_963556455.1. Classification (NCBI taxonomy): domain Eukaryota; kingdom Metazoa; phylum Arthropoda; class Insecta; order Lepidoptera; family Tortricidae; genus Epiblema; species Epiblema foenella. The sequence goes on along the minus strand of OY747096.1, from coordinate 21,179,403 downwards.
CACTTTTCATCGAACAATACAACTGATATTCAAACACATTATTTAGTTTCAAAATGAAGTTAATCCAAAGCTTCTAAAAAATTACATTGTTTAAAATACTCACATAGAAATCGTCACCTTCATCCAGAAGCTGTGTGTGGTCTGGCTCACACTGACAGTGCCTCGCCAGAGCCTCAATAAGGCGCTCTATGTGTGGCTTAAATGCATCTGTTAGTGGCTGGTAGTCCCTTCGATACACATCTTCGGAGAGACGGTACCATAGGTTAAATGTTATTTCAGCTACCTGAAAATAGTAAGCAGTATAATTGGCCTACGAGTAGTAAGAGTAAATATTTCACTTAAGAAGGGAAAATATATTTCAAAAATTAATTGTTTTCAGAGATTAAATTAAATTGTTAAGTACATTTTGTGATGACAATCATTTTATCTTACTTTAAGAAACAAACTAATGAAGGAATCGATATACATTAAGTAGAAAAAGCATCATTAGGTAATTATTTTCTTATATTGAACTAACTTCAACTAATGCAGTAACTTCTTTATTGTTAATTAGATTGACACTAACAATTAAAATGTTTAGATATTATTTCTTTCGTAAATTTATCATATGGCTTTTCAGTCACTGGGCATAAATAATAAATATTTAAAAGTAATTATACCTCATAATCATGATGTCCAACACACACTAGAACCAACTCTAGAGACCTCATTGCAAAGTGGGTCTGGCCTGTTGAAGTAGCAGAAACAATCTTTTCTAAGAATGTCTCGGCCAACTCTGTGAATATCCTGGCAAAGTTACCAGCCTTTTCCTCCTCCTCATGAGCCACAGCTATGTGGTAGCACTCTTCTAAAGCTGATACACTGTCAAATAATAGTCTCTCAATGTCCTCATTATTGTTGTTTTCTTCTAAACTGTGTAGTAATGAACACAGACAGTCCGATGCTGCATCATGCAGGGTGTTTATACAATTATAATCTCTTAAAACCTGCAAGCAGTATGCTACTACAGCATTCTGTGGGACTTCCTGTATGTTCACAGCCCTAACCTGTATCCAGGATGTCATACATTTAATAATTTTTAGTGCTACCTGTGTATTTTGCGAACATGTTATGCTCTCTTTTAAAAACATAGTCACTAGTTCAGTATTTAACCTTAATTCTTGCCTAATATCTTCACGTCTGTTTTCACCTAGTTTCAAATTGGCAGAGTCAATTTCTTGTGGTAGTACTGTTAAAATTTCTAATAAAGCTAGGTTGTTTTTGTCCGTAAACGATTTAATTAGGTCACTAGTACAGTTTGTCCATGTGGGCATTTGTAATGCTAGGTCAGCCAAGGCCAGGCAGAGTTGTGTGAGGATAGCCGGGCTAGTTTCTGGCAGATCACCTCTCAGATGCGCTACGAGTGAGTCCCTGAGAGACACCCGGGCTTCTTCAGGGAGTTCTGACAAGTTATGCTGGACTTTTGACCGCATAGTTTGAGCAGCAAAATAACACGAGTGAACATCTTTTTTCTGCTGTAATAACTCATCGGCTATCTTCCATGAATGAATCTGAAGAAAAAAGAAATCGGTACTTTTATATACTTTAAACCGAACTTAGCACAAAACCTACTGTAAAATGCGTGGTACGCGTAAAAAAAAAAAGGACGAGTTACTTTTAGTGGAATTTATAAAAGTGGCTTACCGATTTTTGCACTTCTCCTAGCCATTTGGAAGCCTTTTCTTTTTCATTTGCATTATTAGGGTTATCGTAGAGAGCACTTATGGCCTGGTAAATAGTGTCCATTGGCGGCGTATCCATGATGTTTTCACTTCCGATTCGAGGGGGATCCACAACACCACACTATCAAAACACTGAAAACAGTATAAATCACATACTATTGTACGTAGAAATCAACGAAATATCGAAGTAAAATAATCAAATAAACAGCCGAATGAAAAATGCCCGAATGAAGGAAACCATAAACAAGTAGAGTTACAAGCTCAAAATTTGACGTGTCGATTTAATTTATTCCACAGGTTATTTTTAATCATTTGCTTACTGCAAATATTTTATACTCTAAGCTAGCTTAGAGTATAAATATTTGAGCTGTAGCAGTAGCTATGTATTTTTTCTAATTTTGGTTAACACTTTGTTAACACATTGAATACAAGCTGAAATTCATAAGAATACCTACCTACTGATTAAAACGAAAAATACACCATATTACATCAAGCTTCAAAAACGGATACGAAACCGGATCGTCTGAAACTGAGCTAAGCCGCGAGCACAGATTTTATAATACTAGTACAGATACCCAATCCCATACAAGAAAAGCGATTTGTCCAGAGGGGCTACCGCGAAACGAAAACGGACGAAGTTCGAATATCTCCCTCTCTGTGGAACGTATTAGCAAGTGCGATAGAGAGGGAGATATTCGAACTTCGTTCGTTTTCAGTTCGCGGTAGCCCCTCAGACTCTTAAAAAGCTTCCCTCTTTATAGTTTTTTAGCTGCACCATTAGAGCGCAGCACCGAGCATACTGAATTGACAGCTACTGCGCGATAGTTAATTGTACTAGTACATCGAGATAACACTAGATGGCAGTAACGAATCTGCTTACACTTGATAAGTACCTAAGCGTAGACCAGGGGTGGGCAAACTTTTTTCATGGCGGGCCAGTAAGCTTGAGAAATTTCGGAGGAGGGCCATAATTGCAGCAAAACTGCACTTTTGTATAAAACCGCTGCTCTGGTTTTTGGCTGAACCGTCAAAATATAATCATCGCGGGCCATGTACTAATTAATTCGATGTATCGGCGGCGGGCCGGATAAAATGCTTTCGCGGGCCGCAGTTGGCCCGCGGGCCGTACTTTGCCCACCACTGGCGTAGACACTTAGGTCAATGACGCGCACGACACGATCTAGTCGATGCGCGTGACCTTGAATACCGGGCTTCGTAGGGTCGCGTGTGTTTTAATTTTAGAATGCTATATAGTATAATTGGATGACGACGACGACACACTCATTTACGTTTAGGCTTTAATTTCACTTGCATCTTTTTTTATAAATTTTGTCAATTTTTAGTAAGTACTTACTGCGTAGGTAATTTAATAGTATTTAATCTGATCCCTATCAAATACTTTTAAATTACCTACGCAATAAGTACAAGAAAGTTACTAAATAAAAAAGTCAAAATTAAAGTTTTACATATATTGCATGTAAAACTTAACATTAATCTTTTCTACAATGTAAGCTTTTATTTCGGTGTCACTAACCGCGCCAGTTAATAATAGATGAATTGATGAACCGAAAGGGAAATTTCTCATTATAGAGTTCCGTAGGATTTTTTATACTATACTAATACGGTAACAAAGAAGCGTACGGCCTTCCTGATAGTATACAGACACCATAGCTAATGGGCGATTCCTAAATATACGTTTAGGTACAAACAATGCATGTTTCACCATTAAAAGATCAATAATTTACAAAATCGTACGCTAAAACATAATATACTCTATCTTTTTAATAAAATATCCCAGTGTGTGGTGTAAAATAGATTTTTGAACAGCGAATTTTTGTAGTCAAGTAACAGCCGACCAAGTTAACAAATTTTTTGACGGCCGGGTACTTAACTACGGAACCCTACACTATGCTTATCTCGACAAACTAAGTGAGTACTAAAACAGTTGCATACTACTCACTAGATTGATTAGAGACGAAACTCTGCATGAAAAACATGGTCTCCTATATTATTGAACGAGCAACATTTATTTATTAAAACTTTATTGCACGAAAGTATATAAGTACAAAGGGCGGACTTAATGCCTAATGCTTAATGCTTAATGTAATTTACGAACTAGCTTTTGCCCGCTACTTATAACTTAATGTTAATCCAGGCTATAAAGTCGTTGTGTACCTGCCAAGTTTCATTAACAAATATTCAAACATATAAACATTCGCATTTATAAAATTAGTAGGAAACAGGTTTTTTTTTCTCACATGCACATAACTTTTAGTTTCTTTGGGCATGTTTTTTATTTTTCCCTTGGGGGGATTTGCCATAGTCGCCATGCTTGGCAAGCGGGTTGGCGACCGCAGTTTGATGGTGGTAATGAAGGATGCTGCTGCCCACCCTTTTTTGGGGGAGGCCTATGTTCAGCAGTGGACGTGTTTCGGCTGAAATGATGATGATGATGATGACATAACTTTAATTGAAGAAACCTTGTAATCCAAAGAAGCTGGTCGCGTAACCGGCGCAACGATCCTACGTATTTCGGAAGTTTCGCGATACATCCACATCCAAATTAAATGATCAAGAAACCGGCAAGTGCGAGTCGGACCACGCACAATGAAGGGTTCCGTACCAACACCTACTAGTCCACATTTAAAATCACTATCCAATATATTGAATTTATAAAAGTCGTATCTTCATAGGGAACTCACGGCACTTACGACCTTTGGTGCGGGTTAGACAGTTTTTAAGCGAAAACTCAAAAACTGTAAAACCTATATTGTTCAAACCAAAAATCGTTGAAAGTATTTACTAATGCACACCACCTCAATTTTTTTCAGAATTTTAAACTTTATAGTTTGGAAATTAGAGGGGAGGGGGATACTTTCTATGACTATGACAGCTAATATCTCACCAACGGTTGACTTAAATGGACAAGTTTTTTTAGAAACCTCCATAACATTTTTAAAGGCCTATCCATCGATACCCTACTCGACTATGTGCGTTGAATTTTTTTTTCATCCACCGGTTACATGTATGGAGTGACCCCTAATTTAATATTTTTTTGTAATTTTACATCACTTTCATGTAGCGGTTCATAAAATACACCTTCCTACCAAATTTCATAATTGTAGTGCTTATAGTCTCCGCGTAAATTGACTGTGACATACGGACGGACGGACGGACGGCGTAATCCATGTAAGCTTGTGATTATTTTAAATTAAGCTTGTGAATATTTTGTCAATTTTTAGGGTTCCGTAGCCAAAATGGCAAAAACGGAAACGTTATAGATTCGTTATGTCTGTCCATCCGTCCGCCCGTCCGTCCGTATGTCACAGCCGATTTACTCGGAGACTATAAGCTCTACAATTATGAAATTTGGTAGGAAGGTGTTGGTGCGGAACCCTTCATTGTGGTCCGACACGCACTTGGCCGGTTTTTTATTTCAGGCCGTAGGAGGATGGTAAATAAGAACCAAATTACCTAGCCCAAATACTATACATCAATAACTAGAAACGAAAATATCTAAGAACTTAACTAAACTTAATAAACTAACTAACGAGCGACCATCACGCGCGGATCGTGGTGACGGTGGTGAGGTGACTGTGGCCACGCCCCCGCCGCCCCGGCCGCGTCTTTAAACCGAACGAGAAAATCGAGCCCACGGGCAGTGAAGGGTGACCACACAACTGCAACTATACAGGACTGCAAAGAGAATATAATCACTACGTTCAGGACTGTAGGTATAAATATAGAGAATAAACCTAACCAAAACAATTAGACAAATGTCATTCAAAAATAGTAGGTACCTACTAATATAGATATACCTACAAAGTACTAAAAACCAAACTGAATAATACACAAGCATACAGAATAGTCGAAATCATAATATATATACTATATAAAAGAAGAATACATAGAGAAGAAACTAAATCTTACCTATTATAGTGATAGCGACGGAAAAATCGCTAGACCATAATGGCTACCACTATTAATTACAACTTAAAACCTAATCATAGAATTTACAATAAACGCAAAACGTAAACCCAACACCAGATAATAAGAGTAAGTGTAGTGCCAAGTAACTACTCGTATAATAGCAAATGAAATAAAAATAGATTCAACTGGTACGCCTATTAACCTCCTGAAGCTTGACCTTCAAAAATTGACTAAATAAACATAACCTTAATCAATTCATATATAGTTCAAAATCAATTGTTTTTATGTAGTACCTGCACGGGGCCTCACGAGGTTATATTGTATATTTTATTTCGTTGACATGTATGTACCTATAATTTCATATTTCATCAATAAATGAGTATGCGTAATAACGGAGTGTCCAAGTGACAACCTGAGCCATTGTCACCTGCCAGGTTGGCGCTTGTGTCGTTATTACGTTACGAAGTAAAGCATCGCGTGGGCACTACACATACGAAATTTCAACAACATTTACGAAGGACCGTGTAGCTAAGTGCGTACGCAGGTGGACTATTATGCAATGGGTCCGGGACCGTATCCCTGTGTGAGAGACTTTTTTGTATTTTTATATTTTTATTATCAGCTCCTTGTTTGTTTTTTTATATCACTCACTGTATTAAATTGAATTTTAATTTTTCTCGCCTTTTTTAGTTCCAAAAAATAAATTTACTTTTTCATGTCAATAAATGCAGTAATTGTCAACTCATTATTATCTGCACAAAGTTAGGACAGCCGGCGAGAACATTGTGATCAAATAAATCTCGGAACCGATATCATATCAGTATATACTTTTTCACTGCTGCATTGGAAGATGTCTTCAAGCTCCTGAACTGGGAAGAACTGGGCATCAATGTGAATGGCGAATACATCACTCACCTTCGATTCGCGGACGATATCGTGATCATGGCAGAATCGCTGGAAGACTTGAGCATTATGCTCGAAGATCTCAGCAGAGTATCCCAACAGGTGGGTCTAAGGATGAACATGGATAAAACCAAAGTTATGTTCAATGGCCAAGTCTCACCAATACCGGTTCATGTTGGGAATGCTCCACTTGAAGTTGTGGATAACTACGTATACCTAGGACAGACGGTCCAACTGGGTAAATGCAACTTCAAGAAAGAGATCGATCGCCGAATCCAACTCGGATGGGCTGCGTTCGGGAAGTTGAGGAGGATCTTCACGTCAGAAATTCCACAGTCCCTGAAGTCGAAAGTCTTCGACCAGTGCGTGTTGCCAGTGATGACTTATGGTACTGAAACGTGGCCGCTGAATGTGGGCCTCTTAAATAAGCTCAGAGTTGCTCAGCGTGCGATGGAGAGAGGTATGCTTGGAGTTTCTCTGCGGGACATGATCCGAAACTCGGAGATCCGCAGAAGAACGAGGGTTACCGACATAGCTCAGAGAATCTGCAAGTTGAAGTGGCAGTGGGCGGGCCACATTGCTCGTAGAACCGATAACCGTTGGGGAAGAAACGTTCTCGAGTGGCGGCCTCGCACGGGAAGACGGAGCGTTGGACGGCCTCCCACTAGGTGGACTGATGACTTGGTCAAGGCAGCGGGGAGTCGCTGGATGCGGGTGGCTCGCGACCGTGTGCTGTGGCGCTCCTTGGGGGAGGCCTATATCCAGCAGTGGATGTCTTCCGGCTGAATGATGAAATGATGATATACTTTTTACAAATGTTGACTCTGATCGTCGTCTCCTTTGATAATATTTAATAAGACGAAAAAAACCTAAGTAAAAACGCTGTACGCTGCATATTCACCTATTATATTTATGTACCTAATAATTAGCCGGCCGGGACGATGACCCGCGCAGTATATCCCAGAGGTGCAGCACCATCTGGTGATTGTACTCAACAATACGTAGCAAGCTTGGAAGCTCATACGTATGGTATAATTAATTAAAAATTTTATTGAATTTAATAAAAGTCAAAATTATACCTTATTTTTGCATGTAGAATAATGTTTGTGACAAAAATAGGCTGTAAAAATGACTCAATCCTCAAGATTACTGTCTCAGATGTTTCACACGATACCTGTAACGCCATCTGGTTGTTGTTTTTTGGTATTATTTATTCGTTGTAGGAGATGGGAGGGCATGCCGCGAGTAAGTTAGAGATATAGAAGACGTTGGTTTTCTCGCTTTACCTTAAAACTTGCAAAAATGCTGTGTAGTATCGTGTAAATGCGCTTATGGGTACCTTTTTTAGTGAGATACCAGTATCCACAACACAGTATTTAAATTCATCACCTTCGTCTGCCGTTGTGTTATTAAAAGATAACGCCACAGAATGTAGTAGAGATTTTCATTTTGCACATGTAAGAGCCTCAGACGTAGCAAAATGTGACCTCTGACTAGTGAGTCTCTGACCATTCTGTCAAATTTTTAATAGAAGTCATGGCGCCTGATTTAGTAGTTGTATTTAATAACAGTGTTGATTGTGGTGAGTTTCTTGATCTAATGAAACACAGTAAAATAACTCCTTTATTCAAGTCTGGTAGCACTTTTGACCCCACTAATTTTAGACCAATATCTGTGCTACCTACATTTATTTTAGCAAAATTTTTGAAAAACTAGTTTTGTCCCAATTAATAAAACATTTTAATGTTAACAATTTAATGCATCATAAGCAATTTGGTTTTACGCGGGGTCGCTCGACAACCGACGCTGCTGTCGAGCTAACAAAACATATATTCGATGCCTGGAAGGAGTCACATGATGCCTTAGGTATCTTCTGTGATTTGTCCAAGGCCTTCGACTGCGTATGTCATGAAACTTTGATCAGGAATCTACGCTACTATGGAGTTCGAGGATCGGCACTGAATTTGCTAATGTCTTACTTACATGATAGAATACAAAGGGTTGACGTGAATGTACAGCGATCACCGGGTTCATTGGTCTCTATGTACCGCAGGGATCAATATTGGGACCTTTCCTATTCCTTATCTACATAAATGACTTGCTATACCTCGTAAAGACCCACCATGATATAGTATTGTTTGCTGACAGAGTCACACGGCAACAACCAGGTTGCAATTATGTAAACAATGACATTTCTAAAATAGTTAATTGGTTTAATGTCAACAATTTATTGTTAAATGAGAAAAAGACTAAATGTATTAAGTTCGTCACGAGTAACGTAAATCACATGCAAACTAGTGTTACTGTGAAAGATGAGGAATTGGAACTAGTTGATAGTGCCGTTTTTCTTGGTTTAACTTGGGTTTAACATTAGATTCAAAACTCCAATGGTGTCCCCATATTGCTAACCTCTCGAATAGACTGAGTTCTGCACAGGCGCGGATCCAGGATTTTGTTCAGGGGGGGCACTTCCGAACCTTCCGAAAATAAAACTAACTTTTGATAACTGTTGTCAGAACATATTTCCTACGTCAGGACATAGGCAATTAATTGCCCTGCCCTGACACAGGCTTCAGGGGGGGGGCAATTGCCCCTGTTGCCCCCCCCCCTGTATCCGCGCCTGGTTCTGCAGCATTTGCAGTGAGCAAGATCCGTCGATTAACAGACGTGAAGACAGCTCGACTAGTATATTTTAGTTACTTTCATAATATTATGTCGTATGGTATTTTACTCTGGGGCAGTGCTGCAGAGATAACTGTTTTTATTCTGCAGAAGAGGGCTATTCGAGATATATATAAGATGAAACATAGAGACTCACTTAGAGATAAGTTCAAGGATATTAATATAATGACAATGCATTGTCAATACATCTATGACAATATTGTGAATGTACATAAAAATATTGTAAATTTTAGGCAGAACTGTGACATGCATAATATTAATACTAGAAACAAATATTTATAAGCTTGCGATACCCTCCACTCGGCTCCAAAAAATAAGAAAATTTATAATAAACTACCAACAAACGTGACTAATTTATCTATTAATAAATTCATGACTTATGTAAAGCGTAAACTCATATCGAAAGCATATTATAGCACAAAAGACTACATGAATGATAAAACACCGTGGGTATAATTGTGGTTGAAATACTAAAGATATTTTAATAATTATGACATTACATCTTAATGACTATTTTCATAACTATGACATTAGATGTTGACGTTAAATTTTCCTCTTGACATGCAGATTTTATTGTAGAAACTGTCTACATTATACTATTTTTTATGTTTTTATTTTACATATTGACGATCTTTTTGTGAATTTATATTACTCTCTTTTGACATAAGTACATTACAGTAATTCATTTCTTTTTTTTTATTTCTTATGCATCAATAAATTGCTCTGAATAATTAGATTCAATTTGTGTAATATATAACTGACGATTCAAAAGTGCTTGTTGCTAGGCCTATTTGAATAAAGAATATTTATTGCACACCTCAATCAAAGGATACAGTACAGTACAAAAACACAATGAGTAGAGGCAAACAACAGGCGGTCTTATCGCTAAAGAGCGATTTCATCCAGACAACCTAAGGGTAGCGGAAATGAAATCTAATCATAACGATCCACAGCAGGTGGTGCAGAGTTAATACATATGAAACCTACTACACTAATATTTATACTTTCCGTGGACGTCCGTGTATGCCAAAGTATGTACACGCTTTTATTCTACCGTGGACGGTAACGGCATGCCGTGGACGGTAACGGCATGCCGTGGACGTCCACTATATGCCGTAGGCTCACTGGCTTCCCCACGACATCGTGGCTATAAATACGGGTATTGTGTGTAAAAATAAGAAATTGTAGCTGTGCGTGTGTTGTCACTATCACTGTCAATGTCAGCATTTGCCGTATTTCCAGCTAAAACTCAGTTTTTTTAGCTCGGATAAATCCGAGCAAAAGTACATACTTGTTTATGATACAGTTTCAAATACTTTAAAACGGCATTTATGTATGATGTGGGTTAAAAAAACTTGCCGTCATGGTAAAATCGGCAAACTATAAAAATCGGCATGAATCTACGACATTTATTTATTTATTTTATTTATTTATTAAATAATTGCAACCATGATAGGGCGACAGAGAGAGGAACCTCCTGACTATCCGCGCCGTGTCCAGGAGTACCGCCTTCTGTATCTGACCCTTGACCCAGCCATCTAGCGAGAGTCTCTTGAGGTGTTGGTCGAGACTCTTCGCTATTAGACCGTTCGCAGAGACGACTATCGGGACAATGATCGTTGAATCAACATCCCACATGGCGGTCACCTCGTGTGCCAAGTCTAGGTACTTTTAGCATTATTATTATTATTATTTATTTTTATTTTAATATTAAGATATATATAGCGATGGAAGTGTGAGAATATTAGTGTGAGAATATTATGTTTAATGAATGTACTATTTTCAAGAGTGCAAAATGTGTTATTGTGTGTGGTGATTTTAACGTTAACTTGCTTGAGAAATCGCCCATGTGCGTGAGCCTAGTGAATACTTTTAAATCATTTAACTTAGTGAACTTATTTTATGAACCTACTCGTATTACACCAACCAGCGCAACATGTATAGATAACGTTTTCAGTAACAAGGAAGCTATTAATAAGTCTATCATAAACACCTTAAGTTCTGACCACTGCGGACAACAAGTCTCTCTCAGCGAAAAAACTGACGAAGCTCCACGAGACATAATGTGCAGACCTATTTCTGAAAAGAGGTTAGATTTATTCAATCGCAATATCACGAAACGATTACGTTACCTTCCAATTGTTCAGGAAAGCCCTGACCGTTTATGTGCTCAATTGTTTAAATGCATCAAAACCGAATTTGATGCCAGTTTTATTTTAAAGAAAATTCAAAGCAAGGTCAAGCCTAAGTTCAGCGACTGGGCTACCCCAGAGATTCACGGGAGAAGACGCCGACTCTATGAGTTGTACGATTCGAGAACTACTGATAAAAGACCGGAATTTCTAGAGTATCTGACGTGTATCTCTATGGTCCGTTACCATAGGATGTTTACTGCTATTATATTCATCACTGTCAATAATTATATTATGCAGTATTTTAGCTGAATAAAGCCATGTTTTCCTAATGGTTCTGTCTAATTAACGTATCAATTTATTCAGCTAATTTTTATCTAAACGAATAAAGTAAAGTATGCTACATGGCGCATGAAAATAAACCCGAAAAAGCAAGTATCGCCAATATGTCACGCTACCTTCGCCCCGAGCGATTTGATGAAGAACCAAGTGTCCCTGGATCAGATTTGAAATGGACGCATTGGTATTTCACTTTTAACAATTTCCTATCCGAAGAATGTACCCCGGATGCAAAAGATTCCATGAAATTGAATCTTTTAGTTAACCATATCTCTCCTACAATATTTTCATACATAAGGGCATGCAAAACGTATAAAGACGCCATCACCGCTCTCGAGAAAATATACGTAAGACCTAAAAACGAGGTTCTTGCCAGGCACATGCTGGCATCCCGTAAGCAAAGAGCCGATGAAACTGTGAAGGAGTACATTCAGGCACTAAAACTACTTGCTCTCGAGTGTCATTTTACTGAAGTTACTGCGGAGGAACATCAAAACGAATCCATGCGTGGGACGTTCATTTCAGGCATTAATTCTCAAAAGATAAGGGAGAGGCTATTAGAAAAATTAAACCTTAGTTTGGAACAAGCTGTTAACCTGGCAATTTCTCTTGAAGATGCAGGAATAAACGCACAAACACTGGGCAATAGTAATAGTACGTCATTGAGTCTCAACGCCTTACCCGAATCTGACAACACCAACAACGCAGCAGCTGCAACGCCTTCCTTCAATCAAAGTTCGAAGCGACGCTGCTTCTTTTGTGGTGGAAATGTACACCCGCGTATCAAATGTCCTGCGGCTAACGAAACCTGCCAGCTTTGTTCAAAAAAGGGCCACTTCGCCAACGTTTGTCGATCGAACCACACACATAGAGCCAATGCTGTCACAGACGACATTAATCAATCCGATGGAGCACTGTCTGCAATCTCCGCTGCTTCTCCGAATAGCTTGAGGAAGGCTACTTCCTCAATAACGATCAACGGATTTAAAGCGGAGGCTTTAATAGACACTGGAAGCTCTGTTAGTTTTATAAATAAGAGTTTGGCCGAGTTACTGAAACTAAAGATAAAACCTAGCCACCAAACAATCACACTGGCTTCCCTAAGTCACGTATCTTACGTTCAAGGTGTCTGCTATGTAAATATCCAACTTGAAAAACATCACTATAAACACCAACCTCTTCTCATTGTCAACAATCTATGCGCAGATGCTATTATCGGCCACGACATTCTTAAAAACCACTCTTCGTTGGAACTCGAGTTTGGAGGAGATCAGGGACCACTACGAATCTGTAATGTGATGGAAGCGTCGGTACCACCGGCATCCTTGTTCACCAACCTCTCTCCGCTGACGAAACCAATCGCAGTCCGGTCTAGGCGACATAGCGCCGACGACGAAAGCTTCATAAACGCGGAAGTATCTAAGCTGCTTGAAGCTGGAATCATTGAACCCAGCATCTCACCCTGGCGAGCGCAAGTTCTTATCGCCGGTGGAGGTCTACACAAGAAGAGAATGGTAATAGATTATTCCCAGACTATTAACAAATACACAGAATTGGATGCTTTTCCATTACCAAGAATAGAAACTATTGTAGCGAAAGCAGCCAAATATAACTATTTTAGCCAAATCGATTTAAAAAGTGCGTATCACCAAGTTCCTATCGTACAAAAGGAGCGCATTTTTACCGCTTTTGAAGCAAACGGGAAATTATATCAATTTACCAGAATCCCATTTGGAGTAACCAACGGTGTCGCAGCGTTCCAGCGCACCCTGAGCTATATCATAGAAGAAGAGAACTTAAGCGGTACGTTTGCCTATCTAGATGACGTCACTATATGTGGAAAAACCAAAGAAGAGCATGACATTAATTTATCTAAGTTCAAGGAGGCTGCTGCTAAGTACAACCTTACATTAAACGAAAACAAATGTGTGTTCAATAAAAAAACGATCAACCTTCTTGGCTATACAATAAAAGATAATACAATTTGTCCAGATGAAAACCGGCTGAAACCGCTGCTCGAATTACCCGCGCCCGAAAATGCGGCTGCGTTGAAACGAGTGTTAGGGCTTTTCGCTCACTACGCAAGATGGATACAAAACTTCTCGGAAAGAATCAAACCACTACTTTCAGTTAGTACTTTCCCTCTTTCTGACATTGCATTAACAACATTTAACGAAATGAAAGGCGATATTACAAAAGCGTCACTGTCTGCTGTCAACGAGAATGCAATGTTTACTGTCGAAACAGACGCTTCGGAACACGCCCTTGCCGCTTCTCTTTCTCAAGACGGGCGGCCCGTAGCCTACTTTTCACGCTCCTTGAATGAATCAGAAAGAAAACAATCTTCAATTGAGAAGGAGGCTGCAGCGATAGTTGAAGCATTGCGCAAATGGCGCCACTATCTAGTCGGAAGGTATTTTCTCTTAATAACAGACCAACAGTCGGTAGCTTTTATGTTTAATCAAGTCCATTCTAGCAAAATAAAGAACGAGAAGATCGAACGTTGGAGGCTAGAGTTGTCCTGTTTTAAGTACGACATAATTTATCGTCCCGGCAAAGAAAATTTTGTGGCCGATGCCTTGACTAGAGTTTGTGCGCATTTGAACGTAAATAATCTAAAAACCTTACATGACAATCTCTGTCATCCCGGAATCGTTCGCATGAATCACTGGGTACGATCGAAAAACCTTCCGTACTCAATTAATGACATTCGACAAATTACTGCCAATTGTAAAGTATGCGCCGAAATTAAGCCCCGATATGCGAATACAAACGGTCAGCTTATTAAAGCTACGGCTCCCTTAGAACGGCTTAATATCGACTTCAAAGGGCCGCTTCCATCAAAATCGAGAAATAAATATATATTGACTGTCATTGACGAATATAGCCGCTTCCCTTTTGCTTTTGCATGCAAAGATATGACGTCGAGTACAGTTATTGACTGTTTGAATAAAATATTTTATATATTTGGCACACCTATGTATATCCACTCAGACAGAGGAACGTCGTTCATGTCCCAAGAACTTACACAATACCTTGTTTCTCTCGGAATAGCTTGCAGTCGCACCACTCCATATAACCCGGAAGGAAACGGACAAGTGGAGCGTCTAAATTTTACTTTGTGGAGAACGATTCAATTGAGTCTGAAATCCAGGGGTCTAGAGATAGCAGACTGGGAAAAAGTCTTATCTTTAGGCTTACATTCGATACGGTCTTTGCTGTGCACATCTACAAATGCTACTCCTCATGAAAGGATGTTCAGCCACCCTAGAAGGAGTCCAAATGGGGTATCCTTGCCTGCATGGCTAACTGCTCCGGGACCCATCCTAATAAAAAGAAGTGTGCGTCATTCTAAATATGAGCCTATTGTGGAAGAAGGACATCTCCTACAAAGTAACCCAAGTTATTCTCACGTTAGATATCCTGACGGAAGAGAAGGGACAATATCGAATAGACATCTGGCACCAATTCCCTCAGATGATGAGTATATCTCCTTTTCCTCTGATAACGATGACGATCCTGAGGCTGGAGTCGAAGAACCGCCTGCGCCTGTAAACGACACTGAGGTATCAATGGCAGAGGAACCGAGGTCTCCAGGCACTCCTCGACCTGAGGTTCGCCGCTCGACGCGCACTAGGCACCCACCTGCCTACTTAGTGGACTACCAGACATCCTAGAAGGGGTGAATGACGTGTATCTCTATGGTCCGTTACCATAGGATGTTTACTGCTATTATATTCATCACTGTCAATAATTATATTATGCAGTATTTTAGCTGAATAAAGCCATGTTTTCCTAATGGTTCTGTCTAATTAACGTATCAGTATCTTAGGAACTATTCGAAATCTTTTAAATTAATGTGTGTCGCCGCTAAAGCCGATTACTTGTCAAAAAAGATCCAAAACTCCAAAGATAAAGTCAAAACTGTATGGCAAGTTATCAACACTGAAACTGGGAAAAGTAAAATAAAAGATCCGCACTACAGCCTACGAATCGATGATACTCTGGTAAGTTCTGATTACGAAGTAGCGGATCATTTTGAGCGGTTCTTTTGTAACGTGCCTGTCGAGACTACGAAGTCCTTAAACTCATCACCAGATGTCGCTGAATCATTATTGAAAGCAAATGTAACGGAATGTACAGAAATCTTTAGCTTTACTTATGTGTCTCCACTGTCTCCCATAACTTTAATAAAAGCGTTTAAGTCATTAAATTTAAAGAAGACTGAAGATCTCTGGGGCCTTTCAGTAAAAGTATTACATAGCTGATATTTTCAATAAATGTATTGACACTGGAGTTTTTCCCGACCTGATGAAACACAGTAAAATTATCCCCTTGTTTAAATCGGGAGCAAAAACTGACCTTACCAACTTCAGGCCAATATCAATACTACCGGCATTAAGCAAAGTTTTTGAGAAACTTATTCTTAATCAGCTAATGTCCCACTTTAATCGCAATAAACTACTCAATAGCAATCAATTCGGATTCACTAGAGGTCGTTCTACCATCGATGCCGGGGTGGTACTAATTAATACATGATGCCTGGGAAGGGGCTCAAGATGCTATTGGAGTGTTCTGTGATCTATCAAAGGCATTTGATTGCGTTGATCATGAGAACTTAATTAGAAAATTAAGACATCTAAATATATAAAAGAAGAAACTGACTGACTGACTGATTGACTGACTGACTGACTGACTGATCTATCAACGCACAGCCCAAACCGCTGGTTCTAGAGATTTCAAATTTGGCACGTAGGTTCCTTATAAGGTCTAGGGGTGCACTAAGAAAGGATTTTTCAAAATTCATCCCCTAAAGGGGTGAAATGGGGGTCCAAAGTTTGTATGAAAAACCGTAGTTATTAAAGTGAGAGACATGAAATTTTATATATAGAGTCTGTGTTAAAATATATTAATGGCGTATTTCAGCGTTTTTCTAAATTGCTCCACTAAGGGGGTGAAAAGGGGGTTCAAAGTTTGTACGGGGAGAAATTCTTTTTTAAAGTGAGATATTTGAAACTTCGTATGTAGACTCTCTGTTTAAATACAACAAAACATATATAAGCGTCTTTCGAAATTGCTCCCCTAAAAGGGTGAAAAGGGGGTTTCAAGTATGTACGGGGAGCAAATCTTTTTTGAAGTGAGAGATTTAAAACTTCGTACATAGACTCTAGGTTTAAATACAACAAGACATATTTAAGCGTTTTTCGAAATTGCTCCCCTAAAGGGTTCAAAAGGGGGTTCCAAGTTTGTACGGGGAGCAAATCTTTTTTGAAGTGAGACATTTAAAACTTCGTACATAGACTCTATGTTCAAATAAAACAAAACATGTTTAAGCGTTTTTTGAAATTGCTCCCCTAAAGGGTTCAAAAGGGGGTTCCAAGTTTGTACGGAGAGCAAATCTTTTTTGAAGTGAGAGATTTAAAACTTCGTATATAGACTCTTTGTTTAAATACAACAAAACATGTTTCAGCGTTTTTCGAAATTGCTCCCTTTAAGGGGTGAAAAGAGGGTTCCAAGTTTGAGCGGGGAGCAAATTTTTCCTTTTCTTAAAAATCGATATGGGTGTCATTTTCGAGATTCCTCGGGGTGCCGATTACGAAAATGACATTCATTTTCAAATTAAAATTGGCGGACATTTATTTTTCTTAAAAATCAATATGGGTGCCATCGTCGAGGTTCTTCGGGGTGCAAATTACAAAAATGACATCCATTTTCAAATCCAAGATGGCGGACATTTATTTTTCTTAAAAATCAATATGGGTGTCATTTTCGGGGTTCTTCTGGGTGCCGATTACGAAAATGACATTCATTTTCAAATTAAAGATGGCGGACATTTATTTTTCTTAAAAATCAATATGGGTGTCATATTCGAGGTTCATCGGGGTGCAAATTACAAAAATGACATCCATTTTCAAATCCAAGATGGCGGGCATTTATTTTTCTTAAAAATCAATATGGGTGTCATTTTCGAGGTTCCTCTGGGTGCCGATTACGAAAATGACACTCATTTTCAAATCAAAGATGGCGGATATTTATTTTTATAAAATCGATATGGGTGTCGTCTTCAAGGTTCCTCGTGGTGCCGATTACGAAAATGGCATGCATTTTCAAATCAAAGATGGCTGAGATTTATTTTTCTTAAAAATCAATATGGGTGTCATCTTCGAGGTTCCTCGGGGTGCAAATTACAAAAATGACATCCATTTTCAAATCCAAGAAGGCCGACATTTATTTTCTTAAAAATCAATATGGGTGTCATTTTCGAGGTTCCTCTGGGTGCCGATTACGAAAATGATACTCATTTTCAGATCAAGGATGGCGGATATTTATTTTTATAAAAATCAATATGGGTGTCGTCTTCGACGTTCCTCGGGGTGCAAATTACAAAAATGACATCCATTTTCAAATCCAAGAAGGCCGACATTTATTTTCTTAAAAATCAATATGGGTGTCATTTTCGAGGTTCCTCTGGGTGCCGATTACGAAAATGACATCCAATACATATCTGCCTGAAGGTCAAACTGAGAACCTTCTTTTTTGTAGACGGTTAAAAATTACTTTTAGTACGCGAGCGAAGCCGCGGGCAAAAGCTAGTTATGGGATAAAAAAACGGTGCTCTTGACCTTGTTTCGTCGTATCTGTCGAAAAGAACTCAACGAGTAGTCATTAATGGAACTCAATCTGCAGGGACAACTGTTGCGCTTAAAGTTCCTCAAGGCTCGATTCTGGGTCCATTTCTGTTCCTAGTTTACATCAATGACTTACCAAACTTGGTGCAACATAAACATGATATAGTGCTATTTGCAGTTGATACGTCACTTATCTTCAAGATAGGACGAAAAGAGAAAAACTATGATGTTATTAATGATTCACTAATTACTGTTGTGAATTGGTTTACAGCAAATAATTTACTTCTAAATTCCAAGAAAACAAAGTGCATCAAATTCACTTTGCCAAATGTCAAGCAAATAAACTACTCTAAGATCAAACTAAAGGATGATGAACTGGAATTTGAAGACAACACAATGTTTTTAGGCATTACCTTAGATTCAAAACTGCAATGGCATGCGCATATTGCCACTCTGGCTAGCAAACTTAGTTCTGTCGTATTAGACAGTTAACTAACGTTGAAACGGCCAGGCTGGTGTTTTATAGTTACTTCCATAGTGTTATGGCCTACGGAATCCTGTTGTGGGGTAAAGCGGCTGACATCCAGATCATCTTCGTGACTAACTAAAAGCCAGAGAATCTCTCAGAGATAAATTTAAAGAGGCAAACATTCTTACTGTAGCATGCCAATACATTCTTGAAAATATTATGCATGTGCGGAAAAATTTACAGGAATTCAACTTTAACAGTGATATCCATGACTACAATACTAGAAGTAAACACACAATTGCAGTGAAGGCCAGTCGTCTCCGAAAGGTTAGCTCGTCATTCGTGGGGAGCTGTATACGATTTTATAATAAAATACCTATCGAAATAGTTAATTTGCCATTCAGTAAATATAAGTCCCATATTAAAAGGTATTTGCTAAGCCAGGCGTATTATACTGTCAACGATTTCTTAAATGACAAAAATGCTTTCAAGCCAGTTGACTACGGTGGCATCGTTGATCGGGTCGCCACCTTCCCTAACAGATGATCGAGACCCTTGTCTCTATTAAAATCAGGGCGTCGTCCAATTACACGTGTATGTGTGGACATAGTTAGTTCAGTGTGCCTGCCGTCGGTCGACTTGGACAGTGGACTTGGTCGATTTGTTGGAGCAGTCAACTCTAATACAGGACTGCGCCGACCGCCCCCGCCCCCGCCCGCCTCCGCCCGCGAGCTTCGCGCGCGTTGGAGGGCAGTGTTGCGCGGTCGGTTTCCTTAATAACACTCAACCTGATGAAGGACTCCAATTGTAGTCCGAAACATGTCGCAAATAGTGACTTTCCAAGTGAGTTCCAACCATTGTTCTCTTATTAACTGCACTTCGGTGTTCCTCGCCAAAATCATTTGATTGATTGATTGGCCACAGCATCTTCGCAGATGATTGTTGCAGCGTCAAGAAAGAAAGTCAACGTAAGGTATTGCGGGGAGGCTGCCCGCAATGCTTCCGATGACTATATAGTCCGATAGCAGCGCGGCACTTTCTGCCGCAGCGATCACAAACATGGCGCGAGTCCTGAGGTGGAGGTCTGGCACTGCGGATTCTCTTCTGCCTGAGGCTTTCCAACCAGTCTTCATCGTGCCTTTCCACTCCACTCCTGAGGTCACGACGCCACTCTGGTCTCATCTCAGCTTGAGCCTCCCATCTATGGGGTTGAATGTCGAAGCAGACCAGGTCCCTTTTGCAGCAATCCTTGAATCTCAGCAGAGGACGCCCAACAGGTCTCTTGGCGTGTGCAACCTGACTTAACATGACCTGGCGTGGAAGTCTGTTGGGGTCCATTCCGTGTACATGGCCAAGCCAAGTAAGCCGTCTTTGCTTCAAGATTGCTGTGATGCTGGTCGCCAAAATCAAGGTGCGGGATAACTCGCTATGCGAATGCGGGATCGATGAAGGTTCTCTGGATCACATGCTCTTCAACTGTCTTAGATACAACTATTCACTGTATGATGTATTGCCTAAAACCATCCCACGCCCCATAAACTTCTACTCGCTTCTCTGTTCAATGGATCCTCCCTTCACTGCCATTCTTGTGAAATATATTCAAATACATAACATAAAACTATAATCATTTACTATTATCACAATAAAATTGTATAACATAATTTACTTCCTACGTTAAATATATAATTTTCTTCCCGAAATACCCGTTATGTTGGCATGCCTAATAATCTGTCATCCGCATTCCCTCTCTTTTTTCAAATATATGTAAATGTCATGTGAATGTATGTGATGTCCATATGTACTATTTGTTTTAGGTTTCCAGTCTGATCCTTCCCCAAAAGCAAAACAATCAGGCTACCGAACATTCTCCTCGCGCGTCAAGTCCAAAAACTTGATATTGGCAAATCCACCTTGCTAAAACCAGCAAGGAGTAGAAGCCATTTAAAAAAAAACCTAAAATAATTACTTTTCCTTGTGATCACTTGACTGCACGTCCCAAATGATGGGCTGGTCCTTTATTAATTGTAAAAAATACAACGTCTTATCTTTATTCCACTCCATGACGAAATTTAAATTCAGACGTAGACGAACGCGGGGAATGTTTTCCACCCGGAGCGGAAAACATGTTTGAGTGTTTTTAAACAAAAGGCACTGAGGCCTTGCCAAAATTTCTGTTCGAAAAACATGTTAGATGTTTGAAAACAACGAAAACATGGCGCAGCATGAGAAACTATTCAGGGGCTTTGGCAGTATATATTTATTAATAATTTAGGAGATAACACACGTGGTATTAAATAAACTTTATATTACAAACATATCAATATTACTATTTGAAGATGAATACTAGGGTGGGTCGAAAATTACGAATTTTGGAGTACCGCAATGTAATAGGGCTCAAAACTTGATGTGTATTCTGTAGATTACAGGAAAAATAATTTAAAAATTCTAGATTTAGACTTTTAACCCCCGCACCGCCGCCAAAGATCGATGTTAAGGCCTAGATTATATAAGTACTTAAATAAAGTACGTGACAATTATTTTAATAATTTATCACTTAATAAAGTAAATTAAACTGTAATAAAGCTAAATTATACTGAGACTTTTTGGTTATTTTCAAAATAGTCGACATTATAGCGTTTTGAAGTTTGATAACTTAAAATATTATGGCACAAATAAAGCAAAATGCTATATTTATATAAATTTTTGCTACTATTTTTTAAATACAACCTTAAATGTAAGAGCTAATCGAAATATTACAGGAAAGAGTTGTTTTCATCTAAAACATACGGTATTTATATGTTTTTAATGGTACGCAATAGTACCAAATAGCCTTAAAGTTGTGTTTTTCGAGTATTGTTTCTCGCCTCGTGTTGCTTTAATCGATATATTTTTTGTTTCTATTGTCTGTGTTTAGACCACTGATGATCCGTTAACAGTTTTAAATTATAATTTTGCCGGTTTAAGCACATCAAAATGCGTTTTACATAAAAGGCCAATTCTCTAGTTTGGCTACATGATGAAAAAATATGATACATGGATAAAATATAATAAAAAATAAATAATTTTGAAATAAAATAGTGTTATTTAATGATTTAAATATTTTGTATTTATATATTTAATATGGAGTGAAAATAAAAAATATAAATATATTTTTATATTTAACAGCTGTGCGGGGGTTAAAAATGTAAATCTAGAATTTTTTAATTATTTTTCCTGTAATCTACAGAATACACATCAACTTTTGAGCCCTATTACATTGCGGTACTCCAAAATTCGTGATTTTAGACCCACCCTAATGAATACTCAACTGAACTGACATTCTGTTACAGTGAGTTGTTTGACATGCGCATTCGATTGCAAATACATAGAACATTCTGAGGGGCTACCGCGAACCGAAAACGAACGAAGTTCGAATATCTCCCTCTCTGTGGAACGTATTGGTAAGTGCGACAGAGAGGGAGATATTCGAACTTCGTTTTCAGTTCGCGGTAGCCCTTCTGTATGGCCAATGAGTTTGACAATTATTCAAACCTCATTTCAACACAGCAGACCTGGCTTAAGTGTGATAATAATCACCATATAACCATCACGACCGAAAATGGCGATATCGGTCTGATATTATCGGGCAATCAGAACAGCAATGTCGGTGTAGGATCCTACACCGATTTCGGATTGGATAGTATAGACATGCCCTAAAACTTCTTAAAAGAAGAATAAAATAAATGAACGTACCAATTTATCATGGTAACATTGTTTAGTATGATTTCTCTCTCTTCAGGCCATAAAACCCCAAAAAAAAAAAAATTTTCTCTCTTCAAAGCTTAGCAACACCAAATTGTTCTTTTGACGTTTCTTTGGATCGTGCAAAGTCAAACGCAATAATGGTTTGTGATTTTCGAAAATTCATCCCTTTAAATCATGCTTTTTGTGAATTATAATGGTGAAGAATATGGCAAATTGTGTCCCTTGTGAAATGGTTTGTGGGTTCACAAAAGTATTTCTACGAAAAACCTTGTTATTTTCAGGTGAACGTACCTAAACAGCGCAGGACATACTGCAAAAAGTGCAAGGTCCACAAGACCCACAAGGTGTCTCAGTACAAGAAGTCGAAGGAAAGGCACGCCGCTCAGGGCAGAAGGCGTTACGATCGCAAACAGCAGGGTTATGGTGGTCAGTCCAAGCCCATCTTCAAAAAGAAGGTAAACAACATAACCTCAACACCGACTATTATTACTTTGGAACTTAAACATATAACGGTGGCTATTTTGAGTAATAGTAAGAAAATTATAGTTTTCTGAATGCACTGTATTTTATAGCGATTGTGTTAAAACATTATCTCATTGTCATTTAAGAGTTAACTGGAACCCGGACCAGTCTTAATTGTAATACAAATACTACCATGGTCACTACACTATTATTTCTTGATCATTTACATTAGAATTACGGTTACTATATACATTACCAAGTATTTTATGGTAATTCACCAATTACCATAACTGAGTTAATATCCCGTTAATAATCGTAATTCTAATAGATAAATGATCTGATCTAGTCTAGTAAATTGGTAGTAGCAACTCTAAAAGGAGGGGTGTCAGATTCTTTTATAAATATTCATTGCCATATCACAATGTATCCTAACGTAATTGCATTGTCATTGACAACCAATATTCACAAATAAATCTGTCGTTACTCTTTGTTTAATATGTAAATATTGCTGGGATGTTCTTTTATGTAGGTATTTGTTACTTAGTTTTGATTGTTAATGTAAGGTTTATTTTGATGGTTGACCATAAAATGTTACTTTATTTATTTATTTTATTTAATGTTACTTCATAGTCTTTTTAGGGTTCCGAACCTAAAGGGTCCGAACAAGGCCCTATTGTTGTCACTTACGCATCCGTCTGTCGTCTGTCCCATAGGTTTTACAGCCGGTTGGAGCTATAGTCTTCAAATTTTCACAGTAGAAGCGCATTTGGTGACCTAAAGCCATACAAATTATCAAAACTTATTTTTAAATGTTTTTAAGGGGCGCCACCCATACAGCTAAAGGGTGGCGCGGAAAAATTCTTTCGCCTACCCCACCGAGTGGGATATCCTTGTTTAAAGCTCATTGAGAAGATAATTATTATATTACTAGGGTTCCGGAGCCAAAATGTTTTGTATTCTCTGTCCGTCCATCCATCCATATGTCACAGCCAATTTACTTAAGACTATAAGTACCACAATTATGAAATTAGGTAAGAAGTGTATTCTATGAACCGCTACATAAAAGTTACGTGAAATTACAAAAAAATATTAAATTAGGGGGGCACTCCATATATGTAACCGTGGATGAAAAAACGAATTTGTTTAGGCTGGGTTTTATAAAGATCCGTTAGAACAAATGTCAGATCAAATTTCAGTAACTCAGTGCATTTTTTGATACAACAAACTGACTTAGGTCTAACGGATCTTTATAAAACCGAGCCTTAATGTTTATTATTACGTCAATTTTACCAGCAAATACTAATATATTGACAATAGGAAAAAATAGGGAAATTTCAATGGGAAAATTTGATTTGTCACAAAAATAAGGTTGGGTCGCACCAAACCGTCTGTAATCGTAAGCGGTGTTCATTAAAATCGTATTGTATGGAAAGTTTGACAAGTTTCTATGGGATGACAGCTGCCGGTGCCATTTTTGACGATGACTGGCCTGTGATCGTATGTTGGTGCAACCGACCTTAAGTTGCAAAATCCCAATACCGCAAAATTAAGTTAAGTTGGTTTTAATAGGAAAAATAAGGAAATTTTAATGAAAAAAAGTCTAATTTAAAACCAACTACATTTTTTTTTGAGAGAACTTTGTTTAATTTAGTATAACATTACCAAACTGAAGATGATTAAAGTATTTAATTGACACATTTTTGTTTTAGGCGAAAACTACTAAGAAAATTGTGCTTCGTCTGGAATGTGCTGACTGTAAGGTGCGATCACAGGTTGTACTGAAGAGATGCAAGCACTTTGAGCTTGGTGGAGACAAGAAGAGGAAGGGACAGATGATTCAGTTCTAGGCACGATAATAAATAAGAATAACTAAATATGAGTTTTCTTTTAAAAATTAAGACAGTATTAATATTCATGGGTAAGGCCGTAAAATTGGGCTGATTTTGTCATGGGTACGTGTCCCTTACTGATTGTAGAAAGAGTATTTAATAAATTTTACTTTTTAAGTTTTAAAATCCTTTTTCTACAAGGTACAACCTGCAGCAAACTAAATCTTTAGGTTTGCGTCCAAAAAAGAAGTTTTCTGAGTGATGACTGCTATTACCATACAAATAAAATTTTCCCAATTTTTTTAAATGGTTGAACATTTATTTTGGTAGTTTTTTTTTAAACTATTGATTTGATTGAATTTTACTTTGTATTACTCTCTTGTTTTCGCGATTTACCACATTTCAAGTTGAAAATTTTTATGTTACATAAGGCCAATTTTACGACCTTACCCTCATAGTCGTATTAAAACATCAATTCTTTATCATAAAATTCCTGTTCTCTTTCCCATATGAGGAACGACAAGACAATCGTAATTCCACGAAAAGTTGTTCACTAGCAAAACTAGGTGTGTAATTGTGTAAGGATCTCTTTGTGGCACGAAAGCTACACAAATTTTGGTTCTCACCCATAGTAACGTCTTGAGCTACTCCCAACTTCGTATCATGCCGTCCCTTTCACTCATATAGTGTATAACACGAGAGTGACAGGGACGACACGATACGAAGTTCGGAGTACAGAGGGGCTACCGCGAACTGAAAACGAACGAAGTTCGAATATCTTCTTCTCTGTCGCACGAATAATAAAGTGCGACAGAGAGGGAGATATTCGAACTTCGTTCGTTTTTGGTCGCGGTAGCCCCTCAGGCCCTGAGGGGCTAAGATGATCGCTTTAATAAATATGTCGGACTTATAGCATTCGTCCCTTACTGTCAAGTGGGTAAGTGCGAAAGGGACGAATGCTGTATGTCCGATTTATAAGTAATCATCTTAGCCACTCTGACCGTGTAAAACCTAAGTTGAAGAAAACAAATGTAGTAGTGGACCTTTATTTGTCGTAACTTATAAACCTTATTTTGTGAATGAATAAAAAAAACATTAGGGCTGTATAGGCCTACTCATGGTACAATAATATGCTTCGAAAAAGCGCGGGAAACGTGTTACGGTTCGGTTGTGTTTTTGCTGCTTCCAATTTAAAATAGATTTATATCTTAAGAATTAATTGTATAGGATCAGTCTTTGTATATTTTGTATGTAGTTTGTGTTTTTGTATATATTCTTTTGTAGATATTCGTGTAGTTTTGTAAATTATTCACTGGTAAGTTGATTTTTATATTTTCCGCCTAACATGGCGGACGAGCCCCCTGACCCGGGGGGTTCTGGGAAGGATCCCCCAGATCGGGTTGCTGAATTTTCATTAGAGATCATGGATGTTGCTCAAGAAGTAACAATAAGTAATAACGATGAATCCATGGACACGGACGTTTCAATTTTATCACAAGGCAAAAGAGTTAAAAGGAAAGTATCTAGACGAATCTGTAAACAATGCAATAAAAAACGACGAAAGCAACGTGATAAAAACGTTCAACTGACTGAATATGACTGTATATGTAGTTTGGCAGAGGAGTTAACAGTGGCTCCAAAAAATAATAGAACTCAGGGTAATGATATTTTATTTCCTGTTAAAGTATCATCGTCTATGCCCCCCCCAAGTCTTCCAACTCAGTCACAAAGTGTTAATATATCTCAACCTGCATCCACATCAAACACTTCCACAACATCTAATCCTTCCTCCTTGAAAGCTCCTATTGGTAGAGCTTCTTATCAATCATCTGATGTAGCTCCATACACAGTACATGTGCAGAAGCAGCAGGTCTCACCTAATGACGGTGTTAGCCTGCACCCAATAACTCTTGGCAGGACCTTAAAAAAAAATAACATTGAAGGAATTGTCAATGGCAGTTTAAAGCGTATTGGTAGAAACAAAGTGTCCCTTTCTTTTCAAAAGTTTGAGCATGCAAACAGTTTTCTAGATAATTCTGAATTTAAGAAACTGAATTTTAAAATGTTCATACCCACTTTCTCTGTGACACGAATGGGTATAGTTCGTGGAGTTCCCAGTGAATGGTCCGAGGAGGACATTCGAGAAAATGTAACATTGCCAATGGGATGTGGTCCTATTCTTAAAGTGAGAAGATTGAATAGAAAAATGATTACTGATGGAGGTCCTCAGTTGAAACCCACTGAATCAGTAGTATTGACATTTGATGGGCAAGTCCTTCCAAAACGAATTTTCTTATGCTATACAGCATTACCAGTAGAGACATACATTTTCCCCACAATTCAATGTTACAGGTGTTGTCGCTATGGTCATGTTAAAGTTAATTGTAGAGCTAGCAGTCCAAGGTGTTATAAATGTGGTCAGTCTGGTCATTCTGGTGACTCATGTTCTGTGGAAGAGGAAAGTATTTCATGTTGTCTTTGTCAAGGAGCACACTTTGCAACAAGTAAATCCTGTCTTGAATTTGGCCGTCAAAAAGCTATTAAGGAATCAATGGCAAAAAGCTGTGTTTCCTACGCAGAAGCTTCCAAACTTCACCCTCCTATTCTTAAAATGTCATATGCTGATGCTCTGTTAACTTCTAATAATATTTCCTCTTCTACAGCAGGCCCTCAACCCGAATATGCTGCTCCTAAGAATCCTCAGGTTACATCTTATAAAAAAACAGTTTTTATAAAATCAAAACCTCCCCCAAAGCTTGACAAGGGTTATGACCGTGTTGCTCACAACTCCATTATAAGCGACTTTAGTATTCCAGAACCCTGTAATGGGTGTATGATTAAGAATATTAGCAACCCATCTAATGAATGTTCTGTAGGAGATGTTATTGCTGCGCTTATAAAAGCATTATCTCAAACAAACTATTTCACACCGTCCAACGCTGCCTCTTTAATTGATGCTGTATCTAAAATACCTTCTAATAATGGACCACTCAACTTTAATTCAGTGGAATTGCCGGAGTGCAATTTCCAAAAAAAGTGACTTAATTTATTTAGTTAATAAGTATAATCCGTTTATTGTTGCCTTACAAGAAACATGGCTGAAACCAGGCTATTCATTTAGGATTTCCGGCTATGCCTGTCTTAGAGAAGATAGGTCTGATGGGTATGGTGGTACAGCCCTACTCATAAAACATCCTTTCTCCTTTACCTATTTTGCTACCCCTCACGTGAACAAAGATTTTTCAATAATAGCTGCTATTGTTAAAAACATCTGTTTTGTTTCTATATATATTCCTCACCCCTCCTCTATTATTTTTAATGAAGTTTACAACATCATCTCCACACTTCCTAAACCATTTATTATTCTTGGTGATTTTAACTCCCAACATCATTCATGGGGTTCTTCTTCAAATCACTATGGTTCCGCTATACTAGACATATTGGATAGTCACAATATCTGCATATTGAATAATGGCAATCCAACCCGACGAAACGGTCCTAATGAGGGAATCAGTGTGCCTGATCTTTCACTTAGCACACCTCGTCTGGCATCTACACTTAATTGGGATACTCTTCCATCAACGTACGGAAGTGACCATTTTCCTATATTAATCACTTTTCCTTTTATTGGTGGCCCTGTGCAAAAGCGCCGTCCTCGATTAAAATACAATTTAAGGAATGCAGATTGGGCATCATTTAGTGAATGCATTGAGGCTAAACTTGCTACCTTTCCTAATGTCAGTTGTGGAACAGAGCCTGTCTGTGCGTCAATTTTAGCCAAGGCGTTTACGGAGGCTGCTGATGAAGTGTTTCCTGAAAAGAAAAAATGCTTAAATTTTATTCCTTCCCCCCCGTGGTGGGATAATGAATGTAGTGAAGCGGTTAAAAATAGGAAATATATAGAATTAAAGTATAATGAGTGTGGCTCTGATGAAAATTTTGACTTATTATCTGCTGCTATTGTGAATACAGGCAAATTATTTAAAAAAAAAAAGTTTGAAAGCTGGAAAAAATTCTGTTTGTCCTTATCTCCCCATGTCTCTCCAACTGAAGTCTGGCGTAACATTCGACGATTTCGTTGTGCTTTCCGTGAATCGTCGACACAACAATTTCCCCCAGCACTAGCTAATAGCTTTTTAAGTAAATTAGCCCCTTTGTCAGCTCCAGAGGATTTACTTTCAACTTACTCTATTCCACCTTGTATTACAAATGATCCTGATGGTCTTAATGATCCATTTTCTATTGATGAACTCAAAGGTGTGTTATCTAATGTCAAGAATAGTGCTCCTGGGTTGGATGGCATTCCGTATTCTTTTCTTTCTCATCTTGGTCCTAACACTCTCTTATATTTTTTGGACCTAATAAATTCTATCTTTATCTCAGGCATTATTCCTACCTCGTGGAGATCTCAAGAGGTTCTTCCCATATTAAAACCTAACAAAATTGGGTCTGATCCATCATCATACCGACCAATAGCTCTTTCTTCAGTTTTAATGAAAATTGCTGAACAACTAGTTAAAAATAGACTAGAATGGTTCATTGAAACCAATAACTGTATAAGTAAAACTCAGTTTGGTTTTAGACGAGGTAAAAGTACTCTTGATAGTTTAAGTATTTTCATAACTGACATAAGATTAGCATTCTCTAATAATCAGTCTGTAGTCGCAGCTTTCCTTGATATAAATTCTGCGTATGATAATGTTGTCTTAAGTATACTGAAGCAAAAACTAAATACATTGAATGTCCCGACTCTTCTGAGTAAATTCATAATTAACATCCTATCAGAGAGGCGTATCCACTTAATTTTAGATGTTGACAATGAGGAATCAAGATTAGTATGGAAAGGTCTTCCACAAGGATCTGTATTAAGCCCAATCTTATACAACCTGTACACCTATGATCTGGAAACATCAGTAGGTAATAACGTTTGTGTTCTTCAATATGCTGATGATTTGTTGCTGTATTGTACTGACCGATCTATTGAAAATGCCAGTACTTCTCTAACTTCCTCATTAAATCTTTTAAGGAGATGGTTAGAACAAAATGGTCTTGATTTGTCTCCATCCAAAAGCTCCGTTGTGTTATTTTCTAGAATGCGTTTGCCCCCGCCAGTTTCTGTATATTATAATAACTATGAAATTCCTGTAGTCAACCAAACAAAATTTTTAGGTGTTGTTCTTGACTCTAAATTGACTGGTACACCACATTGTGAATATATTTTCGCTAAATGTGAACGTTTGTTAAAAATGCTTAGATGTCTCTCTGGTGTTTGGTGGGGCGCTCACCCGTTTTGTATGAAATTAATGTACAATGCTCTAATTCGTAGTATCTTAGACTACGGCACCTTCCTTTTACAGCCTGGAAGTGTAGTTGCTTTCAAAAAACTGGATAATATTCAGTCGAAAGCTTTAAGATTGATAGCAGGAGCGATGAAATCTAGCCCTCTTAATGCTTTACAGCTAGAGTGTTGTGAACCTCCATTGCACCTACGTCGTCAATACCTCGCTGATAGATTCCTGTTTCGAGCCCTACAAATTTCTGATCATCCGCTTCATACTAAACTCAAGTTACTTTCTGATCTTATTGATTCTTCCAGTTATTGGTCCCATAAATCTGTTCCATGTCTCATAAATAGCTACCAAAAGTTTACCTCTATACAAGCTCCCACTCACTCTTCTATTTCATATCCTTTATTTTGTGCTTCGTATAAATCTTTAACTTTCACGCCTGACGTAACCTTAAATATAGGTATTTCAAAAAATGGTCCTAATAACAATATCAGTTTTAATCATGTGAAAGATAACTTATGGAAAGACTATCACACAATATACACTGATGCTTCTAAACATTCTTCTTCTGGTCATGTCGGAGTTGGGGTTTATCATTCTCAGTACAAAATATTCCAACAAATAAAACTCCCACCAGAATCATCTGTGTTTACTGGAGAAGTTTTTGGTCTCTTTAAAGCAGTTGAATATATTCGAACGGCAAAACTTACAAAATCAGTAATAGTATCTGATGCAATGAGTGCCTTACAGGCATTAGTCAAATATCCTTTTCAATGTAAAACAATCTTTCCAATAATAATGGACACTCGAATACTATTAAGAGATTGTATGATTCGTGGGCTTTCAGTGTCTTTTGCTTGGGTCCCGGGACATAGTGAAATAAATGGTAATGTTAAAGCAGATCGCCTGGCCAACGAAGCTGTTACGTGTGGGGACAGATTTCCTTATAAAAATTTTAGTCATGACTTGATTGCTTTACCTTCTTCTTATCTCAATGATACCTGGAACCAGTTGTGGGCTGAAACTGCCCAAACAAAGGGAAAATGTTATTACGCAATTCAACCTACAGTTCCCATTAAGCCTTGGTTTGCTAAGCTAAGGCTGGGTAAACGAGCCACTAGCATTATTATACGAATGAGATTGGGTCATGTGTGCACGCCGGCTCATCTCGCCAGACTACATATTGTGGAGTCCAACTTGTGTGAATGTGGACAAATTGGAGACTTAAATCATATTTTTCTTTCATGTTCTTTACTCAACCATGTCTCTTTTTACAATGATCTCTCTTCACTTAAAATTCCTTTTCCTACATCCATCCCTGTCTTACTAGCCTCAAAAGATCCTTATGTATTTAGTTCTATATCCACTTTTATTTTACTTAATGATATCCGTATTTAGATATTTTTTACTAACTTCTATCCTAAACTGATCCTATCTTTCAAAATTCCGTTATCCTTGATTCCTACTTTCCAAACGTTTCCCTGCTTTGTCCGTGGCAATATGCAAACCGCGTTCTGCCAAAACGAAAAAAAAAAATAATAATAATAATAATATGCTTGGCCTACTCCCTTGACAGATTGTCATAAATACAAAGTTTGACATTGGCAGTTGCTGCTGCGCCTTGACCGTCTTGTCCATGGCCTTGTCTTGCAAAGCACAGACTACTTAGGAGATACTACGTAAAGGGTGAACAAAAGAAATTAAGTCAAAAAAACAACTTTTCTACGTGCTATTTTCAAAAATCTATTAGTAGAGGCTGTTATATGTTTCACAATGAACGAAGGTTTCAGCTCTAATGTACCGGAGCCAAAGAAAGTCGGAGTTTGGACCGAGGGAATCCGCATTGAACCGAAGTGAGCCAAGTTTACCATCTTGCTCTAGCATTATCATATTTTCGTTAGTTACTTATCTATTTATTTTAAATGTAGTCAAAAATTTCGTAATAAAAATGACTACTTACCTGCCTTGCTCTTTAGGTACTGCTGCCACTTCAGAAATATATAAACACAATAGGTAACTTATCTATTTTAGTTTAAATTTCCCTGGATTTTTTTTTATATGTTTTTATCAGTTATTATTTGCCTCTTTGTGTCATTTCAAGATCTGGTGATGGGTTCTATTCATTAAAGCAATTTGATTGAGGATTTGCTAACTTATGCCCAAATTGATTTCCTAATGAACTTCAGCATTAAATTTAAATAACTATGTTTTTTTACCTGTTTTTTTTTGAAGATTACCATTTTAACAGTAATTTTCGCAAACATTTCTTCATTTCGCTAGATATCAAAGAACAAGTAATTATAATATTCAATATTGTAGTGATTTCACTTGATTCATTAGTTTATCACGGTTCAAAGACAGCACACCACAATGGTTTTCCTTGAAATCGTGTGATGGATAATTCACATTTTTGCTAATCTGAAAAATCTAAGAATACCTACTTCTAGGCTGCTTTCTAAAGGTATTTACTGCACTAAAGAAAAAATATCCTATTTTCCGTACTGTCAAGTAGTTTCAAACATTAGCATTCTGTCATTGGCTAACATTTGAGCTTCAAATTCAGTAAAGAAACTGGGCTTTATTGGGATTAGACATCTGAGTAGACAACTGTACCAGCCTTCCTAAGCCATGATCTTACTTTCAAGAGTAGAATAGATACTTACATTATTTTTCTTAATATTTTCAACAGAGAGTTTATAATTCCGAAGAATTCACCAGAGTCCAGTGATGACATTCCAACTATACCAGACCTGGATGACCTGCAAGACATCCTTGAAAAGGAGATAGCAAAGCCACCTCCGTAAGAATAAAATCTGTATATGTGAGGTGTAGGATAGGAAGGCCAATTGATATATCAGTTTTGACAAACACTTTCACCATGTGTGTTTCACCAGGTCACCATTACCTTAGAAAAAAATAGCATGATTTTATTTTATCATCACTACTACATAGCAGCCCCGCATGTACAAATGTGGGATATTGTCCCATTGTTCATTTAACTGAAAGTTATTTTCTTGGTACGCATTTAGAGCACCATGTAAGTCTTAAGTACCTTTTCAGAGCTGCTACTTAAATTGAAATTTAATCGTATTCCAGCACGGATCATAAAGACAGCGAGACAGTAAACACCCTGGCGGCAGTTGACGACGGGTATTTGGGCGCCGCAGACGGCGTGGAAGCCGCGCTGGCGGCCCTGAGGGTACGCGTGCCAGTCGTGCGACCCGCTCCAGATGCCGTCTGGACCATTGATTTGTTGCTGGCGCAACTGGCTGAAGAAGTCACTGATCAGGAGTAAGCACTTAACCCTTTGATGTAAGGCTAGTATTTAAAATTATACTAGTCAGGTGGGCTAGCACAACTTGAGCTGCAAGCCGCGTCACACGCAGGTCACACGCTACTTGTCATTCTCCAGATAAATTTGTGTCTGGGTCTAAACTCCGTCAAACTAAAAATGTATTTGTGAAAATTTACAGGGTTTAGGTTGACCACACTCTTACTCGCATTGTTCGAATTATTTAGAAAGAGGAGCGCGTCATTGGTCAGAGTACCTCTATGTTGCCAGTTTATGCAAAATAATAACTTAATTGAGTCCATACCATACATCGTTATTGCGGGAGCAAAAACGATTTGACAGTACTGAAAGATTATGAGTTAACAGAAGTGACACTTATATCGAGCAACATTTATGACTACGAGTTTAAAATTTATCGACTTCATTTCTAATATCAGACCGTCAGAAGTCGAAAAGGTTCGAGATTTAATTGACTAATTATATAACTATTGCATAGACTATTTTTTCCACGAGTCGACGGAAATTAATTAAACAAACTAGTGCGGAACTGCGGAAATCACAGAGCATCAATTGAACATACAATTTAAGTTAAATTGATGGTCTGTCGGTTGATGGCTCTTTGATGTGTTTTGTTCTATGTCCATAGCGTCACGTGATTGGTCAATTTCATAAGAATTCAGTTGAAGGGAGCTTCATAGAGAAAAGTATGTGAGTTTAGTTTCGTCTACGATATCTTATTTCAAACATTGAAGTCGACGAGTAGAAAAACATAATTATAGACCGCAAGACCGAATATGGATTGTAAGTCCGAAATAAAGATTAAATTAAATTATAAATGTTGCTCGATATAAGTGTCACTTCTATTAACTCATAATCTTAGCAAAAACGCTTAGTTTTTGCTCCCGCGATAACGATGAATAGAGGTTCAATCACTACGCCCACACTCACAAAGGGGAGGGCCAAATGTTATCCTTTCAGATGTTTATCTTTATCAGCCTCTATGACCCTAATCTGTTAGACTAATGTCGCTCGCGGCTTGCGCATTTGGGAATGATTAGGCATATGAATGGCATGGCTATGCTCGGAGATCGTTCTACCTGTGCGCTTTTGCCCAATTGTTGTTGTGACCCGAATTTCTATCTCCGACTGCCTGACCTGCTCACTCTTATCGCTGCCCCTCGTGGTGATTATCGCAATTACCACGTGAAAGCACCGGCTCAGGACCGGTGCAATTTTTCTCGACGTGGCGAAAGCATTCGACAAGGTCTGGCATAACGGGCTGATATACAAGTTATATCATCTCGGTATGCCTGACAGATTCGTACTCACCATACGAGATTTTCTCAGGGATCGAAGCTTTCGATACAGACTAGAAGACCCACACTCCATCCGGGCCGGAGTCCCGCAACGCTTCGTGCTCTCTCCCACTCTATTCGTTCTTCACGAACGACATTCCCACGCACCCTAAAGTACAACTGAGGTTGTTCGCGGACGACACTGCGCTCTTTACGAAATTGTAAGTACACTTTCATCCGGCGATACCTCCAGGAGGCAAACACAGACCTAGTTCGTTGGTTTAATCTTTGGCGTATCGAAGTCAATCCGGAAAAAAACACTGCGATAGTCTTCCACCAGTCGGGCGGCGGGTGGCTCGGATCCAGATGCTTTATCGGCCCATCCCCATGGCCAACGAAGTCAAATATCTTGGAGTGACCCTCGACAGAAGACTTGACTTTTCGTAGCTACATCAGTAGGGTACGCAACCGTGCGTTGTTCGTGCTAGGAAGACTTGTGACGATGATTAACAAGTTTAGTAAAATGTAACTTAGAAATAAGCTGACACTCTACAAAACTTGTGTTCGTCCAATCATGTCTTATGCAAGTGTAGCTTTTGCTCACGTGCCTATCACATCGCTCAAGCCGCTTCAGGTCATTCAGAATCTTTGTCTCCGTAGGGTGACTGGTGCCCCGTAGTACTAGTTGAACCTCAGTCTGCATCATCGCTGGGCACCGTTAACGAGTCCGTTAAAAAATTCGCAAGTTAACTTAAAAGTTAATCCGATACACGGTTGGTTAACTTCGTTAATTACCTAACGATTAACAAAAAACTATCCAAGTAGATAGCAACCGAATCGAATATATTAACAACTATAAATACCTTGGCAAACAAGTTTCTTTCAGCCAGGACAGTAATGAAAAGGAAGTGGAGAGAAGAATCAACTGCGCATGGAAAAGTTTTTGGGCCCAAAAAGAAATTATAAAGGGAAGCTTTAGCATGACACTAAAAAAGACGGTCATAGAAACCTGCATCTTACCTAGTTTAACATATGGTTGTCAAACTTGGGTATTTACAAACAAAATAAGAAATAAAATAATCACAACTCAACGCGCAATGGAAAGGAGCATCCTGAAACTTAGAAAAATAGAGAAAGTTCGAAGTGAAGAAATAAGGAAGAAGACGAAATTAGCAGATGCTCTCAAACGCGTATTGAAGCTCAAATGGCAATGGGCAGGTCACATTACAAGGTACACGGACAAAAGATGGACCTCACAATCTACAAAGTGGCCTGGGCCACTGGGTAAAAGAAGGGTTGGAAGACCAAAAAAACGATGGGCAGATGACATTGTAGCAGTTGCAGGAAAGAATGGGGGGGCTCTTACCCAAAAGGGATCCACTTCTAACCAATAGATAAATACATAAGAAAACATAACAAAATATGTAAAGAAATGGAATAAAAGCTATAATAATAATGATAATAACGAGTTAATGCCCAGCACTGGTCTGCGCCACGACATAGACATTGACATTGTTTTTGTATACTTTGTTTTTTGTACCTGTCTTGGTTGCCTGTAAATGTATACATCATTGAGTAAACGTCTTATTATTTTTTTTATTATTATAGGGATTAGCACTATGTGTGGTTTCTTTACGCAGACTGCCAGACGTTATATTGACAACCCTCCCCATCATAGGAATCTGTTAGTTAGGAAGGCTGTCGACTACGTTCGCGATCGCGACAACACAGACACATATACTCCCTATTCGTCCCAGTATCGCTGCATACCGGGTAGAGTCAGATCGACCTAGGTTGAGCCTAGCTGAGTTTCTTGCTGGACTTCTTAGCTAGGCTAGGTTTATCGGTAAACCTAGCCTAACCGGCCCGGCCCGGCCGGGTTCGGACCAGCGACAAAACTCCCAGTAGTTTGATGCCACTCACACCTCAGATTCGGTTGAAACCGCTCAACCAATCTCACTGGAGCGCAAACAAGAGTATTCCAGTTCGGTTCCCCCTGGATTTTCCCCAGGCTACTCTCCAGCCGCGCACTTCTATCGCTTTATTGGGCCCGGCCTATAAAGCCAGTCAGGTTAAAAAAAAAAATATGTCTCGATCAACTGAGTCGTAATGAAATGAAATCTGGTCCTTTCAGATCTTTATCTCCCTCACCTTCGGCGCATTTGTCTGACTCCGCCTGAAACGTCGACTGTCGGCTGAAAGGAGGCAGACCATGAGTAAGAACTCAATAATACAGATTGATTGCAGAGGGCTCGCGAATCACATGCTAGTCCTTTTTGCGATATTTAACTCTCACATCATTTGTGCACTGCCCATTAGTCCACCTAGAAGGTACTCCAGGGTCCAGGAGTATGAATTTAACCCCTCATATATTCTTAAAAATCTCTCTCTGATAATTTTTAAGCAGTAATTCTAGATAATAAAACGAAGTATTATTATTTATTTATTTTTATTTCATTTGTGATAATTGGTAGTTTTCCGTCCAATTTGTACAATTAAATGAACTAGGCTAAGGGAATGAATTTATGGTTTTATAATAAATTAATGTTGTACCTCCTTTATGAGCTTTTATTATTTTCCTTTATCTACCTATCTCATTAATATCATTATTGTCAGTCTAGTAGAAATTTACTTGTTTCATATAGGCTACAATAACAATTTTAACTCAATTTATTCCTTATTTATTAAAATTTTAATACAAATCACATTATTTAAGTTAAACTGACTTATGTTATTTCATCTTTTGAATCAATTAATTAAAATTGTATATTACATGGTAATTTTGGAATGGATCACTAAAATATTTATAATTAAAACTTAAAAAATACTTTTTTTTTAAAATAATTATGTATTTCAACAGTACCTAAGGGCTCCAAAAAGAGTTCTATCACCATAATTGGAACAGGTTTGCTGGAGCCCAGAGATCATTTGTGCAGGAGAACTTAAGCTCGAAAACCAAGTTCGGGTTAAGGCTATATTCTGATATTAGGTACTTGCATAATCACTAAGGTCTATTAGGCGTCATTCTTAAGACCAATGTCATCCATGACCATCCATGTTTAAGCCTATAATCTAATCAACAGAATCACTTGTAAAAAGAAAAATTAATGTGTATTTTAGTTTGAAAATAGAATACAGAAAGACAAACATTTGCCTTTCCTAACTAATCTTAGCCTGCCATCAGTGTTTAAAACTGATCGAGTTACTACCACTTCAAATTAAGGCCAGGTTATTCCAGAGATTGTTTCCAAGTCTATCAGTGTTTAAGCTATCTCATAGTTTTAATCTTATGTTCTAACAGCAAAGCTTTGCACTAAACTTCTACCAGTACCCCCGGCGGATCTATACGCTAAATACGCATTTATAATCAGCACTATATAAGAAGGTATAATAGTAGCTGCATACAACTCATGCCTGTTCAGTAAACTTAAGCCGGAGACGAAGAAATGTGATGCTACAACCCAGACTATCTTCGGGTAGTACTTGTCGTCAAGGCCACTGAAGAATATGACGCTCCAGAAAGTGTTGAGTAGGATCATGCAGAGTGTCATGGCTGCACTTGTAACAAAGAAGTATTCTGTGCCACTGTGAAGGCCTAAAGTCCCTGGTCCAACCTGGAATAAGACTCAGTATTATTTTCACGTTATCTAAGATTCTAAACCATATGTGGAACCATCTATATTCCATAGCTATTCCTAAAGTAGTAACTCTAAAAAGTTTATTACGAATTTGATAAACCAGCAGCTTATTTTGAAAAACTATTATAATTTGAACTGCATAAACAAAATAAAATAATCAGCGGGCCATACCGAATCAGCAAGGACATTAACAAGTGCAAATGCACCACTCATTGCTCCGAAACCCAGCCCTGACACATATGCCATCTCTAGTTTATTGCTGCCAATATCATGATTCTCTGATATCTCCTTCAGGCCGGCCTCAGTCTTCCGGAGCAGCACATACATGCCATAGCGGAAGAGTTCCTGGAATGACAAAGTTTTATTTGTTGTATATAGATTTAGACACAACTTCTCACTCACTAGTAGTGGGGTAGAATATACTTAATATGAATGACTACTTATTAGAAATTAATACACAATACAGAAATTATAAAAAAAAAGGGTAAGAGCTGGTGACTTCCTTGCACAACATATCTGCATTGCAATACAGCAAGGAAATGCCACCAGCATCCTCGGTACAATGCCCCAAGGGCCTGTTTTAGATTTAAGTTAGTTGTAATATTAAGTTATTGTTATTTAATTGCCTGTAAATCAATAAATGTTAATTAAACAAAGGGTAAACACATTTTTACTTTCCCTATTGCTATGAAGATATATGACTGTTCCCTGATGCTTTTTTGGGAGACCTTTGAATTAAGTATTAATTTCATATAATGCACTTGCACCCTGCGATACATAATGAAAAACTGGGTTTTATGTATACTTGCCTGGAATAAAATGGCAAACACCATTCCAAACACTAAATATGTCCGTAAAGGCACAACCGCGAACCACACCAGCGACGATATTAGGAACGATAATAGCCATCCAAACGCTGCTGCTATCATGATGATGATCCTTACGGGATCGTTTGCAATCGTCATTGCGAACATCACCAGAGGAGGCCCAAAGGCCAGCAACGAGCAGCTGAAGAATTCGGCGAGTGTCATCTTGTTCTACTTTTACTTGTATAAGGTAGGTACTCTTTTAATGTAATATATAACTATAAGCACTACGATAATGGTGAATTATTGGCGAAATCTAATACGCGTAACGTTTGATAAGAACTGAAATGTATTGTTATTAATTCAGATAAAAGATATTATCAGTCAAAAAATTGCAACAAGCCACCCCGAACCAAAACCAAATTTTACCAAACGTCAATTTGACAATTTGATGACACTGAATCGCTGACATTCATGCCCTGTTCCGAATCACGCTCTCAGCACAGAACGCGCGCACTGTCCGATCGATTCCCGCTCACAGCGTCACATGAGATGTCGTGACGTCATTAATGATGTCATGGACGGCGCTCACGGCACGGGCTTTTCACTCAGAGGGGCTACCGCGAACCGAAAACTAACGAAGTTTGAATATCTCGTCGTTTTGATTGGTTAAAATACCGCAAAGTTACGGAACCACCCTGGGAGGGGCGCTAGGCGTAATTATTATGTCCTGGTTTTGCGTTTTTAATGATGACTCAAATAACCTTTTGGCTTCATCGTCACGTCCAAAGAGAATATAACCACTACGTTCTAGTCACGTCATCGTCAATCACTTCAAGCAGTCATAGTCATATCATGCCTGAGGGGCTACCGCGACAGCAAACGAAGTTTTCCCTCTTTGTCGCACTTACAAGTTTCCATATAAGTGAGACAGAGAGGGAACACTTCATTTGTGGTTCGCAGTAGCCCCTCTGAAGGGCTACCGCGAACTGAAAACGAACGAAGTTCGAATATCTCTTTCTCTGCCGCACGAAGTAGCAAGTGTGACAGAGAGGGAGATATTCGAACTTCGTTCGTTTTAGGTTCGCGGTAGCCCCTCTGGTTTGACTCAACGAAAAAGGAATCTCTTTAATACGTCATTGGTTTGACTTGACGACTCCAATGAATAAACGTCATTGCTTGACTCGAGTTGACTCACTTGACTTTGACACTCGTGTAGCATCTATTTTTGTTTGTCCTATTCTTATTTTATGTAACTTAAAAGGATCGTAGATTCCATTTGGTTACATCATAAAAACTTAAATATGCCCTCGAAACCTAACCAACAGGCTAAGAAATCTTTGTGGGTGGAGTGCGAGCACTGTGGGAGAAATATAACCTCCAATGATAAGAGTCCTCACGTGGAGTCAAAATGTGAAATGAGCCAAGTGAAGTGTCCTTATGTCGAGGATGGAAAGCTGTACACCTGGCTAGAGCGGGCCGGGTCCCCCCCGGAGGGCGCCCCGAAGGACGCCGTTCTCATACATCCGTCAGCAGGGT
Source organism: Epiblema foenella (assembly GCA_963556455.1). Taxonomy (NCBI): domain Eukaryota; kingdom Metazoa; phylum Arthropoda; class Insecta; order Lepidoptera; family Tortricidae; genus Epiblema; species Epiblema foenella. The sequence goes on along the minus strand of OY747096.1, from coordinate 21,138,705 downwards.
CTCTTATAGGTGCTGTGATTGGAGGCCCTTTAGAACTGACTAGACAAGGAGCACCGAAGTTAGTAAAGCGGATGTGGCCATCGAAAGCTTCTGCACCAGCTGCTGTGATTTTGCCAGCTGCTGGTAAGAGGAACATTATTTCAGATATTTTTCACTTTTCCACCCTAGCTCGTCATCAAGCAGTATCTGCAGTGTAACATAGAATAAGAAACTTCATTTCACTCCATCCAGATTATTTTATGCGAAATGTTTTTCTTTATAGAGATTTTAACATAATTATATTATTATTATTTCATCTTGTAACTATAGTTTAACATTTGGCATTGATTTTAGTGCCTATTTCTCAAATATAACTAAATAAATGGATTGAGTTATTATACAGCATTTCATACTTTTCAGATCTCTCTGGTGCCTGGTGCAAAGACAGCATAAAGGATGTAACAGTATCAGTCCTTGAAGGCCAGATCCCCAATGCTAGCTATGTAACAGTTAAAATCAAGAACCACAAGTCAGATACTGATATTTGTGATATATTGAAGCACCATTTTTATAATCATTTTATTTGTGTTGGCAGCATTTTGGTATACTATTACTTTGGTAAGAAACTTCAAATTCAGATATTAAGTGTAAAATGTAATGAACAAAATGAGATATGTAGCTCAAATTGGTTTGTACTCAAAGATAGCACTGTATGGAATATGGAGAAGGATATTGTACAGAAAAATAAGAAAAAAGTGCCAGCTTTAGGAGGTGTCAATGACATTTTAGAAGAAATACAGACATTTATTAAGATATCTTTCAATACTGAGGGTTTTGCCTCTAATTTTCAGCCAACTAGAGGTCTTTTGCTCTATGGGCACTCTGGAATAGGTAAAACAGCCATCTGTAAATATCTAATAGAAAATATGAATTGTTTCCACATAGATATCAATGGCCCAGCCATATTTAGTAAGTATTTTGGTGAAACTGAAGGAACAATGAGATCTTTGTTTGATAAAGCTGTACAGAATGAACCCAGTATAGTTTTTGTTGATGAGATTGAAACTATATGCCCTAAGAGAACTTCAAGTAGCACTGAACAAGAAAGAAGAATAACTTCTGCTTTTGTTGCGCTTTTGGATAGCTTGCATGAAGAAAACCATAGAGTTTTTATATTAGCTACAACTAGGAAACCAGAGGCAATTGACTCTATGTTAAGAAGGTTTGGTAGATTGGATAAAGAAATAGAAATACCAGTTCCAGATAGAGTTAGACGAAAAGACATTTTAAGGAGTATGCTTGTAAATTTACCTAACAAGGTATCTATAAATGATATCGAGTCTATTTCGGATTTAGCACATGGGTATGTGGCAGCTGACATTGTCAACCTCTGCACTCAAGCATCTCTTAAGTGTATAAAGAGGTCTGGTGAAGCAATAGACAAGGTTGATTTAGTAGCTGCACTCACTATAGTTAGGCCCAGTGCCATGAGAGAGTTATTAATTGAAGTCCCCAATGTAAGGTGGTCTGACATAGGTGGCCAGGATGATCTGAAGCTTAAGTTACGCCAAGCAGTTGAATGGCCGTTAAAGTACGCTGAGAGCTTCCGCCGCCTTGGGATTCGGCCGCCAGGCGGCGTTCTTCTGTACGGCCCTCCAGGTTGCTCCAAAACCATGATCGCCAAAGCACTAGCGACCGAAAGTGGACTTAATTTCCTATCTATAAAAGGTCCAGAGTTATTTTCTAAGTGGGTTGGAGAGTCGGAAAAAGCCGTGCGGGATTTATTCACAAAAGCGCGACAAGTTGCGCCATCGATTATATTCTTTGACGAAATGGATGCGATAGGGGGTGAAAGAGGTGCGGGGGAAGGTGTGAATGAACGAGTATTGGCGCAGTTGCTGACAGAGTTGGATGGAGTGGTGCCTTTGAATTCTGTGACCATATTAGCTGCTACAAATCGGCCAGATAGGATGGATTTAGCCTTACTCAGACCAGGTCGACTGGATAGATTAATTTACGTGCCTTTACCAGATTTTGAAACTAGATTACAGATTATAGAGCTAAAGATTAAGAAAATGAGTACTAGTGAAGTAAACACCCACAGCTTAGCAGTTAGAACTGAAGGCTTTTCCGGGGCAGAGCTCCAGGCTCTGTGCCATGAGGCTGCTCTTAAAGCTCTGGAGAAAGACTTGGATTGTCCTGCAGTCACCATGGAGCATTTTGAGAATGTTTTTAAGGACTTTAGGCCAAGGACACCTCAAGCACTACTGAAGGTCTATGAAGAGTTTGCCTTGGGACAAAAATCTGGATAGATGAGCTAACACACAAAGAAACAATGCACACTTGCAAAACATGCTCCCATTACTACGCACCTACACTAAAACAATGACGCATGCACACTCAAAACACAAAATTTGAGCAATCAAATTCGACCTTATTCGCGTGCGTACTAGGTCCATTATCGGATGGCTAAATTGACCAATGTCGCTAAGGATCAGATTTCATAGATAGTAGTCCTTCCAACCTGAAATACGGTGACGTTAAAATAGCGGCCAAGCGTGAATGGTCAAGTAAGAATGTGTTTAAATCGACTGTGTAATCGATGCTCGATTTACGATTTTCATCAAAACAACTAATTATGCAGAAAATTATAATTAAATAAAAAATATACGTGCATGTGAAATGATAATTCATCTTTGTATATATTTGATAAATTAGAACGTTTTTTGCACCCGAAAACAGCACGTAAAGGCATTTTGACGGAGCTCTTCACATGTCGGGAATGATTTCGAGACTGACGTATAATCGATTAATGAAGTAGTTTTTAATAACGTGGCAGATTTTTCTCCTATACTTATGGCCGAGGGGTAATCAATGGCGTCTTCAGTCTTAAATGCTCTAAGCAATGGATATTAAAACCGTTATTTCATCTTACATTATACAATTGTTATTCAAAAATAGGAAAATGTGTCTTAATTTATATTTACTGGTATGTATTTTGAAATGATAGGGCATCAATTATTTTTAAATTACGTTTCGTTACATTAATTTACAAGTTGTACAATAAAAAACCTAAAGAGGCAGAGATTGTAAGAAGTCGGCGCGTTATATAAAGTAATTTGTCATAGTCACCTATTCTGATCTTTCGTGCGAATAATGCGAATTCAATGTTTGTGTTCACGACCACTGCTCCTTTGTTTACCTAATTTCTAATATTAAAAAAAAAACAAGGTATAGCGTGCGTGGGTGACCTCTAAGACAGCGAAAGTGTTAAAGTAATGTAATAAGTATAAATATGTTAGATTTTGATAAAAAACAACGTATATTTTAGTTTTTTGTGCGTTTTTTTGTAAATGGCAATTAATATATTTTTAAATAAGTAATTCATTATTATGCAAAATGGTATACAAAATGGACATGGCATTATTTTAAATAGTTTTTAAATAAACATTGCTATTTACTATCAAATAATTTATTTAACATGTATGAAAGCTTAAAACTATTTGAATATAAATAATACAATCATTCTGTTTATTATTAACATACTCACTTTAGTTCTAAAGCAAATATTTTACTAATATCTAGGTGGATACAGCTCGCCTGCGATACTAGTGTACACGCAACCAGAAATGTATAGATATTCAACCACGGAGGCGCTTATTAATATATATATATATATATATATGTTTCGCAAAGCATACCAGCCAACTCTTGTTAAATTACTAACTTCATGGATGTCATTCATCAGGGCCAGTTACTTATTAGGTAGGCCGTAGGCCACTCTCGGCTCAGTCCTAAAGGCACGAAGTAACAATTTTTACCCTTAACGAAGTAAATCTGCGCAATATCGGTTCGACACCAACGACTCATATATCCGTCTAGGCGTCTAATGCGATATCAACCTATATGCAAATCCATAGGGTTCAACTTCGCGTTTGACATTCCCATGTCATGGCGTGTCCGTGACAGCGTGTGTTGTCAGAGCGGTGAAAAGGTTAAGACTTCCTAACGCCAATGCGGATGCTATCCCACGCCATGATAAGGTACGTGTTGGGCGTGGCTTAAGAATTGACACATCTATACATTTCTACACTTCTACAGTATACATCATCATAGACGAGCTTTATAAAAATAATCACATTTTTGAAAACCCTTCATGAAGGTATTTTACACATAGCGATATTTACGACTAGGTACGTAAAAATCGCTAGTTGTAAATGGTCTACACAGATTTCGTCCACTATACTACATTTTTTATGAAAGGTGTAATCAACTTAAAAATCGCTATAAAATTTAACCCTGATTGCCCCCGGGGTGTCTCACACTCTGTGACCGTCATTTTAATTTTTTCCTGACCAGAGGGGCTACCGCGAACCGAAAACGAACGAAGTTCGAATATCTCCCTCTCTGTCGCACTTGCTTATTCATGCGGCAGAGACGGAGATATTCGAACTTCGTTCGTTTTCATTTCGCGGTAGCCCCTCAGTGTCGTTTGTCGTTTGGACTATTCAGCATCACTGAGGCTTGAATTTGGTTATTTTTCTATTTCTTCAAGGTTTAACCTCGAATCGACCGAACACTTTGGAGTAAATTACAGCGACTTTTGAAGTAGAAAGCACCTTGTAAAATCGTATCTTTATACACACACTGACACAACAATCCTACAATTTTGGGATTATTCTTTTTCAGGGCAGGCCCCTATTTCATCAAAGCTGACAGGCGCGACAATTGTGAAAAAACATTACAATTGTAGTTGGTGAAACAGTTTTCACATGAAAATTGACGAAATGTCAGCCTACATATGTCAACTTGGTGAAATAGGGGCCAGGGAGCTTAGATAAATTAAACGCATACCATGTCATTAATACACTTTTGTGACCGAATATTTATCTTGTCTTATATTTTTAACATCCACAGTCTATAGGTATTTAGTGCTAGTCTAGTCTTTGTCTATTTTGTCGTTTTCCACCGTAAGTGCTAGAAAAGGAATGCATTTTAAGTTCGTTTTCTAACAGATCTTTCGAAGAGTGCGCAGCGTCAAACACCACCGCGAAACCAAATATCAGAAACCAAGGACCATATACAATTGTATATGGTCCTTGTCAGAAACTAAATACATTTTATCGGTTTATTTTGTCTTAACGAAAGATGACGATGCCGACGCCATCTTTAAGCGCAATAAATAATGAAGAGTGCTTTACTAAAATTAATAAGTCACTAGCGCTACAATTAAATAATAATGATTATTTAAATTTAACGATAGATATCAAAAAAAGGGGGCCGCTATGTATTGTAGTTGGTATTTTTAAAATATTTTGTGTTAGATTACTCGTGCAGGACGCTATCAATCCCAAACATCCCTATCTATGATGTAATTGTTTACCTTGTAATATGCTTTGAAAATTAGTGTTTTGTTTTACACCATATTTGAATTTTAAATCCGCAAGTTCAGTAATGTGTTTTGGATTTTCTTTGTAGAATTTTATACAATTTCCCAAGAAATACTTTTCTTTTTCTACTCCTGTACTCTTTTTCACGACTTACGCAATCATGAAATCTAATATAAATACATCCTTTATTTCTTCTGTAAAAAGTCTATCTAGTCTATTGCCCAAAAACACACTCCTTACCCTACTTTAATGAAAGATTAAAGCAGAGTTGGGTGCCACAGACTACTACAAATACTATGTTTAGTAGTCATTCTTTTGTGCGTTCAAGTGAAACTTTTATGATTAAAATCAGTGCTGCCAACCAAATTTGCTATAATTTTTATATATTAATTAATGCATTATATACTATTTACTAATATAAATACATACATTTATCATCTTTTTTGTGTTGTTTAACAAGTTATATCTATTTTCGGATATATTTATGAAAACGAAACAGTTAAGCTTCGATCTGGATTTGAATTCAGTTTAGGTCGGATGCCAAGTCTAGCAAATTAAAAAAACACAAACCATAAACATAGTGTCATATTTTTGATTTCCCACCAAATGCCTAATTGAAAACGAAAACATTCAAGCTGATAAATGATTATATTACTTAAATCAAACGATTTTTATTTGCGTTCATGAAGAAAATGTGTAGACACGTTGATTATTTTAAAAATCCACGAAGAAGTTATATAGCATTACTGAAGAAATTGCGTAGGTAAGTTGCACAATTACTAAGGGAAAATATGGCGCATGAAGTCTGAAAAATAGGTAGTTACTTTTTATTTGAAATGAGTCGTGGAAAAAGTATTGTATGCAATGGTGTAGAACTGGTATAAAAAGGCTCGTAGTGTCGTTACTTGCGATGTTCGCCAAGGCTCACATCGCAACCCACACCACTCGCCTTTTTATACCCTTCTTATACACCAGTTGCATAATATACTATTTTGGGCCAATTTTTATGTACTTGTAGTTTTTTTAGTTTACGGGGAAGATTGGTGGGTAGATTGAGTTCCTGATTCTGATCAATATTTGCACAATTTCCTAGTGTACTACATTTTTTTTTTATTTGAGTGACAAAACTTATGGGATTATCGTAATTCGGTAGATGCAGTCCATGAAAAAAATTTAGGGAACATAATTTTTTATCTGAATTTTATGTATTTTGTATAGAATCAGAAACTCTTCTGACCTACCTATTTTCCTCCGATGAGGGATATCGTGTATGAATTCGCCGCTAGAGCGGCTAGTGTATATCTAATTGGAACAATATGGTGAATACTTTGCAATACCTGTGCGTGATTATGGCAAATATGAGTTACGGGTCAATGACTGTCAGTGCTTTGAGACAGTTTTGTCTTTCGGAAACTTATTTCCTCCTTTCTTCCGGACAAAACGGTTTTTTTTTGAACCTGACTGTGGCTTTATAGGCCGGGCCCAATAAAGCGATAGGAGTGCGCGGTTGGAGAGTAGCCTGGGGAAAATCCAGGGGAAAACCTCCGGCACCACGCGTGTGGTTTGGAACACTGGAATACTCTAAGAGTTTGCGCTCCAGTGAGATTGGTTGAGCGGTTTCAACCGAATCTCAGGTGTGAGTGGAATCGAGCTACAGCGAGTTTTGTCGCTGGTTCACTAAACCTAGCCTAGCTGAGAAGAGTCCAGCAAGAAACTCAGCTAGGCCCGACCTGGGTCGGACTGACTACCCGGTGTGCGGCGGTACCGGGACGAATAGGGACTATATGTGTCACTGTGATTACGTCGTCCGGGTCCGTAAGTGTGTGCCTAGGACGCCGGACCGTGCGGCCCCTAATCAGTGATCGCCGAGTAACGACAGAGGGAGGAGGGATGGGAACGTAGTCGACAGCCTTCCTAACTAACGGATTCCTATGATGGGAAGCGTTGTCAAAATAACGTCTGGCAGTCTGCTTAAAGAAACCATACATGGTGCTAATCCCCATGTCGTGGTGCAGACTGAGGTTCGACTGGTACCATGGAGCACCAGTCGCCCTACGGAGAAAACGATTCTGAATGACCTGAAGCGGCTTGAGCGATGTCATAGCCACGTGAGCAAAAGCTACACTTGCATAAGACATGATTGGACGAACACAAGTTTTGTAGAGTGTCAGCTTATTTCTAAGTGACATTTTACTAAACTTGTTAATCATCGGCCCAAGCGTTCCTAGCACGAACAACGTACGGTTGCGTACCCTACTGATGTGGCTACGGAAAGTCAGTTTTCTGTCGAGGGTCACTCCAAGATATTTGATTTCGTTGGCCCAGGGGATGGGCCGGTCAAACATCTGGATCGGAGCCACACGCCTTTCCGTGCTAACGCGGTCAGACGGGTGGAAGACTATCGCAGTGCTTTATTCCGGATTGTCTTCGATACGCCAAAGATTAAACCAACGACCTAGGTCAGTGATTGCCTCCTGGAGGTATCGCCGGATAAAAGTATACTTACAATGAGTCGTAAAGAGCGCGGTATCGTCCGCGAACAACCCCAGTTGCACTTTAGGGTGCCTGGGAATGTCGTTCGTGAATAACGAATAAAGAGTGGGAGATGGCACGGAGCCTTGCGGGACTCCGGCCCGAATGGGGTGTGGGTCCGAGTACGTTCCCTCCAGTCTGTATCGAAAGCTTCGATCCCTGAGAAAATCTCGTATGGTGAGTACGAGTCTGTCAGGCATACCGAGATGATATAACTTGTATATCAGCCCGTTATGCCAGACCTTGTCGAATGCTTTCGCTACGTCGAGAAAGATTGCACCTGTCCTGAGCCCCTGGAATCGAGAGAAACCGTCCAGCACGTGCTCCGTGACGCGGTGCACCTGTTGGACGCACGAGTGCGCGGATCTAAAGCCGAACTGCGAACAAAACGGGACTGCGCTACAATGCGGGATGTTCGATATTTTTACGGCAGGGTTTAAAGGTAGTAAATACAGGGACCGACACCGGTATTTTTAAAAAACCCTGATTAGCCCAATATTTTGGATTATTTTTTGGTCTTTACGTAGGGCTGAATCATGTATTTAGGTAACAACGTCGTATTATTAGATTGTCCCATTAAAAACGAAATAATAAACCGTTGACCGCAATAATACCGGTATTTTTCTATGGAGGAAATACCGGTATCCGATCCCTGATTAAATATGATTTAAATGTAAATTTCGTTCTCATGCCCATAATAACCAATAACAATTTATTTTTTGACAGCTGGACCTTACTCGGCGCCAACTGGTGAGCACAAAAACGATAGCCCTCATTCAGATGAAAAATAAAAATCGACAAGAAGATAAAAACTGGCGCTTTACGTTTTTAGAATGTTTTTTTTTTGTGTTTTATAAGAATCTTTGTTTTTTTTTATTCCCATCCCCTGCCAAACGAAGTACATCATCATCCTCCTAGCGATATCCCAGTACTGTTGCCTCCTGAAGGATGCCCGGGGCCCGCTACCTAATCCCAAGATTTGGCGTTTACGCACTAGTTTTTACTGAACCGACTTCCATCGGACCGAAACGAAGTAAATGCATAATAAAATTTATTTTAGAAAAATAAATGCCAAAAAAGAAACAAACAGCCTGAAGTATGGTATCCCATTAAATCCACTGGCTACCCAGGGAGCCAGTTGTCACTGCTATAAGACGCTTAGGCTTCCGTAGCTCTACCGCCATTTTTGTTGGTTGGTTCCGTAGTAAACAAGGAACCCTTATAGTTTCGCCATGTCCGTCCGTCCGTCCCTCGCTTTTCTCAGTAACCGTTAGTACTAGAAAGCTGTAATGGCATGAGTATACATATCAATGACGCCGACAAAACGGTCGAATAAAATCATAAAAAAAAATTTTTTTTAGGGTACCTCCCCTACATGTGGGGTATCGTTGGATAGCTCTTTCAAAAATATTATAAGGTTTCTAAAAGCATTTTTGATTCAAGAATCGGTTGGCGTGATATTAAGCTTTGAAGCGATAATTTTTGCTATGGTCAAGTGTCCCCCCCCCCCCCCGCCAGCTAAACGGTGGCTACTAGACATGTGAAAAAAATCATGGTAGTAGTATATACGATGAATTTAAAAGGAAAACTATCACAGCTACTTAGCTGTGATAGTTTTCCTTTGTCTACTTAGACATTACCGTAAAGGGCAAAAATATACAACACAACATCTCAAAAAAGTACATCATCAGTACTAAGATCAGTAAAAACCCTTCTACGGGTCCGTAATTCCGCATATGACCGGTGACATGATGGACGGGCAACTACGGATACGCACTTTGCCGGTTTTTCTGAATATTTTGATGCTGGCTACCCAGGGAGCCACCGGGTTTCAATGGTCTCTGAAAAGTATTGGTTGGGATTGGAAAGGTTAAATACTTTTGAATACATTGAACTAGTTGTTATGTTGCTGGATTCGTCCCTCTAGGCGTCCGAATTTAAAAAGACCGTTTTATATTTGCGCTCATACATTGATGAGTCTAGCTAGGGGGCCGCTATCCCCTTTTTTTAGATATCTATAAATTTAAATAATCACAATTATTGACGAGTGTAGCTAGTGGACCTGTTATTTGGCGTTGATATATTTTTTCTGAGATTACGTGTTTAATTCATTACATTACAAATCATGTGTTACTAGCACGTACAGATTTGGTTAAACTCAGAGATGTTCGGTAGTCTTTTTCGTGGCGTTAGTAGAGATTAGTTACTACGTCAAGCGGTGGAATTATGGATACCATTGTTGCACCACTGGACTTCAGTGCCTTTACAATAAGCAGTAGCAGTACAGGTTATTTCCACCTTTTTTGGATGCTAGGATACATTTTCCAGGCCAAGTATTATGCTCGTCGTTATCGGGTCTCTATAAAGCATCCGTCACTTTCTATCAAGTCGTGATAGATGCTTTATCTTGCCGTTTATCGCGCGATAAACGAGACCGTCATACACCCCCAGCTATTATACTTTACTACTAAAGGTAATTAGTTGGGTACCTTATCTTTAGTATTAAAAGCTGAAAAATCAACCACCCTAAATCATAACAGCTGGAATTTCGGAATATGCCAAATGAAAAAAAAATCAACAAAAAAATAGATTTCTCGCTGTTACCAGTGGTAACAAATAGGTGTTACGACTTACGAATACCGTTGGTGACAGGATGAAGATCCAAACATTAGCGAGATTAGACGCGCAGTATTTCCGCGTGGCGGTTGTAGCATATAGCGATCCAGTCTGGTTGCGTGGCCCCCCACTGGATCTGGTTGACCTCTCCTTCGGCCGCCGTGTACGCGAGGATAGGGTCCTCGATCGCGCGAGGCATCTGCTGGATGTCCCAGATGAGCGCCTGGTGGTCGTCACCAGCTGTGCAGATGTGGCATGAGCTGCACAAAAATATAATGTTAGAGCAATTTGATCCTTAAATATTACTCAGTAAAATGATCATACCTCTTCAATCGTCATAGTCCATAGTCGACGCATGACGACTAATGAGACCGCGGACATGTGGAGCGCTTTTAGCAACATTTTAATTTTTGTGACAGTAACAGAAAGGAAATTTATAAAACTGTCTTTACTCGAAATTCTCTTAGGGCGGATTCCATTTTTTTTATTATAGTATAGATAAGGCCTTGTTTAGGCCTTTATTGATTCCATTGTCGAACGAAAATTAGTCATAGAATTTAAAGAACATAATCATTACTCATTAGTAATAGAATTTAAGTACCAGTAAGTAGGTTTCGTTGCACAATGGAATCAACTTAAATCGTTAGTTGAGCGTTTTTATCTGATGAGGACTCTATGACTCTACCTATTTTAGTTAAATACATAGCCACTAAAATTTGTTTGTCTTTATCCGTCTCTGAAATTTGTGGGAAAGGAAATACATTTTAGTTAGTAGAAGTTTGTAATTTTTTATGAAGAAGGTGGTTCCTCCTTCTCACTAGGATTCTCAGATTTACGGCTGAGAATAACGTCATCGACGAGCAGTTCGGCTTTAGATCCGCGCACTCGTGCGTCCAACAGGTGCACGCGTCACGGAGCACGTGCTGGACGGTTTCTATCGATTCCAGGGGCTCAGGACCGGTGCAATCTTTCTCGACGTGGCAAAAGCCTTCGACGAAGTCTGGCATAACGGGCTGGCATACAGACTAGAGGGAACGTACTCGGACCCACACCCCATCCGGGCCGGAGTCCTTTAAGGCTCCGTGCTCTCTCCCACTCTTTATTCGTTATTCACGAACGACATGCCCAGGCACCCTAAAGTGCAACTGGGGTTGTTCGCGGACGACACCGTGCTCTTTACGACTCATTATAAGTACACTTTTATCCGGCGACACCTCCAGAAGGCAATCACTGACCTAGGTCATTGGTTAAATCTTTGGCGTATCGAAGTCAATCCGGAAAAAAGCACTGCGATAGTCTTCCACCCGTCTGACCGCGTTAGCACGGAAAGGCTCCGATCCAGATGTTTAACCGGGCCATCCCCTGGACCAACGAAGTCAAATATCTTGGAGTGACCCTCGACAGAAAACTGACTTTCAGTAGGGTACGCAACCGTGCGTTGTTTGTGTTAGGAAGGCTTGGGCCGATGATTAACAAGTTTAGTAAAAATTTGTGTTCGTCCAATCATGTCTTATGCAAATGTACGTAGCTTTTGCTCACGTGCCTATGACATCGCTCAAGCCGCTTCAGGTCATTCAGAATCGTTTTTTCCGTAGGGCGACTGGTGCTTCGTGGTACCATTCGAACCTCAGTCTGCACCAGGACATGGGGATTAGCACCATGCATGGTTTCTTTAAGCAGACTGCCAGACGTTATTTTGACAACGCTCCCCATCATACGAATCAGTTACTTAGGAAGGCTGTCGATTACGTTCCCATTTCTCCGCCTCTGTCGTAACTCGGCGATCACTGATTAGGGGCCGCACGGTCCGGCGTCCTAGGCACACGTTCACGGAATCGGACGACGTGATCACAGCGTCCATCGAAAGATGAAACGCTGCGCTTACGGCGTCCAACTCAGACACAATGCGTACACTTAGGCATTCCCGCCGGCGGGGACGTCCACCGTGCGATCGCGACAACACTGACACATATAGTCCCTATTCGTACCGGTACCGCCGCACACCAGATAGAGTCGGTCCGACCCAGGTCGGGTCTAGCTGAGCTTCATGCTGGACTCTTCTCAGCTAGGCTAGGTTTAGTGAACCAGCGACAAAATTCCCAGTAGCTCGATTCCACTCACACCTCAGATTCGGTTGAAACCGCTCTACCTATCTGAATCACTGGAGTGCAAACTCTTAGAGTATTCCAGTGTTTCAAACCACACGCGTGGTCGTGCCATAGGTTTTCCCCTAGATTTTCCCCAGGCTACTCTCCAACCGCGCACTCCTATCGCTTTATTGGGCCCGGCCTATAAAACCACAGTCAGGTTCAAAAAAAAGTGTTCTATGGGACAGACAGTGATGTTGATGTAATGTTTGGCCTAGGGAAAATCTAGGGAAAACCTCGAGTCGGAGGTTTCCGTTGGATTTTCCCCAGACCACTCTCCAACCGCGAACTGCTATCGCTTTATTAGGGCCCGGCCTATAAAGCCACAGTCAGGTTCAAAAAAAAACTTAATGTAACTTGCCTGTGCGGCGCCCAGGCGATGCCGTTGACGCACGCGCGGTGGTTGTTGAGGCGCGCGACCGGCGTGCACGGTACGCGCACGTCCAGGATGATCACCTCACACGCGTCCATCGCCACCGTCGCCAGGTAGTTCGGGTCCTGCTTGTTCCACGCCAGGCGCAGCAGCGGCGTGTGTTGCGGGTCCTGCGCAAGCAATAGTCGGTCGTATGTATATGTATATGATACGTATATATAAGATATTACAAATGAGTTAATTGCAATATTGCAAGTAACGCAGCATTTATAAATAAACTAAAAATCTTACTAGTTGACCTAGCATGTTACAGCATAGATGAATTTATTCTAAGGAAAACGGATTAGTTCCTTCAATGTAGCAATAGCAATAATGTTATTTACGAATGTAAACAATATTATTATGTCAATTTGACTTGTAAAATATATTTGTTTAGAAAATTACGTTACTTATTTTTCTCAAAAATGCTTGAATCAAAATGATGGAATTGTTATCTATGTAAAAAAACAGTTTCAATGCTGTGCTGTTGAATACGAGCCAATAGGTGCTAACTTTCTTCTACTAAAAATTCAACCTGACATATCTGTCTTGGCTGTATATAGATCCCCTTCCATACAATGCACAGACAGTTTCCTGAACTCCTTAGATGATATTATTCTCCCATTAGTTGTGAAAATAATCTTATAATCATAGGAGATATAAATATTGACATCAAGCCTGACACTACTGATAAACATGCGGCGTCTTACCTAAACCTATGTGCTGAACTTGGCATGCTACCGGGCCATACATTCACCACAAGACTGTGTAATTGCCTTGATCATGCCATACTTAAAACGGTCATGCCAGCCACTGTTTTTGTAACTGACTGGACTGTAACGGATCATGCATTAGTCGTTTTAAGCCTCGCTTCAAGCCGCCCTAATACCTTGAATTTTAAATTTTTTTATAGGATTAATTACAATGCTGCCCTTGATTACCTGCAAAAAGTAGATTTTTCCTTTGTGACTAATACAGCAGATGCTAATGATTGCATGGCAATTTTTGTTCACAAGTTGTCTAATGCCATACAGTTAAACTCAAAGTCTTGCAGGGTTCCAAATAGAAAAAGAACGTTTAAACCTTGGTTAACCCCTGGCCTCTTGCGCTGTATTCGTCATAGAGATCGTCTTCATAGAAAGTGTCGGAAGGAAACCAATAATTATATCTTACTTCTTACGTATAAGCGCTACCGAAACTACTGCAATGCACTTTTGAGAAAATTGAAATGTAACTATGAGAGGTCCTTGTTACAGGCCGCTAAATCAAATAAGGAAACATGGACTGCCATTAATTCAATAGTAAGCTATAATAAACCAACAAGCTCTGCTGAAGAACTAATAGTCTCCGTCAAATGACATTGAAACACTCAATATTTACTTTTCAAATATCGGTAAGCAACTAGCTGAAGTGATTACAAGTAAAAATAATAACACATCTATATACAAATTTGACATGGCAAGTATTCTACATTCCATGGTTTTAATGCCACCTGATGATGCTGAGATTGAATTCATGATACTTAGTTTGAGAAATGACTGTGCCACCGGTTGGGATGCTATACCTGTCAAATTGCTAAAACTTGCAAAATCTATAATTGTGCCTCCTCTTACTCAGCTTATCAAAAAGTGTTTTGATCAGGGAGTATTCGCTAGCGTTTTAAAAAAATCTTTAATCACACCTGTTCACAAGGGTGGGAATCGGGACAGTGTTGGTAACTACAGGCCAATTTCAGTTCTGACGTCACTGTCAAAGATTCTTGAAAGAGTATTGAATAATCGTTTAGTTAAATATTTGGAACACCATAACATTCTGTCAGACTGTCAATTTGGTTTTAGGCCGGGTAAAAGTACGCAAGACGCCGTCAGTGCCTTGTCAGATCACGTTGTAAGCCTTCTTGACTCTGGGAAGAAATGCCTGGGTGTGTTTCTTGATCTGGCCAAGGCATTTGACACAGCCTCGATTCCAGCACTTGTGAGCAAGTTGGAATGTATTGGTATAAGGGGAAACTCACATGATTTTTAAGGATTTTCTTACTAACCGTAACCAACAGGTTAAAATTGGAAACAGCATTAGTAAGGCTGCCCCAGTTATATATGGAGTCCCTCAGGTTAGTATACTGGGACCGAGTCTCTTTAATTTACGTAAATGACTTGTGTCAACAGTCACTCATGAAAGGAACAATTTTTACTCGGTGCTCCATACTTTAAGTCTGCGCCAGTTCTTCTTTGCCATGGAAAGCGGGGTGAAAGATGCGTCTACTGCTACTACGACCCGATGCATCCCACACTCGCTGTTAAGGAAATAATCCCTGAGACTGCACACCTCACGGTTGTGTAAGTCTTTGGCATTTAGAAAGCCGCGACCTCCACACTTCCGTGGGATGAACAGTCTCATAACAGACGAGCGTGGGTGTAGCATGCGGTGCGCAGTGAGCAGTACACGCACCCTTCGGTCTAGGGCATCCAGCTCAGTCTGTGTCCATCTTAGTATGCCAAAGGAGTATGTGAGCAAGGGCATCACCCAGGCGTTGAAGGCGCGCACCTTGTTGCCGCCTGACAAAAGACTATTAAGCACTTTTGTCAGGCGACAGAAGAAGCGTTCCTTCAGCGCCCGCTTTACGCCCTCACCCTCAATACCCAAAGACTGTGACATACCAAGATATAGGTTTCTGCTTCGGAAAGAGATCTGAGGGACATTGCCTCAGAAAGTTGTAAATTTGACGAATTTACAACTTTCCCCCGCTGTACATGCATGACCGCACACTTATCTACACCAAATTCCATTCTGATGGCGCTACTGAAAGCTTCTGTCGTTTCCAGTAGCTCCAACAGGTCCTGTCTATTTGGTGCAAACAGCTTAAGGTCATCCATGTAGAGAAGATGAAAAATAACCTCACCTCCTCTCCGGAGCTGACAACCTAGCCCTGAATTCTTCAGCAGGTTGCAGCAGTGCTGAGCGGATTCAAAGCTAGGCAGAACCATAAGGGACTCAGACTGTCACCCAGAAGGGCCGTCTCCCCCTCCCGGTTGACGAAGGACTGTGATCTACTGCCCCATGCAAGCACTTAAAAAGGATCTCAAAGCTGCATCAATTTTATACAGCTCCAAGATCCTCCTCAGCCATGAATGAGGCACCGAATCATAGGCCTTCTTATAGTCAATCCAGGCGGCCGAGAGGGTCCCTTTGTTCCGCCGGACTCTTTGGCAAATTGTCATGTCTATGAGGAGGAGCTCTTTAGTACCACGCGACCCAACCCTACATCCATTTTGAGCTGGGGCCAAAATATTGTTTGCAACAATGTGCGTGTTAATTTTTGCTCTCAAAATGGATGTAAGGAGCTTGTACAGCGTAGGCAAGCACGTGATGGGTCTGTAGTTCTTCGCTTCCGTGGTACTACCGGACTTATAGAGCAGGGAGGAAACACCAGTTGTTAAGGGAGGTGGCAGGGAACCGAGCTCGACGGCTTGCTGGAACTGCGTTGCTAGACGTTCGTGTGAGCATCGAAACCACTTTAGCCAGAAGTTGTACAATCCATCCGGTCCCGGAATTTTCCAGTTCGGGGTCGTACGGATGGCAGAACTTACGTCTTCGGGGCTGATGGCAACAGACCCCATGGGTTCGATGGACTCACACTCACGTTCGACAACACCGATCTAGTCGCCCTCGGTGTGTTCGACAGGCACTGTCCAGATACTACGCCAAAAGTTAACCATGGCAGTAGCATCCGGTTGCTGGCCGTCAGACACACAATAATCGGTTCCGTCCCACTTCCGGTATACCTTCCTTTGGTCACTCTGGAAAAGACGATTCTGTTGGTATCGGTCCACACGCTCTCTGTAGCGGCGAATACAGCTTGACCATGCATAGACTTTCTGCTTCAGAAATGTTCCGTGACAGGCCATGTAGTCGCGGGGCCTGACACCAGTCCCCGCGTAGGCCTGGTTCACGAAGTGCATGACTCGGGGGCGGTTATTGCCCCCTCTGAAGCAGATCAGTTTTGCTATTAGTGTCGCCGCAGATACGCCGCTCAATCCGGACTTGCCATGCAGGGACACCCCCGGCGGTCCTAGGTGCACGGTCAGCGTCCGGAAACTTGACGCGAGCAACACGGCACGCCGTGATAGCTCCACACCACAGTACATGATTGAGTGTGTATAAATCAAATCCTGGCTAGCCCGTAAATACGGGTCTAGATCATTAAGGGCTCCCATTAGAGCTAGATTGCGTCTATTATTATTATTATTTATACTTTTACCAATAAAATTATCTAAATCTGAATTGAATTGAACGTTTTCGAACCTCTTTACAGTTCTCAATCACTTCTTTTAACAATAACTGTATCTTTCAGCAACAAAATGCCGAGAGAAAGATGATACCATGGTAATAAGACTACAGTAATGGGGTTGTTAATAAACGGTATATACTTTTTTAAAGGGTCGGAAATGTGCATGTGGGTCTAAAGGTAGACTAATTATTTGTGAACATAATCTTCCTAGCGTTTTCCCCGATTGTATCCTAAGGCGAAAGGCTGGAGTTCGCTTTGGAGTATTTGCGAGAGACGTTATTAAAAAAGCGGGGTTTGTAGTGACCTCGTATATGATGGTGGAGTGCTCGAGGTGCCGCAGGTCGAACATGCGCACGGAGCCGTCGGCGCCCACCGACGCGAACATGTCGCGCCCGCCGCCCGCGCGGCTGAACGCAATGTCGTACACCTCCTGCAATACGAAACACCATATCGTTGGCCTTTAAGTCATAAGCCTGATTCACACACGAGACTCGCATGCGAGTTTCAATACATTGCGCGGTTTGATAGATCGATTGAGTACACCTCGATAACCCGCAATGTAATAAAACTCGTGAGAGTCAGGATGGCGGGTGTACCTAAACAAATATTTAAAAGAAGTGTACGAAATTTTTGTACTAAATTTGTACTATTTTGTACCACATTAAAAAAAAATTGTACCCTTCCGTAATTAAAGTTATTACAAAGTGAAGGTACACCCGCCATCCTGACAGTCAGGATGGCGGGTGTACCTGGAAAAACTATGATCCTACCAATTATTAACCAATGTTAATATCTCAATTTTTTGTACTAAATTTGTACTCAAATATACAGTAAAAACTTCAGCCATCTAATTCGTAGTTTGCGAGTTTTACACATTTGATGATTTTCTACTGCTGGGCAATACGGTTATTCTAAGTAATGAATGTATGGGAAAATCTAACAATTAATAAAGTTTTGAAACTTGTGTGACATGATACCTTTGGGTGTAGTCTTCAAAACTCACAATTCTCCCGTCCCCTCCCAGTTTATTAATTTGTTTGACATCCCCATATATGTATTACTTAGAATAACCGTATTGCCCAGCAGTAGAAAATCATCAAATGTGTAAAACTCGCAAACTACGAATTAGATGGCTGAAGTTTTTACTGTATATTTGAGTACAAATTTAGTACAAAAAATTGAGATATTAACATTGGTTAATAATTGGTAGGATCATAGTTATTCCAGGTACACCCGCCATCCTGACTGTCAGGATGGCGGGTGTACCTTCACTTTGTAATAACTTTAATTACGGAAGGGTACATTTTTTTTTAAATGTGGTACAAAATAGTACAAATTTAGTACAAAAATTTCGTACACTTCTTTTAAATATTTATTTAGGTACACCCGCCATCCTGACTCTCACTAAAACTCGCACGTGGGTACAGACGGCTTTAGTCAGACGATTTAAGCAGCGACTTGCGAACACTTCTGTATAGGCATCTTCTGTGTGAGCTCGCTTCACCGTCGGCCTCATCTTTGCCCCCCAGATACATGATGGCCAAGAGCTATCCCATTAAAAAAAAACTTTCTTGAGGAAGTTTTTTCGGGAGAGGCATATAACAACATTATACAAGATGTCTGGTTAATTGTCCTATGGGCTGATGTGGTAAAGGGCTCTAAGCTGGCAACCATATGACACTGGGATCAGTAGTGTACACTTGTATGTATCAGGAGCCAGTAAGTTTTTTATACGATGTCGGTGGCAAACAAGCTGACAGCCCACCTGATGGTAAATGGTTACCGTCGCCTATAGACTCTTGCAACACCAGAGGCGTTGCTATTAGAATTACAGTAGAATCCGCTTATAACGACGTCGCTTATGACATTTGATCGCTTTTAACGACTTCGAAATCACCACACATTAGATTTTATACCATACATTTTCAAAGTAAATTAGTCCGTTTTGTGCGAAGTTCTGTTAGTGCGACTTAATATCACCGGTCCCTTGACTGTCGCTTTATCCGGATTCCACTGTACTACTTTTTTATGGCTTATGATGATATTTTTGTACTAATTTTAGGCTTTGTCAGAAGTGAAAACACTGCTAAAGAAGTCAACAAGCTCTCATAAGTAGTACAGCATATTAAGAGGGTAAGAACATTTCGTTACAACTCGTCATAGTTGCGATCGCCTGCGAGCGGCAATGTTTAGCTACCCACACTAAAACGATTACTGTGTGCGTGCGGTTCGAGTGCTGCCGGTTGAACTGACAAGTGTTGATCACTGTTAGAGTTTAGAGTGAGGTAGGAGAAAAAATGTGATGAGTTTGAAATGTTTTTATTTTATTGACATTACGTAAGCACTTATTAATTATCTAATACTAGGTACGTATGTCCCTCATAGACATCTATCTACTTTTCTTCCGTCACCCATTTCTGGCAAGACTCCTTCCAAAACTGGTCATCTTTATAATTTTGTATAGTCTTAAGCTGGAAGTTGCACCTGTCCACACCGCAAATAAACATACGTTTATTTGGCTGAAAACAAAATAACGATTTTTCAATATATTAATTTTATTCACATCTTTTCTTGACATCACTATACTAAAGTAAAATAACCGATCACTCATGTAAAAACGTCGAATATAGCTCTAGCACGACATGTCCAAGTGTTCGATTGCCTATACAAGTCGACCTATATTCGTCGTGTTTTACGCGAGTGGTTCGTTTATTTAACTATGACTGGATTTGACGGTAGTTTTACTTGCATTGTCCTCCGATCTACATAAAAATCGATTTGCGAAATTTTGGCTAGATAGCAAAGTAGGTACCCGGTTTATTTCCAAATTTCAATTACCTGATAACATATGTTGTAACCAGTAAACATATGTTGGGACTCTATACAAACAATTTTTAGAGGTGCATGTACACGAAATAATCAACGAAATTGGAATGAGTTTGTCAGGAAAAAAGTCAGATTTGGAATGATATTTACGTGGAGTCCACGGGTTTCGGGGACTAGTTTTACTTTAAATTACTTTCCACAAAACTACTTGGCCTAAAAATCTGAAATTGCACAGACATATAACTCGATCATTAGTCTAAACAAATCAATCATAAATTTTCGGGCGCTCGTTAAAAATAAAAATTATTAGTTTGAATATTAGGCGGGGACTAGTTTTACTTTAAATTACTTTCCAATGAAACTACTTGTCCTAAAAATCTGAAATTGCACATACATATAATTCGATAACTATTCTAAACAGCGCAATCATAAATTATCGGGCGCTCGTTTAAAATAAATCTGAATCCAGGTTGAACTCGTTGGAGAAAATGAGAATTACAAAGTAAATTTACACAAAAGATAACCAGTATACATATGTTGGGAGACTATACAAACTATTTTTAGAGGTGCATGTGTACGAAATAATCAACAAAATTGGATTAAGTTTGTCAGGAAAAAAGTCAAATTTGGAATGATAATTACGTGGAGTCCACGGGTTTCGGGGACTAGTTTTACTTTAAATTACTTTCCACAAAACTACTTGGCCTAAAAATCTGAAATTGCACAGACATAACTCGATAATTAGTCTAAACAAATCAATCATAAATTTTCGGGCGCTCGTTAAAAATAAAAATTATTAGAGTTTGAATGTTAGGCGGGGACTAGTTTTACTTTAAATTACTTTCCACTGAAACTACTTGCCCTAAAAATCTGAAATTGCACTTACATATAATTCGATAACTACTCCAAACGAGGCAATCATACATTATCGGGCGCTAGTTAAGAATTACAAATTATTACAATTTGAATTTTACAATTAGTTTGATGAGGGAGATTAAGGAAACAGTTGAATAAAATGGAAACTAATTAGCTTAGTTCTAAAACTGATCTGGAGTCCTGGTTAAATTGCGCATCTCACTGTGGCGTCAGAAATAGCCGCACAATTTAGATTTTATAGACTAACTTCTTTGTTTTATAAAGGAAAGATCCAAAATTTTCACAGAACGTCAAGAACATGGAGGCACATATCCAAATATAAAAATATCACTAGCAGCAATAACATGGTGAATTACCTTTTAACATGTGTGGCCGTAGTACTGTTGGATTATTTCATTCCAAACAATTCACGTTTATTGCCCATTTCTGTAAAAAAATCATATCACTTTAATGAATTGAGAAGAAATAAAATAAATTAACTTACCATGTAAACTTACTTACCAAGTATCAATCCGTAGCGGACGCGCTACATCGACAGAATAGGCGAGTGTTGTTGGGGTACGCTCGGTCACCGACCTTAACGCAGCGACGAGAGCGATACGTCCATTCCTTGTAGACATGGGTAACTCCGGAGTGATAGATAAAAAAGATATATATCCCTCCGCGCGCACGAATCACTCTTCATATCCCCCCCAAATCCGAGTATATCAGTATATCCGTATAACTCACTCACTCCCGGCATGGTTTGCACGGTCGCGCTAACGCCAATCGCAACTCTCTGTCTCACTCTATGGGTCTATGGCCTGTGGCGGACGTCAAGGCTAAGCGAAATGTTCCGAATCTACGGCTGCGGCTTTTTGGGCGAAGAAATGATGCACTAACCTGATGCACCTATTTGATTCCGGCATATTAGAACGATACAAATTAAAGCAACTTAAATTCCTTAAAACCATTCATTACCTACCATAACCAAGTAATGTCATTAAATACACGCCCGGATGAATCAGTTTACTCAATGTAACTCTGAAATCCCTGAATACTAATATACCACTGTCATTAAATTTAATAAGTATATAAAATAAAATAAATACTTATAATGAACTATTAAACTACGTATATAAATAATTCTTACAGTTAAAATAATAAAATAAAAATTCGACCATACAAAATGTTATACATTATAAGTAAATCTATATCTCTTACTAAGTTATTGATATACAAGATTGATTCACTCGAATCAATCTCGATCCGTACGTAATGGGGGCCATCGTTTTTGTGCTCACCAGTTGGCGCCACTGTCGACTAAGGTCCGGCTGTCAAAAATTGTTATTGGTTATTATGGACATGAGAATGAAGTTTACATTTAAATCATATTCAATACCTTAAAACCGTACCGTAAAAATATCGAATATACCGCATTGTAGCGTGGTCCCGTTTTGTTCGGAAAAAAGGAGGAAATAATTTTCCGAAAGACAAATCTGTCTCAAAGCCCTGACAGTCATTGACCCTTAATTCATATTTGCCATAATCAAGCTCAGATATTGCAAAATAGTGACCATATTGTTCTAATTAGATATTAACCCGCGTAGCGCAACCAAAAAGAGTGACATTTGACGTTTCGGAGGACCCCACGCTGCACTAGCGCCTCTAGCGGCGAATTCATACGCGATAGCCCCCATTCGCGACGCAAAAGAGCGCGACGCGTTGCGTCTCCTGGCGAGAGCTACTGATCGACGGATGTCACGGATGCATACGGATATAAAGATATAGAAGAGTGATATATATCCCGGGTACCGAAAGATATGTTTCACTCTTTTCTTTAAAGTGACACATTTCGCCCATGTCTAATTCCTTGGGAAGGCCCGGCGCGTAATGAATCGAACAACGTTTTCGCGCGCTGTTATGTAGTGGTTTTTAAAAAATCGTATAAATTAAGTGGATAAGCGTCCACAAGCGTTAAAAAAAATAGGAAATGACAAGAAAAAACTGTAGTTTTATAATAATATGTTTTTTCCGCAACATAATCAAATACGTGAGAAAAAAAATGTTAAAGCAAACCGAATTCGACATTTTGTAGTATTTTTTTAAAATAGTAAAAACCAATAATTTAGAACTAGTGCGATCGCTATGTACTAGAAGACTATACATCCTATTGTAAAAGATAAACACCTAATCGTTTTTGTCACGTTAAAATGGAAATATTATTCCTGAAAGATAGCTCTATACGCGTATTTTTGCAAAACACTCCGTCGAAAACGTGTTTTTTTAAATAACCGTTTATAAAAATAAAAGTATAGCAACGCTATGGTCTAAAATAAGAGTTTGTCTATACGAAACAGAAGTTTACTTTAACACTGTAATCACTTGAACAAAGATATGACGTTTGAAAAATCCTTACGTTTTCTAAAATACCAACTTTTGGTTTGTACCCTCCTAACTTCATTTTCCAGCATAAAAACTAAATATCAATTGTCAATTACATACTGGACACTACAAACCTTGTCATGAGCAATCAATTGTGTTTTCACATGACCAGACACCTCATTAACTCTTCCCAGCACCTGCCCTGTCTCCAGCCCCCATATAGTGCAAGTGGTGTCTATGCTGCTCGTCCCAATGAGGTTTGGATCAACCTCATTCCAGTCAAAGGAGGTGAGCGGGGCGCAGAAGTCCGAGTTCTTGTTGTTGTTGAGGACACACTCAAAGAGAGTGTAGGGTTCGCCTGCTCGCCATATTCTGAGGTAATCACCTACACAAACCAACATCATACATACATTTCCTACATTAATGAAATGAAATAATAATGCAATAATCACAATAATAAACTTGCCCATGCCATTCACTATTTTAGCAAAGGGCAAGGAATTAAGTACCTATCAACACTTAGGGTGGGTTGCAACAAATTGCATCATCAGTTGTGTTTATTAAAATATTGTATGGAAAGTTTTACAGCTGCAGGCGCCTCCATCTATAAAGCCGTATTTACACATATAGGAGACTCGCATGCGAGTTTCATGACATGGCAATCATGGAGGTATACCGAGTTCAAGTGGCATGCGATTCTTGTACTTGTTGTTTAACCTAAGTTAGTGCAACACACCCTTAATAAGTTTATAGAAAAACAATAAATCTTTTTAAACTTTAGTTTAATTTGTGATCATGACTATAATTACAAATGTCAACTTACCACTTGTAGCCAGGAGATCTGGGTACTGCCCCTTGCTATCTGGGATCCACATGATCTTTGTGGTGGGGTATGGGTGGTCAAATGTAGATTTTGGACCAAACTCACTTGTCTCCTCATCTAGTGATATGATTTGCACCTGAAATAATTAAATAAACATCATTTCTACAACACTGAACAAATAAATATATAAAATATTCATTATAGTTACTGCAAAATGCATGGTATCATGATGCACCATCTAGTTGAGCTATGAGAATCATATCAAGAAATAATGTTCTACTTGGATAGACAATTATAATTCTTTTGTCTACCCCTTGTGTTTACATTACAGTGATATAACTAATAATTATCAAATCTTTGATTATGATAACATACCTTATTGTTATATTCTTCCACAAAGCTACCTAAAGCTAAGCGGAACCTCTTGTCAGGTCTCACTGACCAGTTCATAGAGTACAGGGGCCATGGTGCTTGGTATCTGGAAATATATGTTATAGGTTTGGTACTACGAAACTATAACCAAAATTTGAAAAAAGTTTTGGGGAAAATGTTACATGTAGCAATTTTTACATGCTAAATATGACAATATGTTAGTGTTTCAATTTTGTTGAACATACTCCCATTATTTACATTGTTTTATTCTAAAATTATTATTTGTTACCTTAAATTTACTTGTGATAATCTATAGCAAGTGTCAATCTAGGTCAACAGAAATAAATTGAACAGGTTATGTGGACACACTAACTTGTAAATTTCCTTCCGTTTCGTGCTAGAGCTCGTGGTGCTGGAGCTGCTGTGTGGCATCGACATCCTGATGCAGATGTCTGATGCTAAACATGAAATTAAAGAAACACTTGTTTTACAAAAGTCCAAACAAATTGGCGAAAAAATAACGCACTCTGAGGGTTGTAAACTATTATACTGAGTACACATCATAGTTTCTTTAGAAATAACGCACTGTACATCGTACTTATACAATAAATAGTCAAAATACCACAAATACTATAATACGATGGTTTATCACTGTTTGAAGTATTTGGAACTGTTTACTTACCAGTTGCTACGTATAGTGTATATAAATCACGGTAAACTCACTTTCGTTGTTATTTACAAGTTATTTCCTATGAAAGATAAAACAGCATTTGCTTGAAATATATCGATAACGCATACGCGATTACAAGAATTGCACATTGTTTGACTATTTTTCGCCCATGTCCAGTTGACAACACACTTCTCGTAAATGTTAAAGCTTTAAATAAATTCCTTCTTCCAGTACCAATAAGATCCTTTTTTGAATAATTGGCAGCAAAGGCAAATCAAAAAAATATTGAAATTAGACGTTTGGCTGTGACTTTGAGGTAAATGACATTTCTAAATGTTGCTATAGCAAAAAATATTCAAGCGTCCTCGAACCATGAACAAATTGGTATTGTGTGAATTTACGTTTATAGTACCGGAATCAGCCGGAAACGTACAA
Source organism: Epiblema foenella (assembly GCA_963556455.1). Classification (NCBI taxonomy): domain Eukaryota; kingdom Metazoa; phylum Arthropoda; class Insecta; order Lepidoptera; family Tortricidae; genus Epiblema; species Epiblema foenella. The sequence continues at coordinate 21,112,975 of OY747096.1, read as the reverse complement.
TTGACAGCCGAGGCGCGAGTTTCGAGAACTACTTCTCTATATTCTGTAAATAAATATTTGTAAACAGTCTTACTCAAATTAACCTAGTCCCAAACTAAACATGTACTATGAGGACCACGTGACGGTATACATAATTATAAAGATAGATACTTAAATACAGAAAACTTTCAAGACTCAGGAAGAAAATAAATAATTCGTGTTCATCACACAAATACATCCCCAGACCGGGATTCCATCCCGGGACCTCCAGCATTGAAGGCACAGTCACTATCAACTAGGCTAAAGCGTGTGATGCTATACAGCACGTCCACGGAGGATTTCGTTATTTTTTTTCCGGTACATATTCACGAAAAAAAATTTACTTTTTTATACTTCTAATTTAAAAAAATGGTGAGAGTCAGGATGGCGGGTGTACCTAAACAAATATTTAAAAGAAGTGTACGAAATTTTTGTACTAAATTTGTACTATTTTGTACCACATTTAAAAAAAATTGTACCCTTCCGTAATTAAAGTTATTACAAAGTGAAGGTACACCCGCCATCCTGACAGTCAGGATGGCGGGTGTACCTGGAAAAACTATGATCCTACCAATTATTAACCAATGTTAATATCTCAATTTTTTGTACTAAATTTGTACTCAAATATACAGTAAAAACTTCAGCCATCTAATTCGTAGTTTGCGAGTTTTACACATTTGATGATTTTCTACTGCTGGGCAATACGGTTATTCTAAGTAATGAATGTATGGGAAAATCTAACAATTAATAAAGTTTTGAAACTTGTGTGACATGATACCTTAGGGTGTAGTCTTCAAAACTCACAGTTCTCCCGTCCCCTCCCAGTTTATTAATTTGTTTGACATCCCCATACATGTATTACTTAGAATAACCGTATTGCCCAGCAGTAGAAAATCATCAAAACAGACGGCGCGGTTGCATGACATTCTGGCACGACCACGCCGTATTCATAACACTGAGGTTCATTTAACGGTCAAAATAATATACCTTGCCACGACCACGATTTTTTCAAGGCTCATAAAAAACCTAACACCAAAAGACTAAGGCCGGGCTCCGCTTAGATTCGCACCGCCTTAGTCTTCTGATCCTAACAACATTAGAGTCTGTTTTCTATGTCGTGCCACTATGCTTAGTTCTCCAATTCCAGGACCCTGTGCTGACTTGTTGGAGAGGGACGACCAAGGCTGTCATTTTTCAGATTTTCACTTATGTCTCTTAAACTGAGGACATTTGGTTCTACGTTGTATGAAAAAGTTAAAGAGCATTGTAGCAATTGTACAATAACAAGTACATTTAATAAGCTTTTAAATGACACCTCACACGCACCGATTAGTAATATAGAATCTGAGATTTGGACAAAAATCGGCCTCCATATTTATGACGTCATAGCTATGGCTGTTCCCCCTCCATTTCTTAAAACCAGTAAATTCGTATTCTGGATACAAAGGGGGATACATGCATACCTGTTTTAGGTATATAGAAGCTGTGTCGATGAAAATCTTGAAGGAGACAACGTTTTGTAAAATAATCAAGTAAATAGTACCTATAATAAGTACCGATAGTATAAAATATATAGTCACTCTATTTTAACAATCATATTTTTATAGTATAATGCAATATACTTCGAACTATTTCGACATTGTCTGTGGTTTAGTGCATATTTTGAATAAGTAACATATTATATGAGCAACGAAACAATCCCGACAGAGGGCGGTAGTTACTAAAATACAGTGGATACAATAATGCAGGTGGATCTCATACTATGTCTACAATCAACTACTCTCCTCGAATAATAGATCTTTTAGTAGCAAATTTGTTTTTAGTGATGTTGGTTGTGAAAATGTTTAATGTATTTGTCACGTATTTGATTTCTTTAAATAAACTGAGTTTTTTATTAAAGGTTTATTCTTTCCGTCACATAAACGAAACGTTAGGTATGTAAATATATGATCGCATTAGTAAATCACGAGTTTAATTACAATTATTTGCCAATACCTACTGTATCACAAACACACAATAATAAAAACCGGCCAAGTGCGAGTCGGACTTGCGCACGAAGAATTCCGTACCATTATCTATAAGAACGGTAAAAAACATCACATTTGTGTGGGGGGTCCCTTAAATATTTATTTTTCACCTCACCCGCTCTGAAAGGCTTACTTTATCGTTTCAAATCTGCGTGCAAAAGTCCATTTTATCCGCTAGCGGGTAAAGTGATTTTGAAATTCGAACATGACGGAGTACCGCGCTACCCAATTTTTTTATGGATGCGTTCGGGCATCCGTTCTATGGCCGTTTCTACACTGATGCCGTTTCCGCACGACGGTGCGGTGTGCGAGTGAGTCAGGGCTATACATGTATATAGCGACGGCCCGCTCGCACAAGTAATGTGTCATCCGATGAAACATTTTATTTTAGGTACTTACATTAAATTGAAAATCATTCAATTTCAGCTTTATATCATTATTTTACCTACTTTTTTAATTTATGGAAATACAAAAATAAGGAATATATTCAAACAATATTCGTATTGCAATTTTCTTTAATAATACTTGAATTGTTTTCTTGTACAGTCGCCATCAGATATATCGATGCGAACAAGGTGTTCATAAATATCTGAACACGCCTCTATTACCAAGGCGTTAGAGTGCACGTTCAGATATTTTTGATCACCCTGAAGAGTGCAGATATATTTGATGGCGACTGTACCTAAGTTTCCTCGCTAGGGTGAGGTGAAAAGTTGTGTGTTTCGCTCGGCAGCAAAGTTATTTGGACTCGTGTCTTGAAACCCTCGCTACGCTCAGGATTCTATTCTTGAACCACTCGCTGCGCTCGTGGTTCAATTCTAGAATCCTTCGCTAGCTCGGCTTTCAATTCGAGCACTCGCGCCAAACAACAACTTTGCAGCCTTGCATAACAAATAACTATTATTCTATTTTTTAGTATTTGTTGTTATAGCGGCAACAGAAATACATCACCTGTGAAAATTACAACTGTCTAAATGTTCATGTGATACAGCCTGGTGACAGACGGACAGACAGACTGACGGACAGCGAAGTATTAGTAATAGGGTCCCGTTTTACCCTTTGAGTACGGAACCCTAAAAAAAGATTTCCTGTAAAGAGACAAGTTAAGTCGTGCCGGGAATCATGCGACGAGACCTGCCCACGGTCGGCCTTGATTCTTCCCCCGCCGCATGCAACCGGCCAATCACGTTGGCTCTGCGGCTCGCGCGCGGCATTTTTAGCTACGTTAACGGGTATTTGTAAAGAAATTAGTTGCAATGTATTTTATTACCCGATTTGTACATTATTCAATGAAAAATTGCTGATAGTAAAAATCCCAAAACTTACTGGTCAATTTGCATATTTTTTAATGCAAAAATAGAAATTACCCCCTAAAACCCACCTTCCGTTGTTGTTTATTACCCGATTTGTTAACAATGTTTATTGCCACGATGATTAACAAGTAAAGAAGAAACTTAAAGCCAGTTATTATTTTCAGGTGCGTAAATATGGTAAATGAATAAAATGCCGGTGGCTAACTAACTATAAATATAACATTCTTTAATTTTATTTGCCCGATTTACTATCAATGATACAAAGCACATAATGATGTATTAAAATAATGAATCAAAAGTTTATTATTAATTATTGCCAATTTTACAGTATTTTTTAACACTTTTAATTGTTTATTTATTTATCTAAATGACTTAAATTTTGCCCGATAATATATCGACATCATTACTAGCATTATGATATACCCGTTACGCAGGAAAACTCGGCTATTTTAAATTATTTCCATTTCGCCATACTAACCGACCGTAATTTTCATGGACTATACTTTCAACTAACGATGCTTCACAATGGGAGCTTTAATTTCGAAGGTAAATGATGGGTAAATGTTTATTGAATACAATAACTCTGCATATAATATTACTAGCGGCCGCCCGCGACTTCGTCCGTGTAGATTTTAGATGGTAACAAAGATATAAATTTTATGAGGTTTATTTGTTTCTGTCAGTTGTCTGACGCTATTAATCTTTTGTGAAAATTACTCGAAAGAAAAAATTAATGTCCGCCATCTTGGATTTGAAAATGGATGTAATTTTCGAAATCGGCACCCCGAGGAACCTCGAAGATGACACCCATGTCGATTTTTAAGAAAAATAATTGTCCGCCATCTTGGATTTGCAAACGCATGTCATCTTTGTAATTGGCACCCCGAGGAACCTCGAAGATTACACCTACATCGATTTTTACGAAAAGTAAAGATTTGCTCCCCGCACAAACTTGGAACCCCTTTTTACCCCATTAGGGGAACAATTTAGAAAACGCTGCAACAGCACGTTTTGTTGTATTTAAACAGAGAGTCTATATACGAAGTTTTTAATCCCGCACTTCAAAAAAGATTTGCTCCCCGTACGAACTTGTAAACCCCTTTTCACCCCTTTAGAGGAGCAATTTCAAAAAACGCTGAAATACATTTTGTTGTATTTAAACAGAGAGTCTATATACGAAGTTTTAAATCTCTCACTTCAAATAAGATTTGCTCCTTTACAAACTTGGAAACCTCTTTTCACCCCTTTAGGGGAGCAATTTTGAAAAATTCTGAAATAAGTTTTGTTGCATTTAAACATAGAGTCTATGAAAGATGTTTCAAATATCTAACTTCAAAAAAGAATTGCTCTCCGTACAAAGTTCGAATCACCTTTTAACCCCTTTAGAGTAGCAATTTCAAAAAACGCTGAAATACGTTTTGTTGTATTTAAACAGAGAGTTTGTATACGAAGTTTTAAATCCCGCACTTCAAAAAATATTTGCTCCCCGTACGAACTTGTAAACGCCTTTTCACCCATTTAGAGGAGCAATTTCAAAAAACGCTGAAATATGTTTTGTTGTATTTAAACAGAGAATCTATATACGATGTTAACAAACGATAATTAAATCTCTCACTTCAAATAAGATTTGCTCCTTTACAAACTTGGAACCCCTTTTCACCCCTTTAGAGGAGCAATTTCAAAAAACGCTGAAATATGTTTTGTTGTATTTAAACAGAGAGTCTATATACGAAATTTTAAATCTCCCACTTCAAAAAAGATTTGCTCCTTTACAAACTATGAACCCTCTTTTCACCCCTTTAGGGAAGCAAATTTGAAAAACGCTGAAATATGTTTTGTTGTATTTAAACATAGAGTCTATTTACGAAGTTTCAAATCTCTCAATTCAAAAAAGAATTGCTCCCCGTACAAAGTTGGAACCCTTTTTCACCCCTTTAGAGGAGCAATTTCAAAAAACGCTGAAATACGTTTTGTTGCATTTAAACAGACAGTCCGTATACGAAGTTTTAAATCCCGCACTTCAAAAAATATTTGCTCCCCGTACGAACTTGTACCTTTTTACCCTCTTAGGGTTAGAATTTTGCACAACGCTGAAAACACTTTCTTTGGATTTGAGTTCGTAACATTTTTACGAATTTTGAAGTCTTCAGCTCAAAAAAAATATCTCCTATATAAACTTTGCACCCCTATTTGATCCCCTTAGGGGTCGATTTCCAAAAATCCCGTCTTATCCCTTGCATACGTTACAAAAGTAAGCTCTGGACCAAATTTGAAGTTTCTAGTTCCAGTAGTTTCGGCTGTGCGTTGATGGTAGATCAGCACTTCTTTTATATATTTAGATAATTTATGATAACTATATTCAGATTCTTTTAGAGATCAAGTAGTTAATTTGGTAGCGTACGCGGATATTCAGTTTTTGAGTTCCGGACTAAAATAAAATTAACGAAGTCCACCCGGTAAGAACTTATAATAGTTTATACAGCAGCCAGATATAAATAGATAGATAGCAAGAGCCTCAAAGGCCAAAGCTTTACTGTGGATTACCGACTATGGTAATACAAAACAATTACCACGTGAGTCACAGCATGCAAGCAGCATTCCTGCTTGAGCAACTTAAACATTCAGAAACCGTACCTACCAGTCGACTGTCCAATTGTCCATACTCAATGTACAGTCAGCCGCAAATATATCTCCCTAGCTAGTAACGCACTCATAAACATTTACATATTGCTTTAAGTTTATTCTCATTTATCAGTTGCAAGATGGTTCAGTGTTACCTAATAGTACATTACTTACCAAGGGCGGTAAAACAAAGAATGTCTCAGATCGCAGGTATTTGACGCCCGAGCCGAAGGCAAGGGCGATAATTATGCGATCTGAGGCTTTCTTAATTACCGCCCGAGGTAAAGTACAAAATTTTATGTCACCCCCTGGCCAGAAAGTGGGATTTTCCGCGCGCGGAGCGTGCGGTAATTGCCACTTTATGGCCAGGTGTGTCATAATAGTTATTTGTTATGCAAGGCTGCAAAGTTGTTGTTTGGCGCGAGTGTTCGAATTGAAAGCCGAGCTAGCGAAGGATTCTAGAATTGAACCACGAGCGTAGCGAGTGGTTCAAGAATAGAATCCTGAGCGTAGCGAGGGTTTCAAGACACGAGAAGCCAAATAACTTTGCTGCCGAGCGAAACACACAACTTTTCACCTCACCCTAGCGAGGAAACGTAGGTTCAAGAAAACAATTCAAGTATTATTAAAGAAAATTGCAATACGAGTATTGTTTGAATATATTCCTTATTTTTGTATTTCCATAAATTAAAAAAAGTAGGTAAAATAATGATATAAAACTAAAATTGAATGATTTTCAATTTAATGTTAGTACCTAAAATAAAATGTTTCATCGGATGACACATTCCTTGTGCGAGCGGGCCGTCGCTATATCGCGTCGTATATACATGTATAGCGCTGTCTCATTCACACACCGCACCGTCGTGCGGAAACCGCATCAGTGTAGAAACCGCCTTAAGACCGCATGCTGGCCGAACCATGATTCTGAACGCATCAATAAAAAAAATTGGGTAGCGCGGTACTACGTCATGTTCGAATTTCAAAATCACTTTATCCGCTAGCGGATAAAATGGACTTTTGCACGCAGATTTGAAACGATAAAGTAAGCCTTTCAGAGCGGGTGAGGTGAAAAGAATATTTTTACAGTACGCTACACATAATTATGGTGTACCTACTTAGACCGAGCTTATCAATTCAAAGCATGCGCAAAGCCCGGTTAAGGACATCGCTTTCTTTCTTACGTCAACACGGACTAGTGATATAATTATTTGCGCAATGACTTCGCCTTTAAATGTAGTGGACTACTAGGTGGCCTTTATAGTTTCCATTTAATTGATTAACAAGTAAATGAAAGGAAATACAGTTTTAGATGTGAATTAAGAGAACCGGGGGCACGCGTTTGCCCTCGCCAAGTTCTAAGTTTACCTATTAAAATAGTTTTACAAAATTCTGTTTTACTTTATTTAGTACCTACCTATAACCAGTTTCAGTAGATTTGTCAATTAAAACATGTAGATGTTACGTTACGTTACAAATATGTTTCAAAATACTGATCTTTCCATACCTATACTATTACAACCGTATATATATATATATATATATATGGCTGTAAATAGATTTTGTATATATTTAAAAGAGGCTCATTACGATACTTATTCGTCTTGCCTCTATGTGCGATTTTCGCTACCCGTAGCGTTGGTGGGCCTCAAATGGGTTAATTCTCATTGTTCGCTAAACGCGAGTAATATGCATTGCAGTTAAAATTAGGAGTTATAGTTATGTGGTACCTACAAGGATAAAATAAAAAAAAGCGGCGGCAGTCAACACGTCAGGGGGTTGACCCGGCTGACCTCTCACTGATCAGATTAGGTCAACAATGGAACGGGAGCCTTGACCCAAGGTCACAAGTAATAATTAGTAAGAAAGGTTGACCATTGGCTTAAGAGATTGTACCTACTAGCTATGAAGCGTGGAAACTTTATGCGGTAGTCAATAGAAGTGAGAACAATCAAATTAGAGCCGGAAACAACTTACAAGAATAGGTAGTTCATTCATTAGCAATAGAAGGGTCCTGTCGATTCCGGTTGCGGTAACGACGGTCGAGTGAGGTCGTGCTACCTGTGCGCTCTTACCCAATTGTTGTTGTGACCCGAATTTTATCTCCGACTACCTGCTCACTCTTATCGCTACCCCTCGTGGTGATTTTCGCAATTACCACGTAGAAGCACCGGTTGTGTTAGTTAAGACTTTCTTAAGTCTCCAGCCGACCCGCGTGTCTCTGCCCCTCTGGAAATCCACGCTCGTAGTGGTCGCAGTCGGTCGCAACGATCGGACTGTGGGCTAGACACAATTGGTGGCTATCGGTTAGTTAAGGCCTTCTCAAGTCAGACCCGGGTCTCTGTCCCTTTGAAAGACCACACTTGCAGTGGCTGCATTGCAACGGATCCTAACGGTGCCAACAAAGTTGCAGTGTGGGGTGGATACCACCACGAATCCCAGTAATTGCGGACAGTCCGATTATTTCCCTTCGTGTGTAGGACACCTAGATGACACTGACACGGCGGAGAGATTCGGCCACAGTGCGCGTCGCTGTTATAGCCTGAATATGGGGGATGCCCTTGCCGCCCAAAGAGTCGCAACAATGGTGCAAAACCAAAGTCCTGCCCCCCTCTGGGCAGAAGCAAAAGAGGGTCGTGCTGCTCCCCAGTTCACATCGAAAGCTTTTCCTGCCCTTCCGGCCTTAGGGTTAGGTGCCCCTAGGAACCTGCCGCCCTCAGCAGCTGTAGGTCCCCGCCCGGTGCCTTCTGCACCCCAATCTCAGGCCGTCAAGGCCAGTCAAGCGGGCCGGCCCGCTCCATCTTCCCTCTCTGCGCTTATGCAGGTAATTCAGGCGGCGAGCGGTCTGACTGCCTACCTAAGTGCTGAAACACAAAATTACATCGCCGGCAGTCAGGGTCTCGGTGTTTACTAGTATGGATCGTACGGCCTTAAAGCTTAAACCTACTTCGCTTACCATTGGTATTTATAATGCCAATGGCCTGAGAGGTATGAAGGATGAGGTTGCATAAGTCTCGAACGAAAAGACACGAACCTAAATCCGCGTATGACCCAGGTCCTTCGGTCATCGTGGCCGGGGACCTAAATAGTAAGCATATTAACTGGGGTTGCATTGCAACCAATCCCAACGGCAATCGGCTTCATCACCTTTTGATCGACAGCCTCACTTTCGATCTCCTCGCTCCATTAGAACCGACTCATTTCCCTCATAACGTCTCTACGTTAAGATACTCTCATCGACCTGACATACTCGACATAGCACTCCTAAAGAACGTAGCGTTAACTCTGCGTTCTGTAGAAGTGATACACGAACTTGACTCGGACCATGGGCCAATTCTTTTGAGACTAGGACCTCACCCTAATAATGCACCTCGTACCAGAACACTCGTGGACTGGAATAAGGTACAATCAGGTCTCTTACAGATAGATTCTCCCCTGACCGAACAGACCGACCAAGCGATCGATTTTTTGACCAACTATCTCAACACTGTTCGAAGTGAGGCCTCAAGGGAGGTGTCGGCGGAGGATATCCAAAACCGACCTCTACATAGGGAATTGAGGGAGTTAGTGACTAGAAAAAATCGTGCAATCAGGACTTACTCCAACCACCCTTCTGCCGAAAACCGTCAAATCCTGAGGGACTTGTGTAACGAGTCCAAACAGAGAATTGCTGAATTTCGGGAGAACTCGTTCAGTGATCTGATGGGTGAGATCGCTCCTAGCCATCTGGCTTACTGGAAACTAGCGAGATCTCTCAAATCAGATGCCTGTTGGACCATACCCCCCTTGGATCGTCCGGATCACCCTACCCCTGCTTTCGACGATAGTGAGAAAGCCGAATGCCTTGCGAGTAGCTTAGAGTTCCAATGTTCGCCTAGTCTCCTACATACCGACGAAGCCCATATTAGATGGGTTGATTTACCGGTGTCGATTAAGGAAGTCAGTGACTTAGTCAGGCGTCTTCGTGTTAGAAAGGCCCCGGGTGCGGATGGTGTATCCAATCGTATCATGAGACTTCTCCCTGAAACCCTCCCCATGTTGGTCGGCATCTTCAATGCCGCGCTGACCAATGCTCACTTTCCAGCCGCGTGGAAAGGTGCAGCGGTCATAGGGATAGCGAAGCCCGGTAAACCCCGGACTTCGCCTGCCTCTTATAGGCCGATCAGCTTACTTAGCTCTCTAGGAAAGCTATATGAGCGGATCCTTCTCACTAGGATTCTCAGATTTACGGCTGAGAATAACGTCATCATCAACGAGCAGTTCGGCTTTAGATCCGCGCACTCGTGCGTCCAACAGGTGCACCCCGTCACGGAGCACGTGCTGGACGGTTTCTCTCGATTCTAGGGGCTCAGGACCGGTGCAATGTTTCTCGATGTGGCGAAAGCATTCGACAAGGTCTGGCATAACGAACTGATATACGAGTTATATCATCTCGGTATGCCTGACAGACTCGTACTCACCATACGAGATTTTCTCAGGGATCGCAGCTTTCGATATAGACTAGAGGGAACGTACTCGGACCCACACCCCATCCGGGCCGTAGTTCCGCAAGGCTCCGTGCTCTTTCTACTCTTTATTCGTTATTCACGAACGACATTCCCAGGCACCTTAAAGTGCAACTGGGGTTGTTCGCGGACGATACCGCGCTCTTTACGACTCATTGTAAGTATACTTTTATCCGGCGATACCTCCAGGAGGCAATCACTGACCTAGGTCGTTGGTTTAATCTTTGGCGTATCGATGTCAATCCGGAAAAAAGCACTGCGATAGTCTGACTGCGTTAGCACGGAAAGGCGTGTGGCTCCAATACAGATGTTTGACCGGCCCTGGGCCAACGAAGTCAAATATCTTGGAGTGACCCTCGACAGAAAACTGACTTTCCGTAGCCACATCAGTAGGGTACGCAACCGTGCGTTGTTCGTGCTAGGAAAACTTGGGCCGATGATTAACATGTTTAGTAAAATGTTGGTTGGAAATAAGCTGACACTCTACAAAACTTGTGTTCGTCCAATCATGTCTTATGCAAGTGTATGACATTGCTCAAGCCGCTGCAGGTCATTCAGAATCGTTTTCTTCGTAGGGCGACTGGTGCTCCGTGGTACCAGTCGAACCTCAGTCTGCACCACGACGACTGCCAGACGTTATTTTGATAACGCTTCCCATCATAGGAATCCGTTAGTTAGGAAGGCTGTCGACTACGTTCCCATCCCTTCCCCTCTGTCGTTACTCGGCGATCACTGATTAGCGGCCGCACGGTCCGGCGTCCTAGGCAAACACTTACGGACCCGGACGACGTAATCACAGCGACCACCGAAAGATGGAACGCTGCGCTTACGGCGTCCAACTCTGACACGACGCGTACACTTAGGCATTCCCGCTGGCGGGGACGTTCACCGCGCGATCAGGCGCGTTCATCGCGCGAGGTATAGTTCCCAAGCTAGCTGTTCTGCGACCAGCCCAGAAAGACGGTTCCTAAAACTCCACCTATCAAGGAAATCAATCCCCGTCCAGTGACTAAGGTATATATGAACATTCATGAATCCGTAGGTCAAGGCCCTGCTAATACTTATCTTTTGTCCGTTCGTCCGATCTACCATTCGTCATGTTTAGACAACTGCCTTTGTTCTTAAAGGTTAATTCTTTATATTGAACATTTACCACTTCGATTTAATTATTTATTTTAAATTACTAGAAAATACGGAGAAATTCCACACTTGTCAGATAATATGTATATAAGCGATCGTAGCTTTAACGACAAAGGCGTTAACATCGACTTTAGACACTTTGGGAACGTACCTATATACATATATTTAAGAATTTGACTTTACCTACTGTAAATCTAAGTGAAATAAACTAGTAAATAAATGCTGCTCATTTAATAGTAAAGTTATAGATAGGACTACCTAAGTAACTGTGGAAATGTTTATACACTCACGAGCAAAAATAACGGGTACACTTTGTATTGACTTTCCATAGAAAGTGTACCCGTTATACGTTCGCTCGTGAGTATATTTCGAACCTGCCAAAACAAAAGTTGTGAAATATGCTGACTCCACAAGGACACCCTTAATACTTGTGACGGGGCAGTATATTTAATCATATAGAAGAACTAAAAAACAATCTAAGATATTGATTGGGATTGTTGGCTGTGGAACCTGAGGACAGCCCGCATCAGTGACATGAGCAATATAAAGATTCCAATCACGGCGCTGGTGTTCAAGAGGATGGACTCCACCCTGATATCAGCTAGGTTCAACTGATCCCGACCCACTGTCTTGAAGTAGACGAATCGTTTCAACTTTTCTATTTTGTTCTTTGTTTGAAAAATCATTTAGTTTCGCGTACTAATGTCCCCTTTATAAGCTGAAAACAAATAGTAAATAGGTACATATGTTCCGTGAGTATGTTTTTGTTTCTTTCCCTGTCCGGATGCCCCCAATGTGGGGGGTGTGAACCTGTTTTCAGGAGTCCATGCTTCCACTGTGGAGTCACATCCCCATGTACCCACTGAATGCACAGTTGGACTTGTGACATTGTCTGATCGTTTTGTATGGGGACGGTGAATGTGTTAACTGTGTAGTGTAGATGTCTGATTGTAAGATTCTGTGTCTTAAGGACTGTTCAGTTACATTAACAAATAACGCATAGTAGAATTTAACCAAGGTTTGAAAGCCTAACTGTTAATGTAAGTTACTATTACCTGTGCGTAAAAATCGGAATGTAGCTAATGTAGCTATAGAAATATAGAAAACTAAGTAGCGTTATCGATGGTTTTGAAACTTTAGGTACTAACTTTGTGACTAAATTTGTCAGTCATGACAATGAGGACTAATCATATCAGCCATTGATGATGCAAAGTACAAAGATAAGTACCTGTCGTTAGAATCCCTTCTTAATCTCCTTCTAACTGGCACTGTAGATCTTGTCATCCTCTTGAGGTATATCTTGTATAGGGAACCACAGATCATGACGAGCACAGCCAGAACCCCAGTATAGGCCAATATATTCGATAAGCTGATGTGTAGTGCACACGACTGTGTAGCACCGATGTTATCATCTGCTTACAACATGTAGAAAAAAAATGGCAGTAGGTATTTGGTATTTTGAGTGAGTGAAGCGTGAGAACCATTGGAGAGCAAAACTACTGGTTTACTTATATATATATATATATATATATACATATATATATATATATATATATTTTGATTACTAACTTATCTAAACCACCATATATATAAAAATATACATGCCATAAAATATTTATTCAAAGCAAAAATACAAGCAAGAAACACCCGAAAGCGATTTATTAAAGGCCTCGCCAGCTCGCCACATTCAACGCGGTAGCGGCGCGCGCGGTCGCAGTTTGCGCGCGGCCCCGCCCCGCGCTGATCTGAATGCACGGAACGTTATGAGCTATGCCACACCGGCTTGCTAATTCGTGCGGCAGAGAAGGAGATATTCGAACTTCGTTCGTTTTCAGTTTGCGGTAGCCCCTCTGTATCTATCTGCAGATAAAATACTGTACTATATTTATATCGGCAGATATTATACGCAGATCAATTTATATACGCAGATAATATCTTTGCCATCTTTCGATATATGTCGGTGCCCACAGATACTTCACGATAAAATATAAGTTATCTGCGCTGTGTGCAATGTGTTAGCTCATTGAATTGTATAGGGAGCGATATTGACAGATATGCGTTCAGATATCGTATCTGCTTAGTGTGTGACACGCTTTAGATGGGCAGGCGCCAAAGCGGGACTGAAGAGCATTTAGATTTAAAATCGAATGTAGATACGGAACGTTATGAGGCTCACCGGTTCGGCGGCCCGTGCTCAGTCGGCCCGCACCCGAACGTGACAACATAACGCAAGTAACAATTTATAACGTGTACATTCAGTTTCTGGCGCCCAATCTGACGGGGCCTTAAGCCGTAGGTACTAGCTTTTGTCCGCGTGGAAGTTGTTTATATCGTACCTATCTACATCAATACAAACTTCCGACCCCATTCAACTTCTTAGCGGATGATTTACTTACAGGATATACCTAAGTATCCCTTGTCCTTCCTTAAAATATCTCTGTGCCACAATTCATCTAAATTCGTTAGACAGCTTAAGCCTGAAGAGGTAACAGACAGATAGCCAGACAGACTTTCCCATTTATAATATTAGTATGGATATCGATCTTGGGGAAGAATTACATTAACAGGACTTACGCATGACGGTTACCGGATTTTTTTTTGTGGTAGTTAGTGTATTATGGCTCCTAAACTTCACATTATCCTTATGATCTGAAAAACATATGCATATATGAAAGAAAAGTAATTGCCAGGTGAGCCGTTTCGAACTATCAAGGTACTATATGTACCTATCTCATATGTAGGTAGGTATTATTAATATTATTACGTTACATTTTTCAATCCATGGAAACCTTACTAAAATTTCTCAAGCCACTGGTATTAATATAACTAGGTAAGCATAATCGTAAGCAACATCGTTCTTATTCTATTGTTATATTTAGTAAGTACCTAACCTTGATTAAACATTAAACTGATTAATTGATTATATTTTTTCCGTTTCACATACTCAAATTCCTGTTATTTTTCATACAACGGTAAAATGTCAATCACACATTTGCAGATAAATTATGTTGATAATGTAGCACAGACTATAATTCAGGTGTTTATCCGAGAAGCTAGGGGATACAATTTATCGAGCGACAAAACGAAATAAACATTGAAGTATATTGTCGACTCATTGTTTATGTCCCTTTCTGTCACTTGCATTGACCTTTTCGACACCAACGACGTATATATGTGCCCCATCGGTTTAACGCCAACGACGCATATATCTGTCATGGCTTCCAATGCGATATCAACCTACATGCATTTGTATAGGGTGCGACTTCGGGCTTGACATTCCTGTCATCACGTATGAGTGACAGAGATTGTATTTGATAGAGCGCTGGAAATGTTAAACATTTATTGGTATCATGCGAGACCCGGCCGCGAATTTACCATTTGAGGCAAAGTGGGAACCGAACTCGATTAGCTTTTGTTTAGGCAAAATCTTGACAACACCCTAATCTGTTATACTGCAAAAATCGACTGAAATCGGGTAGACTTTGCTAACTACATTCCTACTGGCATTGCAGCAACAAATGCAGCGATGTTAGATAAACTTAGTTAAATAGTATAATTATTTTATATTTTAAAATTCGATTCTGGCTGTTTATTCAGGTTCACCTAACACGCTCGTCCTCGTTTCGCTCGTCGTCGCACCTAACTTGGCTCTGTCACAATGAGACTTCTATTACTGTGCATGGCATAGTGCTGAAAAAACTGAAAAATGGCTCTAAATTTGTTCAAGTTGTAGATTGCAATATAGATAGCATTTGTTGCTGCAATGCCAGTATGAATGTAGTAAACAGAGTCTATGGGATTTCAGTTGAATTCTGTACCTACTATAACAGTATAGGGTTTTGTCAAGGTTTTGCCAAAACAAAAGCTAATCGATTACAGTCGAATTCTGTACTATAACAGTTAAGGTTTTGTCAAGGTTTTGCCAAAACAAAAGCTAATCGAGTTCAGTTATCACTTTGACTCACATAGTATAGGGTTTGTAATCGGGAAAAGGAAAAAGTGAAGACGAGGAGGAAATATAACAATTTTGATGAAATAACATAGTATAGGTAGTGTATATTTGAAATATAGTATCTATCCTATGTTATAATATTCGGATAGCCCTTATTAGAAAGAAGTTAGAGGCCATTTTATATTAACTAGTTTATGGGTCAGTTATTCCCAATCATATCGTATTCGCTGTAGTTTTACATTACCTAAATTGTATAGGTACTATTTTTTTATGTCTGGGAAGAGAACTCGCCGTTTTTCTGTATGCCTTAATTCACTATACAAAATCCTTATCACATTATCACTTACCGCAGCGAAGAATATTTTTTGTGATTTTTTGCCGCGATCGAAACATGGGCATTGTAATTACGGGATTATATTCATGGTTGATTTTTATCCTATGATTGTTTGGTTCCGGATTATACTCGGTTTATGTTTCATTTGGGACATAGTTGTCAGATGATTTCAAGGTGATTTGGGATGACTTTCACGACATGTGACATTATAGCTCTATGAGGTTTGAAGTCTGCATTAATAGAGGTTTGCATGTTTCTTAGGTACTTTTATAGTCTTTATAAGGTCTTTATGGATAGTCTGAATCAGGCTCGCGCAACTAGGAATAAAATCAACAACTTTTGTATGGAATTTGGCTAAAAAATAATGGCGGATACTGCTATCTCGCTCCCTCAGTTAATCCATCTCAGTCTCATGTCAATGTCACCTCTGGTCACTTCCGTTATTAAACTTGAGTGATCGCCATATTGTTTCTTTGTTGATCAGTTTGTAGTTTGTTATTTTGGTATTTATAAATGGTAGAAACATTACTTTAAAGTGAAAAAGCATGTAGTAAGAAGGCAATGTGTTTTTCAACATGCCACGGACTATTTCACCCTATAAGGTGTGTGTTATTTGTGGTTATCGTCGTATCGTGCGGGTCGAAAAGATGAGGAGAAAAGCAAATTTATAGCAAGATTTCCTTTAGATCACGACCGGTAAGCAATTAATTGGAGATTATCTATTAATATGTACCACAGCAAGTTACATGTAACCAAAATAAGAAGCGTTATTTGCAATTTAGTTTTATTCGTATACTATATATACTAGTGTTGGCAGTAACATATCGATAACTAGCTTATCATATAGAACTCGTGGTATTTTTCAGTTGCAGACAGTGGGTGAAAGTAATTGGCAATGAAGACCTAGCCTACGTTCCGATTGAGAAGTTGAATGAATTAAAATTTCTTTGTGGTGACCACTTTGAACCCAAAGATTTTAACCGAAAGAAAAGTCGTCTAAAGAGATGGTTTATATAAAATTAAAGCAACACAACTAGACTACTTTTTATTTTATTTAACTCTAGCCCTGTAGTAAACAAACGTGCACTACCCACTGCGGAATAAGCGCATGGACGTCGTAGTGTAGTCGTCATAACCTAACCAGTTGAGAATGGATTCAAACCCTAATTGAAGGAGCATCCATTATTAATGTGAGGTGTTTTTGGCAAAATTCGATCCCTTCCCGCCATAAACATCTCACATAAATAATGGACGCCCTCTAAATGGGATTTGTATAAACATGGAACCCACGACGTCGCTAGTCATCATTTATCGATATCGATATCGTTAACCGTACTATATCAAAGTTACATCCCTATCGTGCTGTTATGTTGGCATTACCTATTTCCTTTTTTTATTTTATTGTGGTACAGAATGTTAGCCAAAATCTACGTCAATGTCATGCAATGACAATGTCACTGTCATCCAAAACCTAGTTCGAAGTCCCGTCTCTTAGAACGTAGTGGTTATATTCTCTTTGGTCTGAATGACCAATTACACGTTTTGGGGTGTTTAAAATGTTCAATTTACGAGAATAATACTAACTGTGCGAGTACTTGTTAACTCTCACATTTCTTGATAGGATTCTTGATAGTAGATTGGAACACGAAAGACGATTTATCGATATAATCTTGATTTATTTAACTTGATAGGTGTGCACACTTATGAGTAGCGAACGTAAAGTGAGGTGAATTGACTTATTAGCTAATTACGAAATATTATACAAAGCAAATGCTGATGGTGCAAATGAGTGCTATGACGCACGCGCAATGTACTTGTACATCTTCCGGGCCGCAGATGAGAAGAGATGAAGATGCTGCGTAGGTACATGTACAATATTGATAAAAAATACATGAACATTAAATTCAATTAAAAGTAACTACTTTAAATTCAGGAGACGTTGATTTATCTACTCTATTAACACGTGCGACTTCGGCTTCGCTAAGTTGGCTCGTTCCGGCCGCGGCGGCTGCTCCGGAGCGTGGCGGGGCGCGGGGTGCGGGCGACGCGGGCTCGTCCCGGGGCTCGTTTGCGACGGTAGGGGACGGCGTCGGTGGCACTCTCCACTGAACTCTTCGTATGATGATGCACAATGCGACGACCCCAATTCCTCCAAGTATGACATATATCATTGCGTAATGATGTATATCGTGATATGATATATTTTCGGATGTTATTTCGACTTCTTTCAATTTCTTGATCTTCTCCCCGAGCTTTTGCGTGTCTCTTTGTAAGTTTTCTGATTCGTTTCTCTCCTGTGTGTGTGGGATGCTAATGTTGATGACGTGGTTTATTGGTGCCATAACCGGGCTGTATAGTTTCGGTGTCATCTTAATTTCTGACCAGTGTGGTTTATGAGGAAAAACAGAAAAATTGGCCGTCTTTATAATGCAGCCATGACCTACGTTTATAAGGCCGGCTTTCGTCAGCTGATGAGCGGTTACTTGATCCGCACACAATGTTCGAACGTGACAGCTTTCGCAACAGAAAAATATGTAAATATTTAATGCATTACTTTCGAGTCAGTCATTTTTACATGTTGTTATAACAGTTTTGCATTCTAACTTGTCTGTTTCGCAAAAACTGTTGTCGCCTTTAAATTGGTAAATTGGTTTCTTGATGTAGCAAAAATAGGCGTCAGATAGTATAGAACATGTTTGAACATCGTATACCGATATTGGGATATACGTATCTTTTTTCATGTTAATCGATACGTAGTCCGATACAGGTACTACAGTAGTAATCTTGCTTCCAGCCCTTTTAGGTATCGGAATGATTTTCAACAGTTCATAAACATCTCTACTGATGAGAGGTACCCGTATTTCAAAAATTAGGACATCTTCCATCACCCTTGTCTTCACTTTCAACAGGTCGTATATCTTGCGTAGATCAGAGTGTAAGTTGTCAATTGGCAGGGAAACGTCTCTTGGCAGGGTACTTGCTATCGTACTTAACTCATTAGTAAGCTGTTCCGGCGTAAGTAAGTGTAAGTTGAAACGTCCATGATAAATGTCTGTGATGGTGTCCAATAACACGTTTTGAAGTCCTTTTAAATTGTGGAGCATATTACTTGCTATTATTGCCCCTGTGTTGAATTCGTTAATAATGTTGTCAGTTTGAACTTTTTCTTGTAAATTCTTGAACGCTTCTTCCAAATTATTCATATGTTGATGTATCATTTTATGCTGTTGAGTCATAGTTTGTTCCGTACGTTTTAACAAATTATACTCCGCTTCGACTATAGACGTTTGATTTTTCCAAAGTGAAGCCATGTGCCTCGCGTTGTCCCGTAGAAGTGTAATATCCTTCTGATATTGTTCGGCGAATCTTTCATCTAGTACGCCGAAGAGACTATTAGCGATGTAACCGACACCGTCGATAAGACCGCGTCGGTGTCGCTGTGACGTGAGTCGCGTGCTCGAGTGCTGACTGAGTAACATCTGGTTGTAGTACTCGAGTTCGGAGAATCCGTGACGTAGCTGTAGTGATATAATATCGCAATGAACTTGAGTCTTTATAACTTCGCATGTATCTTTTAGAAATGCTGTATACTTTTGAAATGCATTTGTCGCTTCCCAATACGGCTCCATGTTGTAATAGACAATAAGTTTCCATTCATCTCGAATCAGCATCATGTCGGCTAATTTATCGAAATATAGACCTTGCGTGTCACGAAATGGTATTATATACACGTTGCATTGACCGCTTGTTATGCATGATAAAAATAATATTAGTGCGGCAAACATTGATGTTAGTGTGAACTGAGCCTTGTTTACTCTTGATCTTTGTGGTTTTCTTGATAAATTGTCTTGGTCGATGTCTTGCTTTTGTGGAGTGTTACCTTGGTCCGTTTCGGGTAGTTCATCTTCTGTATATTCTGACAGAATGGATAACTTTAGAACTGGACGCTTCAAAGCCCCGTTCTTCGTCTTCAGCGTTACGACGGTCACGTATCCGTCTTGTCCCGGGTGCAGCTCTATTACTCTGCCCATGGTCCATTTGCCGGGCGGCAAGTTGTCGTCATGAATGAGCACAACGTCATTGATGTTGATATTAGGTTGTGGCCTTTTCCATTTGCTTCTTGTATTTAATTGTGACAGATATTCTGTGCGCCATCTTTTCCACAAGTCCTGAAGTATCTTTTGAGTGAGCTGCCATCTTGTTCGTAAATCTTTTTCAGTCTCAATTAATGTTAAGGTCGGTCCTGTGTTTAAAAGGTGTGCCGGGGTTAAGTAATTGATATCATCCGGGTCTTCAGATATGGCGCATAGTGGCCTTGAGTTGAGACAACCTTCAATTTGGGTTAACAGGGTGTTAAATTCTTCGTACGTGAGTTTTTGCTCGCCAATTACTCTTTTAAGGTGGAATTTGAACGCCTTGACTGCACTCTCCCACAAACCTCCTGCTGATGGCCAGGCCGGACAATTGAAGTGCCAGGTTATTTCCATATCTGATATTTGCTCCATAAACTCTTCATTAATGACGTTCTGGATCTCTTGATATTGCTCCTGGAGCACATTGCTGGCTCCTAATAGATTGCGGCCATTGTCGCTGTAAATGTGCAATGGCGCTCCTCTACGTGCGGCCATCCAGCGCAGCGCTGCTATGAATGCTGATGTGGTGAGGTCTGACACCAGTTCAAGATGTACTGCTTTCGTCACCATGCATACAAACACACATACGTATCCTTTGGTGGTCTTGATACCACGACCCTTGTTGGCCTTGAGGAACACGTGGCCGGTAAAATCGATTCCGGTGTGGGCGAAGGGACGAGATGGATTCGTTCTTGCTGCAGGTAAGTCTCCCATAATTTGATGCTGCATGGTGGCTTTTTGTTTTCTACATGTGACGCATCGACGAATGTGTTGCTTCGTCGCACTGTTTCCTCCTAAGATCCAGTATTTATATCTAATAAAGTTAAGAGTTGTTCGGGCCCCGCCATGAAGAACCATTTTATGTGCGTGGTCTATAATAAGTGTAGTCAAGCGATGTTTGTGTGGCAGAATAATCGGGTGCTTCATGTCGTACGTAATATATGCTTGGCTTAATCTTCCCTTCACGCGAAGAATCTCTTCTTTATCCATGAATGGGCACAAATCTGATATGTTGCTTTTAGGGCAGACTATTCCGCTCTTTTTTAATTGTTCCCATTCCTCTTGGAACTCTGTAATTTGGACCCGCTTGATGATCATAGCCGTAGTTTCCCTCTGTTCTGACAGGGTAAGATATTTTTCAGTTTTTCTGTCCTGTCTTCTAGTAATAAATCTTCTGACCCATGCAAGGACGTGGACAAGTTTCGAGAATGAACTATATTTGTTCATTAGGTGGTCAATGATATTATCTTCGTTTTCGTTGCTAACGGCGACGTTAACTTGTTTGCTTCTTGTTTCCTCGTCTGTAGTGTAAGTCTTGGTCTTGCCTTGCTCTTCAACATTAAAAGTTGATAGCCAAGTGGGTCCGTGCCACCACAACTGATGTTGTTCTAATTGCGATGCAGTGAGGCCTCTTCTGGCCGAGTCAGCAGGGTTCTCAGCTGATTTTATGTAACGCCAGCATTCCGGTGGAATTACTTCGGTAATCTGTCGCACCCTGTTCGCGACAAACGTCTTCCAGCGGCTAGGATCTCCTTGTAGCCACCCTAAGACCGCGGTAGAATCCACCCAACCATAGACCTTGATATTATGGTTGGTTAAACATTGCTTAACCTTGATCATCAATTTAGCTACCAAGTGAGCGCCGGACAATTCTAATTTTGGCAGTGAAATAGTTTTAGAGTTCGGTACTAATCGTGATTTACCGGCTAACAATATAATTCTCGACTGTCCCTCAACATTTATTTTGCAATAAATAACACACGCAAATGTCTGAGGTGTCGCGTCGCTGAAGGCGTGTAATTCGATATCGCTTGTAGCGCTCGTGCCGAGCCATCGTGGAATTTTAATTGTGTTTATGTTATTTATTAAATCTTGTTTGAAAGTTTTCCAGTCAGCATTGACGTCATTGGGGATCTTGTCATCCCATTGAAGGTCCTTATTTTTCCAAATGCTCTGGAAAAGTAGCTTTAACTTGGTAGAAATTGGTGTAAGCCAACCCAAAGGATCAAATAACTTTGAGATTTGTGATAACAATTGGCGTTTCGTGGTGTCCTTGGTGACGTCAGAATCGATTTCCATTATTGATTTGAAGTGAAATACATCTTGAACAGGATCCCAGTGCAGTCCTAATGTTTTTCTTGATTCAGTTTCTCTGAAGCTGTAGGTATTTTCAGAGGTCGCATACTGTTTGTCAATCTTGGTTAATTCCTGATGATTTGACATCCATTTTCTCAAGAAGAAGCCTCCTGACTGTAGCAGGCCTTGCAAATCTTGCTGCAATTCCTTGGCTGAGGCGACCGAATGCGATCCATGCAGCAGGTCGTCCATGTAGAAGCATTCTTCGAGCGCACGTGCAGCTTCTGGGTATTTAGATCTTTCGTCGTGTGCCAGCTACTGCAGGGTCATCATGGCGAGGAAGGGGGCTGCCTTTTGGCCATACGATATCGTTGTCAGGTGGTATTCTTGTAACCGTTCCTGTGGCGAGTTCCTCCAGATAATCTTCTGCAAGCTCTGATCTTCTTTATGCATCCATATTTGCCGAAACATCTTCTCTATGTCTGCGACGTAACAAATGCGATGCTGTCTCCATTTCAAGATTAACGAGAGTAGATCCTTTTGAAGATTTGGACCTTTATGCATGATGTCATTAAGGCTCACGCCCGTTGAAGTCTTAGCTGCTGCATTAAAAATGACCCTCAGAGAAGTGGTGGTGGAATCCTCCCTTAAAACACAGAAATGGGGTAAAAAGCACTCACGTGCCTCGGGTGGTTTTTTCCATTGTGCAATCGGCGCTAGCGTCATATGACCGAGCGCTAGGTATTCTTGTATAAACAACTTATACTGTTGTGCAATATAATTATTTTTGTTGAATTTATTTTCTAATTGCCGAAATTGCATGATAGCCCTATTTTTTGAGTTGCCCAATCTCTTCAGACAGTTATTTTTTAGCGGGGGATGTTGTTTCTTTATAAAATTGGATGCATTCATTTTCTTCGCTAGTATTGACAGTATTTTCTGGAATATCCTCGAATTCCCAAAATTTCTGAATGTCTTCAATATTATTTAATACTAAATTGCATTGGAAGCTTTGCTGTACTTTTCCGCTCAAAATCCACCCTAGACGCGATTGTTGTGCGACAAGGGGTAGGTCATCATGCTTGTATATTCCTTCCATTATAATATTTGCGTAAACCTCCGCGCCCAATAATAAGTCCACTGAGTTACTAATGTAATAGTTCGGGTCCGCCAAGGGTATGTTATCCAAAAGCTCTCATCTTGATTTGGAAAATGTGGTATTGGGCAAGTTTCTTGTTAAACTCTTCATGATGAACGCGTCGGTGTTAAATGAATATTGCTCGTCAGATGACAAACAGTTTAACTTCAGCATCCCTTTGCAGATGTTGTCATTAGTGCCGACTCCTGTGATCACGCCCTTACATCTCTGTCGTGGAAACCCTAATTGTTGGGCGGCATTCTCCGAAATCAAACAAATTTCTGATCCCTGATCTACAAGAGCTCTCATCCTGTGGGGTACTCCATCCTTTCCTAAGATCTTGATCATGGCTGTGGCGAGAAGTATATTGGGTTGTTCTTTTGAATCACGTTCTTGTGCCACGTGTGACCCATTTCCTTGTTGACGAGTCTGATTTCCGGACGTTGCATTTTGATTGCAAAATACGTCGTGCAATAGTGTATTATGATACCCATTGCAATCTTGACACCTTTTCGCTGAATGGCAAGTTTTGCCGTTATGATTATAAAGACAATTACTACATAGATTGAGTTTCGCAATTGTTTTTCGTTTAAGTCCCGGTGCCATATCTCTGAATTCTGTACAAAAGTATATGCCATGATCTTTCTGGCATACCGGGCACTGGCGTTTGTATTCGTTCGAGACGGAGACTCTATTCGACGTAGCCTTGTTGCTTGTATAGGACTGTTTAAAACGACTTGGTTTATATTGGTTGTTTGATGTAGACGGCATGTTTATTGTAGATCGGTTAACGGCGGCTTCTTGCTTGCGCCGTGACGACTCCATAGCCGTAAATTTGCTTTCTAAAAATGTCAGGAACTCTTTTAATGATGGCAATTCTCTGGGCTGTTTCAGTGATGCCATATATTCATTATGGGTTTCGGAATCCAATTTTTGCGTCAATAAATGAACTAATATCGGGTCCCAAGTGTCAATGTTAACACTTAAGTTCTTGATACCGTTTAGGCTTTCTATAGTTACATCATGTAGTCGCTTGATATGGCTTGATGTTGCTTGTTGCATCACAGGAAGGGTCATGACGTTGTTGATGTGGGTTGTGAATATTAGCTTTTTGTTATTGTATCGATGGTTTAATATTTCCCAGCACGTTACGTAATTATCTGAACTAATTGGAAGGTGTTGTATGAGTCGTTCTGGTTCGCCTTTTATCTTGCTCTTTAAAAACTGCATTTTTTGTGCATTTGATAAGCATGGATTACTATGGATAGCTTCTGTGAATAGGTCTTTAAATGAAAAATATAGGGATGTCTAGTCGTGGGGTAGATTGCTCCCGATGCGACGTTGACCATAACTTGCTGTTGATCTCTTTCTTCATGGAAGCGTACTCGTTTTCGTACCTTGTGAACATGTTTTCGTAATGTTCGTCTATCGCACCAGCTTCACTGTCTATTTCCCAGTGCAACGCGTCTATGGCGGCCCAGCGGGAGCCTAAAGACTTAAGGAGGTCTTCAAGTTCCCATCTCTTTCCAACAACGTCTAGCTTGATATTTGACAGAGTTCGAGCCAATGCTTTGAAGTTACTATTTTGCTTGCGTAACATTTCATTCAATCTGCTGTGATTTCCTTGTGAGATAAATGAGGTGCTCGGGGCTCGCAGAGTTTTATCTTCCCCTGGTACCTGTTCTACGGAGCCAGCCGCAGGTGGCTGATTGCCTGGCCTCGGCGATGGCGTAGGTTGATCATTGGTTGCTGCTACAGGTTGGGCGTGATTTTGAATTAAATCTCTTGTTTCCTTATATATGGTATATGTCTCATCGTAAAGATTGTTGTAGAAGTAGGCATGTCCTGGGTTTTCAAAGTCACGTAGCTTTTCGTCATTTTTATCGAACTCCTCCCAGTATAAATCTAGAGTCTCTAACCTCCTCCTGATGTAGTCGGCAGTCTTGCGATCTTGGCCGTCTTTCTTAAAGTTGATCTTCGTTTGCTTTATTGCGTTTTGTAGTTGAATCTGACTTTGATACAATTCCTCCATATTACTAATTCTTGTTAACTCGTAGGTATAGGGAAATAATATTAAATACCTGCTAATTAATGCTTGATAAACGATGATAGACTTGCTTAATGATCGCCTTTCTGGCTGTGTCTTGCTCACTTGATATTCTTGATTTTCGTGACTTGATCGTTCGCGGGTATCTGTTAGCCTTGATGCTTTGTTCTTGATTTGAAGCCTTGGTGCTCTTTAGACCTTGTTGTCTTGCTTTATGTCTTGATAGTCGCTTGCTTGATGCCAGGTAAACAGTGCTCCTGCACTCTATACACGATATATGTGCCTTCTCAATTTACTGGTGGAACCCGCTTGTGGGAAGCCAGCAAACCGATTCACTATCGCAGTAAAAGTACAAAAACACCAAATACCTGTTTAGGATCGAAGGACCATTAATGTGCGAGTACTTGTTAACTCTCACATTTCTTGATAGGATTCTTGATAGTAGATTGGAACACGAAAGACGATTTATTGATATTATCTTGATTTATTTAACTTGATAGGTGTGCACACTTATGAGTAGCGAACGTAAAGTGAGGTGAATTGACTTATTAGCTAATTACGAAATATTATACAAAGCAAATGCTGATGGTGCAAATGAGTGCTATGACGCACGCGCAATGTACTTGTACACTAACGTTTTGGAAAATTTGAGAAAATACCTAATCAGGCATAAAAAACTATGAATATTTTTAAACACTTGTACAAGGTGCTTGTATACTTTGGTTGGACACTTATATTGTTATATTGATAATTATTTTGTCATTGTTTTGACATTCGTGTTTTTTGTAAGTAGACAATATTAACCTCTATCATCTGGGATCTTGTAAACGGTTCTAACAATTTTGATGAAATTTGCTATGCCTAATCGTACTAGCTTATGGTATCATTCCCGGGAAAATACCCAGCACAGCTCAGTCTCCCAGGTACTGCGAAATATATTCAGATTATCTGTCTTATAAAATATTAAGATGCATCTCGCTTCCTCTATTGTGAACCAATAGTGTGTGTACCTTTCGCGGTGTGTGGCGTGTTCGAAGAGAAACATAGGTATACTAACAAGTGAACTATGACAGCCTGAAAATGGATAGTGACAGACCTTCTGTAAGTACCTACATACTGATATTATATCTCCCCCTGAGCGAGAGCGAATCTTGGTCATTTACGTTGATAAGCTTGCTCTAATCAGTCTCGTCGTAATGCCGGTTAAAATACTTTTTCTCAAACATTCAATGAAATATTGACGCTATGTTCGTCTTAACAGGCTTCAAAGTATCACGTTTCGGGCGGAACAACTCGAGATAACTCTAAAGGAATTTCATACAAAATTGAAGGCCTAGGCCGAGAAGTATTTTTTTTTTAATTTGAATGTAAACATGGCGTCTTTTTTTAAAACATGGCGTCTGTGTTCTGTCCAGGGCTCGGAACCGGTTTTTACTATTTTGGAAATATTTCCTAAAGTACCTACTTCTCATATCTCCATTTTTATTTTAAGATTTGATTTTGTTAGCCTTCATCTATGGAATAAATGATTTAAAATACGAAAAAATATCGTAAAACGCAATTAACCGAAATTTTAAACCGGTTAATTGTATGAAGACGAAACTGGTTTCCGAGCCCAGGTTCTGTCGCTCAAATGGCATTTCTCATTGGAGCGATAGAGGAGAAAATACGGTGGTGCTTTCGCTAAACAGCTGAATTATATATATTTTTTTTATTTCCAGTGGCTGAAAGGTTATCGGACCAAAAATATCCGCGTTAATGCCTGTTACACACGAACTGATATTAACAATACAAATCTGTACTATTCAATGTGTTAATGAATAAATTTTAAAATATTGTCTTTACGAAAATCACCGGAGACCATAGACAATATTTGAAATCCTCTGCATTTATTTTATTTATTATAGAAATTAAGATTCTTATTATCAGGTTGTGTATAATGGCTCTAATAGGGTCTATTCGAAAACTACACACGCGAAATACGGACGACTTCCGTAAAAAAAATCATTATGGAGGGATTGGAGGGAAAATTAAAATTTGTTTTTTGAGAGGGGTATTTTTTTAAATTCATTGCATATGTTTGAGAAAAGCACTATAAATGCCTTGCCGTGAAAAGGGCTTGCCGGTTTCGTATCACTATCCGGCCTCCCTACAGTCACCTACAGTCGACCGTCTATGCCTACTCACCCGGCACGCCCTCCTTTCCCGGCGTCTGCAGTAATGTACATTACTTATAGGGCTTACAATAAATTAAACATAATTATTTACTAATAATTACTTGTGGCCAGTTACCAATGTAGTTATGTAATTTACTTATCTGTACGCGAAGTTAGCTGTAGGTACGAATTAGTTATTAAGTACCCTGTCAGGGTCCTTGTGATGTAACGTACCGTCAAAACTGATGACTTTGCCCATTGAACGTAGCTTTGCCCACCATTTCACATTTCAGTTTTTCTAAAATATCACGAAACTGGTTGAAGATTCACCTATTGTTTAGTCTGTGGCTTAAAATAAAACATATTGCTGGCAACACTAACCCACTGATGGGCCCGTGCCTCGCGTCAGCAGTGTTGCCAGATCTACTGGTTTTCCAGCAGATCTACTGGTTTTGGGGTGTGTCTACTGGTCTACTGGTTTTGCAAGAGAATCTACTGGATTTTACGAGTTGCATTCTGGTTTTAAAACTTTTTCTTACGTACATGCACTTGTGCATTGATAATGACGTATATTTATGAGCAACTGTTAAGGCGGGCTTAAATGACATCGATTAACGTCATTTATCAAAAAATTAGGCTATGTTCCCATTATCCGATATTTATCGGTGTCAGAACCGACGTGTACGGGAATGTGACCGATATCGGCGATATCATATCGGATAACGGTTTTCTTTACAATTTTGTCGGATCCTACGCCGATATTGTATCGGATAGTGGCTCTTACGAAGTTTTTTTAGTTCCAATTCTATTGAAGTATCTGTGTGCTCTTTGTTTGTTTGTTTACTTACTTAGACGTGCCTGAAGTTAGAAAACTTTGAAAAGAGTGGTGCAAATTTTTGAGGTAACGTGTAAATTCCTGTGATTCCAAACATCGAACCAGTCGATCGAAATAAGTAATTAGAATTAGGCAATAATGTGATTACAGTAAGGCTACAATATTAGGTAAAAAGAAAAAAAGGGAAACTTGTGATTTGACAATATTAGGAAGTAACTAAAACGAAAGAAAATTTGTGATTTGACAATATCAGGAAGTAAAAAGAAATTGATTTGGTGAGTTTTGGGGCATAAAATTTTTCTACTGGTTTTTTCCCCCAATCTACTGGTTTTTAGCCTCATGTCTCCTGCTTTTTTCAGATTCGGTCTGGCCACACTGTGTCAGTTACGCGTGAGCCGGCTTTGAGTAAGGACGTGTTTTTCGGTGGGCCAAAAAGGACGGTAAAACTTTGGAGACGTAGCATCGGCATACGGAGGTCCTACAGGTATGTGCTGTTTATGATGATAAGTTTGTAGATAATTAACGATGTAGACGAAGACTCAACGCTGCATCTTCGTTTGTTTCAGAAATACGGTGATGGGCAATGCCATATTCCAATTTGCAGATCACTTTTTACGGCTTTGCCTGCTACAATTTACCCTTAGGGTTGTCACCGACATATTCATAGAAAATTGCTATGGAGCATTTACGTCATATTATTTCTAACGCAAAAAAAGAACCGAATAGATAGATTTATTTGCGCAATAGTTTAAAAACAAAATAATCAGACGCGGTTTTCTACCACTCTGTTTTTTTCTACTTCTCCACGAACATCTTCTTTTCCTTTTCCGTGAGAACGTGGTAATAGTACATTGTTGTAAAGGCTAGAAAGAGTTAGTTACGAAAGTTAAAGTACGATGGACAATAGATGGATGGAGGACTGTAATTATAGGATCACATTCATGAACAATCTACTCAGACATCTACTTTGGAAAATATTCTCAATAAAATTGCCAGTCGAAATAAAAACTAGGTGATAAATACTGTAGAACATAGATTTATGGGTCAAAAATACGAATTTTTAAGGGTCCATATTTTCACTTCTATGGAATTTTTCCAAAAAATCAAAACGTACAAACCTAGTATTTCCTACTACGTATTTCCAAAAATCATGCATATCGGTTTAGGATTAGGGGGTGGAAAACGTTTCCCCTTTTTGTATGGAAAAATTCTGCTACACAATCCTCTTAAACCTAACCTAACCTAACCTTACTTTAAGCAATGCTGTAGTCGGGTCAACATTAATAGTGACAACCCTAACAGACTCAGGTTTTTGCATGGAGCGAGCACAAAATCATTTTGTGACTTTGCCCAGAAAATTTTCTTAGCGACTGTTATGCTTAAAGGACTTGAAATGTGATACAACTATGCCATATCTAATCTATATGCATATTTTTCAAGAGCAATATCCATAAAGTCGATAATGCCGCAGCCAGGGCGATTTATACAAAAGTGGGCAAACTTGATTTTTTTTCAAATTTTTGGCCTGGCCTTTTGAACGATATTTTTGTCAATAAATAAGCACGTTTTTGCTATAGTGCGTTAAATTTCCCAAAGAAGACGAAGGCAACTTGTACTTGAACAGAAAAGATACCCAAATTCTTGCATACAATTTGAAATAAATTAAAAAGTTTGTAAAAAGCGGGCAAAGTACTACTATTCTACGGTACCATGGTTTGCAAGTATAAAGCAATTATAAAGATTAAATTGTAGTTTACACAAAATAGGAAAAGCTACTTCGTATTGGTATAAGGACATTACATCCAAAGAGAGTATTTTTACAAAATGGTCCTTGACACATCTGGAACAACCGAAACACTGTTGTAGCAACTTCATTACAACCTTAAACATGCGTTTTAAGAAGACCTACCTGTTAGACAGAAGGTTTAATACATGTTTCTCAAGTAGCATAATTGTCGGGGTGGTAGTTTCACTTAAGATTCTGTTTGCGGCTAAGCAGCGTGTCTCGGATTTTGAACGTAGGTTAGTGTACTCGTAACAATCTGCTGGCTGAATAATCAATATAGGTATATTACTTGGCGGATCTAATCCACGGGTGTTTAATGCCGACATTAATCAATCGGGCTATGTTACTTAACTGGATAATAATAGTGATTTGTGTAAGAAACAAAGTAAAAGTGGCAGAAGCAGAAAGGTCCCAGCAGTCAATTAAGCCAATGATCCTTCCTAAACGTTGCTATACCTGGCTGGTTGAAATGCAGTATATTTTATTGATTCCAATGAAGAAGATATTTATTAAAATTTTAACGCCTCTTCGGTTTGGAAAGAGTGAAATAATATTATATTCGAGCCGTTACCCGCGAGTACTCAACAGTAAGATGACTCGTTCAATGTAGGAATTGAGGCCATGCGATTCATTTTAATAGTAATAATTCATGAAATGCATTGTAATGGATGAGGTTTAAACTACCCTTTATTGAAAATGAGTACAAATTACATACCTACGACTTCCGTTATACATGAACTTTCCTCGTGACGGTGAAAAGTTGTGTGCTTCGCTCGCAGCCAAGTTGTTCGGTGTCTCGTGGCTTGAAAGCCTCGCTAAGCTCAGGATTGTACTTTTGAACCACTCGCTTCGCTCTTTAACGAGTGAACCAACTTTTTTATAGCTATGGCAGGATTGGTACTATTACGACATAATAAGTACCTATTGTTAAAAATTACCTAAAATGATAATATTTTCGATCAAGGCCATGTGCTTATAAATTGAATTGTCACTTTATACACGACAGTAATAAATTCTAGTAAAACAGCACTTACTTTTTATATTTAACTCGAATCTCTTTGCTTGTGGTTCAATCTAACAATCCTTCTAGGGCTCGGCTCTCAATACAAGACTCGCGCCAATCAACAACTTTGCAGCCTTGCATAACAACTAACTATTTCACAGCTGCGAAATTTAGACATTATGTGGCGGGTAAGAGCCGAAGAGAGACAAAGTGACAATTCAATTTATAAGCACTTGGCCTTGATCGAAAATAGTATCATTTTACGTAATTTTAAACCATACGTATGTCGTAATACTACCAATCGTATCATAGCTATAAAACAGTTGGTTCTCTCGTTAAATAGATAGGGCGTATAAGTGTAAGGTATCAATTGATTGCAATATGTGTTACTGTACTTACTCTACTGTTTTGTTTCAAACGTAGGTGGTATTAACCAAATTTGCCGTAGCAACTGTAAGGACATTAGAATAAATTACTAACGACAAGTGCTTGTCGATCCACGCGCGAAGCAGGGTTCCGTAGTTGTCCACTCCTTACATTACGTGAATTGCGGACTTTACCGTTCACAAACTTTTTTTTACCATATGTCTGACCTCATACAGTCAATAGTTAACGGCTTATGTGCATGTTGGCTATGTTTTTATTACAGGGATTTATAGGAACGGAGACACTGTTTATGCGGGTTACTGGTTCAATCCAAAATTAAGCTTTGTAGACCTTAACTTTTGGTATGTCCACAGAAAAGACGCGAACCTAAATCCGCGTATGCCCCAGGTGTCTGACACACTATAGACATTATCTAAGTACGAGTAATCAATGAAAGGTGTACGAACGTTTGCTATTTCGAGTAGCTATCTACATTTCTCAAGTTAGTATAGGTATTAAAAGGCTTTACAAGTTTAAAAGGTTATGATTTTAAATTATGAGAGAACTATTGAATAAAGTGAACTCACGACACTTACGTCCGTTTCATTGGGGAAGGCAGCTTTTCAGCGATAGGTAATTCAAAAACGCTTAGACTTTCCTTGTTCAAAAAAAAGTCGTTGAAAGTATTTATACACAAACAATTTTTTTTTCACAATTTTAATAGAGGGGGTGGTGCGGCACTTTTTACGACTTCGACAGCTAATATCTCACGAACGGTTGACTTAAATGGAAAAGTTTTCTAGAAACCTCTATATCATTTTTAAAGGCTTATCCATGTATACCAGCGCCAGACGCCTATATGCATTACATTTTTATCCTCCCCTAGTTAATTGTATGGAGTGCTCACCCTAATCTTTTTTTTGTAATTTCACATCGCTTTTATGTAGCGGTTCATAGAATACACCTGCCTAATTTCATACTTGTAGTACTTATAGTGTCCGAGTAAATCGGCTGTGACATACGGACGGACAGACATATCGAAACTAGAAGGGTTCCGTTTTCGCCATTTTGACTGCGGAACCCTAAAATATCAAGCCTATCATGTCATGTCATGATAGGGCAATATATTGGCATATACCTTTACCTATAAGTACGCCCTCCTACCTAGCGTAGTGCTGCTTCCTACTCGAAAGTTCACTACAAGAGGAGTGCTACCGCGAACCACAAACGAAGTTTTTCCTCTCTGTCGCACTTATGTGCAAACTTGCAAGTGCGACAGAGAGGGAAAATTTGGAATGCCGTGCGCGGTAGCAGCCCTGACCAGCGTTACGACGTTAGTTGTGTGACAAGCATTTTTTTCCAATTCATATGGCAAAGTTGTACTTAAATTAGCTGTAGCTGTGAAACTAAGTAAACTAGTAAACACGAGTGTCGGCTAGTAAATGATCTAATGTTCTTTCGCTCGTACTCTTGCAAACGCTTTTCCTTTGTTCACGTTTTTAATCAAATCTAATCAATGTTTTAATGACTGTCAAATTCGCGGTCGGGTGCGTTTCCCACGCCTCGTGTTGTTACCGAATCGAATGATTTATCGTGTCGTGACAGTGGTCATTATAGTGTTTCACGTATATACTTTGTGTTCACTTCTTACCAGGAATTTTTATATTTAGCATTTACGATTGGAAACAAATAAAAATATTTGATAAGACCCTTTAGAAACATACAACTTGAGAGGATATTCTGACTGCCCGGAGTTAAGTAGCACAGCTGGTACTTACGGATCTTTGTCCTATCTTTGGCGAGGGTCAATTTTAATCTCTGCTCACGCACCCTCAACTCTTACCATCAGTGCCGAAAACTACTAGTACTAGGCGACGATATACAAACGTATATAGATAAATATATACTTATGTCAATACATACAAATAGGAAACATCCAAAACTCAGGAACAAAAATTCATGTTCATCACACAAATGCCTTGACCGGGATTCGAAACCGGGTTTTTTTTTTTGAACCTGACTGTGGCTGTATAGGCCGGGTCCAATAAAGCGATAGGAGTGCGCGGTTGGAGAGTAGCCTGGGGAGAATCCAGGGGAAAACCTCCGGCATGACCACGCGTGTGGTTTGGATCACTGGAATACTCTAAGAGTTTGCGCTCCAGTGAGATTGGTTGAGCGGTTTCAACCGAATCTGAGGTGTGGAATCGAGCTACTGGGAGTTTTGTCGCTGGTTCACTAAACCTAGCCTAGCTGAGAAGAGTACAGCAAGAAACTCAGCTAGGCCCGACCTGGGTCGGACTGACTCTACCCGGTGTGCGGCGGTACCGGGACGAATAGGGACTATACGTGTCACTGATGTCGCGATCGCGCGGTGGACGTCCCCGCCGGCGGGATTGCCTAAGTGTAGGCGTCGTGTCAGAGTTGGACGCCGTAAGCGCAGCGTTCCATCTTTCGATAGACGCTGTGATTACATCGTCCGGGTCCGTAAGTGTGTGCCTAGGACGCCGGACCGTGCGGCCCCTAATCAGTGATCGCCGAGTAACGACAGAGGAGAAAACCCGGGACATCCAGCTTCGAATGTAGTGTCACTACCAACTAGGTTAAAGCGGTCGTCGTGGCAAATGTCATCTCACGGCAAATCTCCTTTTCTTCGCGCGCTCCATTTCATCAATGGGCTGCTCGCATCAGCAATTGAATGTGATGTTTTTGGAAGTACCTGGATGATGTGACGAATGTATGAAGATCTGCGAGGCGATGGATAAACGGCAATCATCTATTGTTAGTTTTAAGTAGTATTAATTAAGTTCTTCAGTAGGTAATTAGTAGTTCTTTTTAGTTTTAAACATTTGCTGATGTTATTCTATTAGTTAGTGCCTGTAGTATTCATCTGTTAAACTATTACCTAAGTAGTTTATGCCTGTAGTATTCATCTGTTAAACTATTACCTAGTTAGTCTACTGTGCCTTAGAATTTTTTCTGTAATGCTGTGTTTTTTGTGGAAAAAAATATATAACCGAAACGGTCACGCGTAAAATATACTTTACACTAATCCTTCCTGCTCACACTATGTATATCCTATTGCAGTTCAATTCAAATAATTATATCTACTATCGGATATCGCGTTGACGCACGGACAGACGCACAACCGGACTTGGACGGCCTTGTCCGGCCCAACTTTGTCCAGTTCGTGCTACGCTGCTATGAGACGATATGATTTATTGATCTCATAATATACAATATCACTTAAAATTACACATAGTATTTTTTTTGGAACTGATATTCTGATCGTCAGTTATATAAAATTTTCAAATTACATTAGAGTTCTCAATTCTCAATATAATAAGTACATGTATATATTATACAAATGATTAGTGCAGCGGTCGGCAACAGGCGGCCCGCGAGCCTCCTTGGCTTTATTGTTTGTTAAAGGTCATTGTGTTACAATTTTTATAATTTCTTACATAATTTGAAATTCTTTACATGTGTGAAAGCCTTAATTAAGCCATATATCGCCAACCGCGAAAACTTCACATTTGGCAACGACGAAATATGTATTTGTAGCAATTGTAGGTATATTTTACAGCTAAATCCATCGAAACTGATCAATTTGTTTCTCTTTCTATGTATACAATTATTTTTTTGTAATAGTTTTGGCATAGCTACAGCGCCAATAATAATTAATGTTTTCGTAGTGATGTTTTTTAAGTTGATCTGTGAAATATCTAGTAATTACGCGTTGAAAGTATCAGGTGTGTAGATTTTGGTAAATAAACCAGCTGTTTTATCAGCGAAAAGGCGAACATTTTTCCTTTTTCTCGTTTTTAAACTAAAAAGGGCGCGAAACTACGCTACTGCCGCGTACCTACCTATTTGTTTCGAGTCCATAGCAACAGACTGTGCGCAGTGTGGTGCGGCGTCATCTATATCGCGTACGCGTTGCTTCGTTTCCCCCCGCGCCCTTCTCACATCGCATGAATAATATGTCGTTTTCGGGCGAAATGTGCCGCGTCTTCGGTTGTCTACCTATAGGTAGGTAGACAACCGAAAACCGGAACAACTATGTCGGCGCCTAAACGGAGGCCGACAGCCAGCCTAAGGGAGTTGTTATCTAAAAGAGTGCCGCACTGTACAGAGGGGTATGCATGTAGCTAGAAACCTGACTCATGTTGGTAAGAAGCCAGAAGACGGGCTTTTTCCATGCTGGTGGTGGCGGAATTAAGTAGCCAGTCTTGGACCTGGTGGCAGACGGGTTCATCCCACATTTTTTGTATATGGTGTTTAGATGGTAGGTCTTTATCTGGGCAGGCCAATCTCCAGGCTCCTTCAGTTTCAGCCAAGTATGCCACCTCAAAGTCACGTAGTGACGGGGTGAGGATTTTTCCTATGAGAGATGACGTACTGTGTACCGATGATAGGAACGCGGGGACAGCTATGCTGGATATAAGTCTAATTCAAAGACCACCGAAACGGATCGGCAAAGTGGCGTGGAGAAATTGCCTTTCGTTAATTTGGACATTTAGAATGCTCTGAATTTGGAGATGGATAATATTATTTATTTTTTCACAAAGCTGTGGATACTTCCAAAAGGGGCTGCAACGCATTGCGTATGTAAATTTGGGGACAAATAAACAAAAACGAAGAATAAAAAAGGCCATGTGAGAATTATTTTTTTTAAGACGGTCTGATGAATGTTCTCTCTAGTGAATTTGTTTGTCAATGAAATCCGGGACTGATTCTATGAAGACTGGGGCCCCGAGGAGGTGAAGCGAGCTTTGGGAAATAGGTTTTATGCCTGGACAAATATGTTTGACTTCGTGGATGATTTGGGATTTATTCGGGTTTTCGGGGTTAATATAAAGTTCGCACTTACTTAAGTTGAGTTCTAGACCTATTTCCCTAAACTTGGTCAAAAGGGAGCGCAAATCATTGAGAACACAGCTCGCTTTGCCTCCCAGGCTGCCGTCGTCTAGGTACCATACAATTTAGATTTTAGTGCCGAAATAATGGGATGTATTGCAAGACTAAAAATTACAGGTCCTAGAGGGTCACCTTGTTGACAGCCGACTGCAGAGGGTATGGTGTGGTCTCTGTACATCAGATTGGAGGGGCATCTATAGCACTGCCAGAGATAGGGATATATGTGTGGAATATTTTTTTGAACTTCTGTCAGAAGAGTGTCGCGGTTTACAGAGTTAAATGCATTTTTTTCGTCTACCTTGGCCAGTACTTGCTCTGAAGAATTGTGTAAAAACTTTCGACAGGCATGAACGGCCGCTTTGCAACCGCCTTTAGAGCTGAACCCTAACTGGGTTCGTTGGAACATAGGTTCTAGATTTTCAACTATGTTCCGGCAACATACTTTAGAAGTGAGCCTCCTGAATGTCGAGCCTATTGCAATGGGGCGGATGCCACCATCTTTCTTCCGTAACGCACATAAATTAGCGCCATAAATGGTTGGGACTACTTCGTTATTGACCATGCCTGCAAGCATGAGATTTACAAGACGGGTAATGCTCGACAGTAGGTCATCGCTCCTTCCACCGGGAGCACCTAAGGTGAGGTCCTTCAGGTGGGGTGTCAAGCCATCTAAGCTACCAGCTGAACCATTTTTGAACGACATAATGGCGGCCATGACTGCATCTTCGGATGCTTGTAGAGAAGGCAAGGCTGGGCTGGGTGGATCAGGAAAGTTAAGTGTTGAAGGACTCGGAGGATGCTTACCTTACAAGGTTGTCAGTGTTTCAGGAGTGTCCGGAGCTGAAGTGTCGCTCGAAAAAAGAATTTGTGCAGCACCTCTAAGGTCCCGGTCGTTGACTTTAGCCTCAACTACTTTAAAAACATCATGTGCTTTAAATCCTCGTTGAGGAGTATATTGTGATGCATCAATATTGCTAGAACGAGAACAATTATATTTAATTTTGGAGGTCAACGAACGGCGGAGATCTTTTTTCGGAACATGCAAGGTATTGAAAGTGAATAAAAGAAGACGTTTCCAGCTCGAAGGCGAATTTTCGGAGACGCAGCCGCGCAGTCGTCAATCACCTTAGAGAGAAGACGCGACAGAAAATCTCGCACCTCTAGTGCAGTTAGTGCGCCTGCGTGTAAAAGTGGTCACGCCTTTAGTGTTAGAATTGAGATTTTTTAACTTGTGATTTGTTTTAAATAATTAATATCTCTTAAATTATGGATTTTTGGACTATATGTTATATAACTTTATATACTCTAATTAGGCTCTAAAATCATTGGTTTGAATCTTTCGGGTTATTAACGCCCACTGTGTATAAAATTTTCTTGTTTTTTTCGTTATTTTTTTAAACTGAAACAACTAAAATGATGAGACCTTGGTAACACAACAAGATAACATCCGACTCTGTTGCTCTCAGTTATACTTGCAACCGACAGAGCAACAGGGCCCAGCCTGAAAACCAGCAATGGACTGTTTGTTCAGCACATGCTGAGCCTGGGACCCATTGCTCAAAAATGTCCTAGTATTCATTTTAGTTTTATTTTATTATTTTCCGTTTTATTTTATTTTTTTATTGAATTTTAATTTGTAAACTTCTGTTGTTTAACTTATGTTTAGTGGCAATAAAGCATATTCTATTCTATTATCGCGAACTATTTTCCGAACTTGTTTGAGAAAAGATGTTTTAGATCACGTTCCTCGTAAGCAGCGATGAAATTTCTGTACTATGTACGTAGCCTAACAACACTATTATATTAATTCGAACGTACACCATTTTCACACACTAATATTGGGAAACGCGCGACTAAGAATGTTGTGATACATTCGAAACGTCGGGAATACCTTAAGAAAAATGTAAACCGCCTGTTGTCTACCTCTGCTTATATCTCGCTATGTTATGTTTCTGAACTGCTTTGTTATTTTTTATTGAGGTGTGCAATAAGTAGTATTTTTATTGTATTGTAAATTAATTACAATTGTACGCGATTAAGTTCCGTTTACCAATTATAATGTGTGAAAATCGTGTAAGTTTAAATCAATATATTGTGAACCATTACGGTTCGTAAATAACAACTCTATTTCAGGAGCTATACAAAAAAAGTTTGTACGTAGGTACCTACGAGTAGGTACATTTTAATTGACTGGGTGTGCCATGAATGCTATTGCCTGTTATTGTATGAATGACTGTTGATAAAGCTTGCATAAGTTTGATTAGATCTTTGGTTTGTCTCTGGTTCTTAGACATATGATGAAACACTCGATTGCAAACTCTGGACAGTGGACGTACATACGGATACCTACGTGTTTAGTCTGTACGTATGTATAGGTTAATTCATGCGGATATCTTAATATCCGGACTAGTGTTACGATTGTTTACGTACTTAAGATATCCTTATCGGGGTTTCGATAGGTATTTTTATAGGATATAATATAATATAAGGGATTTCATCCTGAATCTTCAGTCTGCGATGCCACAAATGTGTTGTTATAGTTATACATATTACTATTATGCTCTATATTCAATTTACGTAAAATTTCCATGCCAAACTATAAGTATCGTGGTTTCAGGAGCTCCATAACCATTACATGTAACAGAATAAATTAGTTTAAAATATGAATTCATTATCATGTTAAAAAAGATTACAGACATCCTTGCTTTATAAATAATATGTATCGATGTATAGAATGTAGTAGATCTTTTGTCAGTCAGATTTCATTTCACTTTCGTGGCGCCCGCACTCGCCGGGTCAAGGTCGCGCGTCTCGGCCAATCACAGGCGCCGCAGCGCTGTGCTTTTGTTTTATATATCCTGGAATGCTAGCCTTTCATCGCAAGGACGAAATAGTGCTAGCCTTTCATCGCAAGGACGAAATAGAGCATGCTTTAATTAAAATTTTTGATTCTGCGGCCTTGTGCTCAAGGTGGGAAGAAGAATAAGAATTATTAAGAAATAACTTTACAAATGACAATGGTAGGTAAAAATCGTTTTTTCTATTTTAATTCGGATTTTCTGAATTAAAGTGTAGACAGTCTCATGTGTAGCGCCTGCATGGAGGCAGAGGAAACGTCTAGACACATTCTACTAGACTGTACGCAGGTAGAAGTATACGAGCCCCAATGCAAATGAGTACGTCTGGTAGGAAAAAAATGTACTAAACTAACGTTAACCTAAAAATTCTGGGGGACGAAGGTGTTTGGAAGAATTAGCAATATAAAAACAGTATAAGTTATAAATCGTATTTTATTTATTCAATGAAAAAAAAAACGAACTTTCCTTGGTAATAAAAAAAACATTGTTTCACCAATTGTACTAAAATGCAAAAAAGTTCGTCTTTAGTGTTACCGACGCAGATTAGAACGTCTACCACTTGGTGGCGTCTCCTTTTGCATCTAAAACGGCTTTAATTCTGAGCGGCATTGTATCTACCAGCTGTCGACACTCTTCCGGGGTTGTTTCATTCCAAACACAGGTAAGTTTCTCTTTAAGATCAGCTTTTGATCTGGACGGGTCCTTTCGCAACTTCTTCTTCATTTTCCACCACAACGTTTCTATGGGAGACAAGTCCGGGCTGCTGGATGGCCACGACATGGTAGGTATTTTTTTCTTTTTCAGCCACGCCATCGTTGCTTTAGCGGTATGGCATGAGGCACCATCTTGTTGAAAAGTATACGCATTTTTATACTTTAACTTACGTATAGACGGCAGCAAACTCTCTTGTAAGATGCTTTTGTATTTTTCGGCATTGACGGTTCCATCTATAAATTGCAGACAGCCGACACCCTGTGCCGACATGCAGCCCCAAATCATTAAGGAAGCTGGAAACTTTACCTTACGCTTAAGACAATCTTTTTGAAATGCCTCTCCTTTTTCGCGAATGTTCATCGCCTACTGTGACTTCAAATTTAGATTCGTCACTCCATATAATTTTACGCCACTGATCGACGGTCCAATTTCTGTACTTTTTGGCGAATTTCAACCTGTTAGTTTTCTGCCGTTGTGTAAGTAACGGTTTCTCTTTAGCAGTGTAAAAACCGTAGCCCATCCTCTTCATCACTCTCTTGCAAGTATCCACTGAAATGTTTTTTTTAATTGCGTCACGCCATAGTACCGTAAGTTCTCCAGCTCTTGCACGACGATTTTTCTTGATGATCTTCCTCAGAATCCTGTTTTCTGCTTTAGTAGTAATTCGTGGGCGGCCGGATTTCTTTAAACAAGAAATTTTGTCGTGTTTTCGATGATGCTCGATGATAGTTTGGATTGTAGACCTTGGCATAGAAAGGTCCTTGGCAATTTGGTACGTAGATTTGCCTTTATTGTTACTGGAGATTATAATTTTCCGCACTTCTTCAGTCACTGGCTTACCTCGTGCCATCTCGATAGAAAAACGATTTGGAGTAATAAAAAATTAGGCTGAATTTGCCCTTTTATATAGTGGTTTGTCATTTTACATGACAGAGAATATTCCGTATTCAATTTGAAAATAATATTTTATATTACGAACCCTGGTAAACAGGTTTTATTTTAAATAGACGACCTATTTTGCCTTAAATATGAAGCAGACGTAATTATTTGCGTGTGAGATGTAATATTTATAATTAAATTATTTTAAAATAAATAACGAGATGTACACTTTGTACAACTCAAAACTAAGCTAGCTTTAGTGACATTGCGTCTAGTGTATTCCATTAATCATCAAAGTCGATTCGGGTAGAAATACTAGTTTTTGAAAAAAATACGCATGCAGAATTGCGACTAGACGAGCTATTTTGCATTGGGGCTCGTACAGGAAGAATCACATAGGAAATCCGAACACTCTGTAGGAAGCAGTATACAATTTAAAAGCACTAATAAGTTTCATACAGGAACTAGCTACCCGCGTTACTCTAACCACCCTTTTTCACGCTTAATAGACACGCTGGATGTCTACTTGCGGAAAATGCACAGTAAAAACTAACTTTGAATTAACGTGTTGAATTGGGGCCGGTATGGTGTCAGGGTTAGATTTAGAATACTGTGAGTATTATTGATTTTTAGGATCCCGTAGCAAAAAGGTAAAAAAGGAACCCTTATGGTTTCACTTTGTCTGTCTGACTGTCTGTCACATCGCTAAATATCTCAAGAACTACTTATGCTATCGATTTGAAATTTGGAACAGGTATAAAGAAGGGTATCCTAGATACATAGTATATGTCTTTTAGTGAATATGGTAATGGGGTGTTATATGAAAGGGCTTGAGTTGCACATTCTGAACTATTTTTTTTTACTTTGAGTCATTTTCGATTTACGAAGGAAAATGTAAGACAAAAATGCCATTTCCCTTTTATCTCCGAAGTTTACCAAGGAAAAAATATGAAATTATGACATAATATTGATATTACTGTATCATTTATATGAAAAATATTTTATTTTTCCTGTAAAATATCTAGTTTCTGTACCAAGTTCCCAAATTCTGTAATTTAATCCTGCCATGTATTTTTGTTTTAAAATTTTCTACGCGATTATGCTGAAAGTACCTTCTTTAAAATAAAGAAAAAAATATCGTTTCACGTGATATTAATAGGGTTAGAACCAGTACACATCTGTGTATGTACGGAACCCTCGGTGCGCGAGTCGGACTCGCACTTGACCGGTTATTTAACCCTTAGTTTGCTCAGGATTGAATAAAATATTTCTTACCAAACAATTTTGAATGAGACTGGGATAAAATTGAACACTAGGTAAAAGCATGCTAATTATTTATTCAGATTGGCTTTTAGTCCTTGAGGGTGCAATTTATATCAAAAACTTACAATACTAAAATATAAACTAACAAGATGGCTACTTAATTTATTATTTTATACAACTAAACCTGATCTGCCGCGTTGATCGCTTGTGTAAGTAGTGACTAATACGCTGTAATTACAAGATATTGGATTTCTAATCTACATGGCTAGTATAGTGGCTAGAAATCCAATATCTAATATTATAATTTAGTAGATTTATTTTGAAGCATTGCAAATTCATCCTGGTTGTAGCGAAAGTGTTTTCTGGAGCAAAGTATTGGCATTGTTAGGCATTATTAGTAAAAATACATAACAGCTTGTTTCTTTTTATAATTGTCAGTTTTTATTTTTGTTAATTTATATTTGATAATAATTTAGGTTAAGCTTTATCTGTTAATTTTTATTTTATAGTACCCTCTTAGTTATTTAATTTATTTTAGAAATAATTACTGTAGTTATGAAAAATAAAAAGTTAATAGATTAATTAATTCAATGTATGAATTCTTCTTCGTAACTCTATT
This sequence comes from Epiblema foenella, assembly GCA_963556455.1. Classification (NCBI taxonomy): domain Eukaryota; kingdom Metazoa; phylum Arthropoda; class Insecta; order Lepidoptera; family Tortricidae; genus Epiblema; species Epiblema foenella. The sequence goes on along the minus strand of OY747096.1, from coordinate 21,070,277 downwards.
TTGGTGCACTTTTAGATAAAAATTGAACGTACAATTTAAATTAACAGCTTGTTGAATGCTCTAAATGAGCATACTTAACGTATATAAAATTTATTGTTCTTGGTAATTGCAAACAAGATGTCTCTTCTAACTATCTTTAGAATTTTTAGAATTAGCGATCTTTAGAATTAAGGACGTATAGCAGTTTCAATTAAATAAATAAAGTTCATTATTACGTGGCAAAAAATCAAAACAAAATAGGAAATTTAAAAGTACATTTATCCTTTAAGTGACAGCCTTATTTTTATAAGGGCTGTAACTTGATTCAGAGAATTAGAGAATTAATTCAAAGTTTTCTCAGTTAGGTAATATATCATATATTTACAGGTGTACACTATTAGTGTAACAACTCTATCCTATCACTCGTTTATCATCTGTACGAACCTTAATACGACTTCCCCACCTATCTTTCGTTGAAGATTATCCAAATCGTTTTGTTTACAATAGACTTAGCTGAAATCATTTATGCAGTGGTCTGACATTTCGTTGACAAAAAATCTTTCAATCGGATTATGATGAAAAGGTAATTATGCTTTGTTGGTTTTGCTTGTTGCAATCCGCCTGTTGAAATTTTTAGGGTTACGTACCAAAAAGGTAAAAAAAGGAACCCTCATGGTTTCATTCTGTTTGTCTGCTACAAAACTACTTACGCTATTGATTGGTAATTTGGTATAGTTATAAACGAGCGTAACCCAAATGCACAGAACTTGATTTTTTATAGATACTCTTTTTATTTCTTGCAAAATTTCAAAGTCTACTGACTATCTCAAGTGAAGTGTCATATGAAAGGTGTCATTGCAGTTTTTTTATGTGTGGTAAATTTAGATTTATGGAATAACATGTAAATAAATACCACTTCACCCTTACCCCCGAAATTTACCAAGAAAAAAATATGATGGTATCATATAAAATATACATTAATATTAATGTTATTTACATAACATTAATATTAATGTATATTTTACAGGAAAAATATAACTATATTTCTAATTATCTAGTTTTACTTTTTTGAATAATCAAAAAATATTTCTAAACTAAGTTTGTAATTTAATCACCTTTGCATGTATTTTTATTTTGTAAATTCCTATGAAATAATGCTGAAAGTAAAAAGTTCTTTAAAAAAAAACAATTATTGAAATCAGTTGAAGTGATAAAGAATTATTCATTAACAAATTTCTTGGATTAAAATTTTCCTGAATTAATGGTTGGGATGGGTACACGATCCCGGATGTCCGGAACCCTCGGTGTGCGAGTCGGACTCGCACTTGACCGGTTTTTGTGCATGCTTTGGATTGTACTATTTAATCGTGAAGAAACACACTACACCCTCCCAAAAGGGATAGGCAGAGCACAATGAAGGATTTTGGTTTGTTTTCCTCTACAGGTTGCATTACTCAAACGATTCTCTTGATGTTTTGAGAGCAGTTTTGATAATTACCTATATTTTTTTGCTGAGTCAGTTTTTGGTAATTTCCAAAAGAAATGGAAATATCCAAAAAGTAAACATTGTATTGCACAAGTCAAATTCATAGTAGAAACCAAACTTAATAAAATATATTTGTACAAAGGCGAATTTAGGTATCTCTTTATAGATAGATAAAAACATTATTATACCACAATTTGCATAAAAATATTCTTAAGGATAAGTTTTTCTGACACTGACTGTGTTTAGTTAAAAAAGAGAAAATACAAAGACACATTTATTTTTTTTCTTCAAGTACTAAGTAAAGTAGTAAGTAATATTTATAGGTACATTCTTCATCAAGTATCCCTCAAAAAACAATCATTTTCGAGAGTTGTGTCTTCTGGTAGAATAGGCGCTGACTCAGTATTAAATGCTACGGAGTTCGCAGCGCTGATCTTCAGTCAGAACCTTTTAAAACTAAAACTAGTGCCGGCCCGAACGACCAGTGCAGCGCTATGTCGAATATATTTTTAAAAGCTGCAAAATATGAGTTGTTAATTAAAGTAGGGCTAATATCTCTATTAAATTAAGTAAGAATTTCGTGTGAATATTAATTGGATATTTCGTTACATATAACTAGTAGCTAATTGAGCGTTTTTTTATGTTTGAAAAAAAAAATAGTTTTGATAATTCCGAAAAGTGACGACTAATAAATTCTATATAATTACCGAAGCTCCTTGCCCGTGTGGTTGCCGGGTAAGAATTGCGCCACCCCATCTCTTCCCGTGGGTTTCGTAGGAGGCGAATAAGGGAAAATCGGAGGGTGGGCAGCAGCATCCTTCGATCATTACCACCATCAAACTGCGGTCGCCAACCCGCTTGCCAAGCGTGGCGACTATGGCAAATCCCCCCCAACGGAAAAATAAATTGGGGGAGGCCTATGTTCAGCAGTGGACGTCTTTCGGCTGAAATGATGATGATGATGATTACCGAAGCTCCTCACGAATTTCAGAAAAATCGGTTGAGAAATGCAACATTAAGAGAAGAACAAACCGTAATGCGCCCGCAGAAATATACGAAATCATTGAAAAACATTTGTTTTTGAAAGTTTCAAACAAGTGACTCGACGAAAAAAGATGGCTGCTTTTCCTCGCTGTATGGCGATACCAAGGCGTTGTATGAGGATCTCTTCCAGTTAACTTTTGAGAAAAAAGACACCTTTGATAAAGGAGAGTTGCATACTTGTTACGATACCTAAGTCAGTAATTCCTTACACTAAGTCCCTACATGTCAGTCCATACCAGAAGTAGGACGAATCAGGTCGTAATGCGACCTACAATACGATGCAACAAATTAGGCCCACTTGGCTGCCAACCGATAAATTATTTATGAGGTATTAGCATGTGCTAAGTTACGAGTGTCGCAAGCGCATGACTAATGACTAATTAATTATCAGTTATTTAACTGTAAGGTTAGACACGATTTACTTCAGGCTGGATGTCAAATTCGCGCGTGCCTAAATGTAATGAAACTACGAGCCCCAATGCAAAATAGCTCGTCTAGTCGCAATTCTGCATGCGTATTTTTTTCAAAAACTAGTATTTCTACCCGAATCGACTTTGATGATTAATGGAATACACTAGACGCAATGTCACTAAAGCTAGCTTAGTTTTGAGTTGTACAAAGTGTACATCTCGTTATTTATTTTAAAATAATTTAATTATAAATATTACATCTCACACGCAAATAATTACGTCTGCTTCATATTTAAGGCAAAATAGGTCGTCTATTTAAAATAAAACCTGTTTACCAGGGTTCGTAATATAAAATATTATTTTCAAATTGAATACGGAATATTCTCTGTCATGTAAAATGACAAACCACTATATAAAAGGGCAAATTCAGCCTAATTTTTTATTACTCCAAATCGTTTTTCTATCGAGATGGCACGAGGTAAGCCAGTGACTGAAGAAGTGCGGAAAATTATAATCTCCAGTAACAATAAAGGCAAATCTACGTACCAAATTGCCAAGGACCTTTCTATGCCAAGGTCTACAATCCAAACTATCATCGAGCATCATCGAAAACACGACAAAATTTCTTGTTTAAAGAAATCCGGCCGCCCACGAATTACTACTAAAGCAGAAAACAGGATTCTGAGGAAGATCATCAAGAAAAATCGTCGTGCAAGAGCTGGAGAACTTACGGTACTATGGCGTGACGCAATTAAAAAAAACATTTCAGTGGATACTTGCAAGAGAGTGATGAAGAGGATGGGCTACGGTTTTTACACTGCTAAAGAGAAACCGTTACTTACACAACGGCAGAAAACTAACAGGTTGAAATTCGCCAAAAAGTACAGAAATTGGACCGTCGATCAGTGGCGTAAAATTATATGGAGTGACGAATCTAAATTTGAAGTCACAGTAGGCGATGAACGAAGTAAAGTCATTCGCGAAAAAGGAGAGGCATTTCAAAAAGATTGTCTTAAGCGTAAGGTAAAGTTTCCAGCTTCCTTAATGATTTGGGGCTGCATGTCGGCACAGGGTGTCGGCTGTCTGCAATTTATAGATGGAACCGTCAATGCCGAAAAATACAAAAGCATCTTACAAGAGAGTTTGCTGCCGTCTATACGTAAGTTAAAGTATAAAAATGCGTATACTTTTCAACAAGATGGTGCCTCATGCCATACCGCTAAAGCAACGATGGCGTGGCTGAAAAAGAAAAAAATACCTACCATGTCGTGGCCATCCAGCAGCCCGGACTTGTCTCCCATAGAAACGTTGTGGTGGAAAATGAAGAAGAAGTTGCGAAAGGACCCGTCCAGATCAAAAGCTGATCTTAAAGAGAAACTTACCTGTGTTTGGAATGAAACAACCCCGGAAGAGTGTCGACAGCTGGTAGATACAATGCCGCTCAGAATTAAAGCCGTTTTAGATGCAAAAGGAGACGCCACCAAGTGGTAGACGTTCTAATCTGCGTCGGTAACACTAAAGACGAACTTTTTTGCATTTTAGTACAATTGGTGAAACAATGTTTTTTTTATTACCAAGGAAAGTTCGTTTTTTTTTTCATTGAATAAATAAAATACGATTTATAACTTATACTGTTTTTATATTGCTAATTCTTCCAAACACCTTCGTCCCCCAGAATTTTTAGGTTAACGTTAGTTTAGTACATTTTTTTCCTACCAGACGTACTCATTTGCATTGGGGCTCGTAATCTATGTAACCTTGCTGATGATTGCTGCCTTAGTTTTATATAAGAAACAGTGCATACTGACACAACCTAGATATACAGTGTGTCCATACGAACTTGTATTTTAACTAACAATAGGTTTAGGTTTTGTCACAGTTTCATAAAATTATGAGCAATAATGCGGAATTAAATTTTAATTTTTGTCGAGCAGCGTTGTAAATTCTAATACAACAGACATACTTATACCATTTATTTGACATTTCTAAGAGTCAAAAAATATGGGTTTTCGATTATTTACCAATACAGTGCATGCTGAAATAATTTGTATGAAAGCGTTTTTTTTTCAATTAATGATAGAAAATTACCTATGTTAATAAGGGCTTATAATCTAAAATATAAGGTCGTATGGAAGACTCACACTGTAGAGTGTAGAGTGGGGTGGGAGTGTTGTGAAAATACCCAGAAGAAGTCCCAGCAGATTTTGCACTGGATTATAATCCTTGGCTAAAAAATAAAAAGTTCTGCTGGAAAATGTTTGCTACGATGAAAGTTTTGCTACGATTGCTACGCCGTAGCAACATACTACTGCCATCAATTACACAAACAGGGATTATGCAAATATTATGTAAACTCAGCAAATGTTTGAATTATTCTAAACACTCTGCAGGTTTGAGAACCTTCCGATACTTGACAAAAGTTAACTGAAATATCTAAATATAGTAACCGAGGGGTACATATAGCGAACTACGCCCCGTGTTTCTTAGTTTATGATAACTACTATACATTCCTTGGGTTAATTGAAGTTAATTGCGCAAAAAAACGGTTTCTTGATTCACACATTTTTTTAAGCTGATAAACAAAAACAAGAAAATTATATTTGTTTATATACTTATTAGAAAGTAAATTATAGTATCTAAGAATTTAAGTCCAGTTTAAATATCGACTTAACAGACAATTTGTATGAATCTGACTGAGTGTGTTAAGAAAGGTTTAAGTTTCTGGTGCAACTTATCCGTGATTGTCAGTCTATTTTGATAAGTCAGAATTTTCAATTATTTGGACAAGTTAATTATAAAGGTCATTTTACAGTATGCAATACAAGCCCCCTATAGATCACCAAAGGCTATCTAGGCTTCTTTCTATTCTTTACAGGAGCCTGTATTCAGCGACCAATAATTTAGTCATACACACTAGCGCAAATAACAGTGCGCAATCATAAATACATACATTTCATACGTAGGTATACCTAATTTCAAATTAGTAGATTTTTTAATCTTTAGGCGAAAAGAAACAACACTTCCGCATTCAATCGTAATTGTTTAATTAATCCAGAATTCGGAAACTGATTTTGATTTTGCTGCAATTATAAATTACATAATCTTACTTAACCTGCAACAGTTAGCGAATCCCAGAGGTAATTACGCTAAACACATGTGCTTTAATGAATATGAGCACGCAATTTATATCTTTGTGTAATATGATAGTGACGGTTATGTTAATTGTAGTCTATAATGAGTAGATATGACATATACATAAGAGTTTTCTTACTGTCGTTGGCGAAACTATAAAAAAAGGAATTAAGCTCGTTATTCTGTATTGATGTAAAATGGTTCCCGTACCTATCCAAAACGCGTACCAGGCTTAAGTTAACGTAAAAGATCTAAACTATTAAACTCCCTTTTTGGATAAGGAAGCGCTTTTAATCCAGATCGATTGACTAGTGAAAACGTAATTAATATAATAATACTTGGGGGGGAGTTTATAAAGATGGCGCTGGCCGGCCGCCGCCATTCGCCGCGCGAACCCTACGCGCATGCGCCCGCCTCGCGAGTGAACTAATAATTGACAGTTAAACTATCATGGCGGCCAAATTTTACGTAAGTGTCAAATAAAACAAAATTAAAAGTGTATTCAAATTTTCAGAATTGTGGTTTGGAACGCACCCCGGATTTTTTGAGAAAGTGTTTTTCAGTGGTTTTTGTGTTTTTTCAATGTGGTTCCGAGGTGGTTCGAAGCCACATTTCTATGGTCATTGTTGCGTGTGATTGAGATTGTGTATTTGGTTCTTGTATACATTGTAATGTATTGTGGAACAGGAAAATGTATTAACAACGCTATTTCAACGGGCTATTTATTCTGATGCAATATTAAAAATAGTTAATTACTAGTTTACTTAAAACAAATTGTCACCAACTTTAACATATTTGAAAACTTATGACCTATTGCGATCGTGACGGTTTTATAAAAATGCTTGCGTATTTTTTTCTAAAGTGTAATTAAAAACACTTACATGAGTCCTAAAATCAACACTTTTTTTGGTATCAAAAGCAAAATTTAAGTATATGTAGTACAAACTGTACCTCGAAAAGGCACCTAACCTAATTTATTTATCTGACACCATATACCATCTTCGAGTGTAGGTAATCTATAACACAATACATTTTCGGGATGAGTCCATTGCTAACAGGCACCTTTAAAGGAATTAAAAGGGTCTGCAGTTGAATTGGCACACATCGAGTCTGCAAGTGTTAGGCAACAAGAATAATGCCTAGGTTGTCTAGGTTGGCTTAGAAAGGACAATAGTCACTCCGGGTCATTCACCCGCAGCCCTTTGGAAATGTATCGAACCGCAGGGGTATGAATGTATACGGCTCACGGATATTAATATGGGAGGTATGTTGGTGACTGGAAATAATTTACGAATCACTTGGTATTGCCAATATAATTGGGTAGTGTTTTGTATGTGTAGGTAAATAGGTGTCGAACTATCATAACATAACAAAGAGAAGATGAAGTATGATCCTGAATAAATAAAAAATAAAACGCTCGTGTTAAAGTTACAACACCCCTAGTTTGCTACGAAGGTTAAAAAGATTTAGGCAGGTATATATCTCTCATAAAAATCATAAAAGTATATGATATTTTGTCAAAATAATCTTTTTTTCGTCCAAAACTACGTTGCAAGCTGTGGCGAAAGACTAGAACCATAATTAAAACACAGTATGAAAACTAGGTAGGTATGTACCTAAGTATGCGAAGTCATGACCAAATTACTTGCAGTTCACTTTTTTTTCATACGGTACGTTCATACGGTATAACGGTTAGTACGGTACTCCCAAAACGTGGCGATATTACTATTTAATTCAATTTGATTATTGCGTTTTCAGTGCTCGCTAGCAATACCTGATATTGACTCTTATTTATGACTTTTTAATTTGTACACAGTAAATACTTTAGAAGTACAGTGCTGGGAGCAGAGTTGGTTACGTTTTTGATACTAACCCAAAGAAGAACACCGAAAAAAGGTCCTAGCATTTTATGCTTCACTATAGAATTTCCTTTCTTAATAATCTTAATAAATGTGGGGATATATGCATTTATGTTCCTATTTATACTTTTCAATGTTTTATCAAAAAGAAAACTCAAAGTTATTTCAACCGGTCAATTGTCCGAGTCGCGCTAACGAGAAGAGTTCACCGCATCGAAAGTGAAAACACAAGTGAAACGCGAGGAAGTGGAGAAATAATTATGTATAACCGGCCAGTCACCCTGTTCTAGTAAAGCGTATGAAATCGAGTTAGCCGTACTTGTAATCGAGTCTATATCGACAACAAAGTTATCTGTGATCGACAATTTATGATGGCTACAGCTTTTCTCGCGATTTTTGCAGTAGACAAACATTTTTTTTTTTGTGATCGTCATTTGCACTAAATGGGCAGTATTTGCATCATTTGCAGGGAGAAGCCTGAACCTGTATTTTTTAAAACACAAGCCTACTACGATTTAAATCCTACAACAATTTATTTTGAAAAGGTCTACGAGAAATCACTTTTATGCACACGATGATTTCCTATGGCAAATACTAAGTATATTAGGTATTATAATGGCAAATGAAATTATGGGAATCGAAAGGATCCCAGGTTTCTACTAGTCAGGAACAAAATCGTCTTCTGATGTTGTTCCTGACTCAGTGGTCAGGTGCAACAGAGCAGCAGAGTGCAGAAGTTTAGAAGACGCAGTAGCGCGTACATTAGTACGCCATAAGTATCGGCGCAGAACCTACAATGTTATTACTCGTATACCCGTCACAGGTACAAGAGATTGTGATATTACATATATATAGAAAACTCTCGTGAGTATCATCCATTTCATAATATTTTAAGATTTCTTGATAGTCAATTCCGAAGAACAAATCGGAGTAGAAAATAAAATGAGCCGTACGTTAAAGTAGGAAATGATTTGACCCGCGAATATAAATTCAGCAACAGCCCATTAGGTGATCTTGGGGGTCTGTTTATTCAGGCTTCAACAGCTATTTATTACTTACCTTGAGTTTTTTTACTTTAATACTGGTCAACAGACAAGTCTAATGTTTAACCAACCTTCTGACGTGCCGGACATTGTCTAGACGACCACGATCTCACGCGTCAGCCGAGTTAATACCAACTTACCGCGTTAATTTACTTAATCACGTTACCGCTTCATTGTGTTATTGCGTGTGTTACTGATATTGTTTAACACATAATCGTGAATTAATAACACCCTATTAGTGGGTATTATTGGAACCAGTGGCCTCGATCGACAGACGCATGACTTCACACACGGATGGGTAATCAATCAACCAAAATGGTACCAGATTCTTGGCATAAACGCCACACTCACTGAGGCATCATCGTTAGGGCTACAGTATTGCTACCTACCATATTGAACTACAGTACCTACCTATTTATCTTAGATACACCAGGTTAAAGGTGGTAATGGCCCAAACGCGTCTTTTAAATATCTAATACAAACAGTAATTTAGAACTACTTTAGCCCTCTAAGGACTACGATATAAATTAGAAGTTTAACTTAGGTAAGGAAGGGCTAATGTACTTTTAATTTTATTTAAATCCCTTTATACCGACATTGGCTGTCTTTACCTACATCAACACGATAATCGAAAATGACGATGTACTCTTTGCACCTATATACCTATACTTTTTATTTCATTGTTTTATTTTGCTGTATCTATTTATAACTATTAATGTACCGGCTCTTATTTTACAAAGTATTATTTAAAGTTTAATATGTCATTCTTTTATTTTATTATTATTATATCTTTTTTGTATGTGTGTTGCTTTTAACCTCTCAATAAATGATTATTGTTATTACTAAGCACTGTTTGTGTTAAATCTCTAAAAGACTCAATTCTCATATAACGCCCTTGTCGCGGTTGACCCTTAACTAACATTATAAAGAGGTAAAGAAAGAGCCCGGTTTATGTACCTTCGTCTCTGTTTATTGGCGCCGTTAACGTGTTTAGTTATTATTTTCTTTCATGTTAGTGGTTATAGTAAGAGTACAATTATTTCAAGTGCATACTTCCTTAAATACGTCTATAAATTTTCCCACCGGTGCCTGCGAGCTAGATAATTGAATGAATTATACCCAATATGGTTCATAACATCATTTCTGCTAGTCGGGCAGAACCAGTTACAGTTGTGAGTCAGAACGTGGGCGTTAGGGAGGTTACTTGGATGGCTTAACCAATGGCTAACCCAAGCAACCTCCCTAACATAGTTTCAGAGCTTTGACCCCGTTTTATTACCGCCATCAGAAATCGAACGCAGGGGGAATATTTAGATTAAATCGTCTTATCCGTGCATGTCAATTTTTTTGCAAGTAAATGTACAATTTCTCATTACACAGATGTTCTCTAATATAATTGATTTCTATTTTAGAGTTAAGAGAGACTTGTCAAACTTTCAATACAATCAGATTTTAACGAACACAGCTTCCAATTACTGTTTGGTGCAACCCATCGCAAGTCAAAAATTTAGCTATTGAGTAAACTCGTACTTCGTCACCACATAACCAAAAATTAGCGGCATATATTATTTTACCTATTGCTCCCCAAGAAATTCGTCAAAATGTATTGACTCAGTTCGGTATTTTTTATGATCATAACCCCATTGTTATCGAAAATAATTCGCCTTTTGAGTTAAAAGATATTTTATGATAAAATGCAAGGTGCATCGTACGCGCATTAGTCGGTGGTCCTGCACTTCGCCGCAGCGAAGCCGTCGCATGCGCCTGCGCCTTCCGCGTCCCGCGTGGGAACCGGGCCGCTTGCGACATCGGCACCGCTGGGACACGACCTCTGTTCGTGCGCTCAATAGCAGGAAAAAATGTACCACACTCCGATACCGAGGATGTTACGTGTTTGCATAAAAAATATGTGCTCTCGATTTATGACCATAATCAATTGTTATGAAAAAATATAAAACTGAATTTTAATAATGGCAATAGTACCAGCTGTTCCAGTATCAGTTGAACTAAGTTGTTAGTTAACATATAGTAGTAGTATTTCCCGAACTGTGAGTCGCGACCCATTGGTTGAACCCAAAACATTTGAACAGTAACTTTTAAAGTCTTTGATAGGTGGGTCGTGGTCAAGTCAACTTTTAGATAAATTGGAATAGGTAGTATAGGTAATACGTATTACGGAAACAAATAAATAGAATTAAAATAAAACAAAATCTCACCAACAACCGGCTACCGGCAGGGAAAATACCTTATCAAACCTGTTGCACCATACAAACTTTAACTTTCAAATTTACAACGTATGTATTAGAAATTATCAAATAAGGTAAAATCTGTGGAGAATAAACAGTGTGTTGTAAAAGTGTCGAACACATGATAATGAGATAAACTGCGGTTTCGCTCTTCCCACGCGCGCGCAAAAACGAGACAATTATACCCATTATGTTCATTATTAATTTACTTGTCTGTTGTTTCCTTACGGTATCAAACATTGTGTTCGTTTCGAGGCAGTAAAACAATTATCAACTTAAAAATACCACTTTTATCCATTTTAACTTTTGAGGACATATGTATTATGCGTGCCTATAATGTGGATTTTCAGACGAATTAAAGGGTTCCAACACAACAGTAACGAATACTTAATTAGCAGTGAAACTCTCTCTACCAATTTAAAGACTGAAAGTTGGTAAATCGAGTCCTACAGTTTATGGTCGGGTAAAATTCATGCTCACACCCGTTTTATTTTTATTCATATTTATTGCAAATATTACAAGTAGCACACACAATAGTATATTACTGGCATAAAAACAGTAGTTAATAAGACACTTCCCACAAAATAGTGAGACTGAATTCGGCAATCATTTACTTTATGTATTTATTTGGTAAAAAAAAGAGATAAATGTTCTATTTTATTAACTCGTTAATCTTCGTTTATGACGACAAATCGGACAAATACACTGTCTGCTGCTAAATATAGTTGTAAGAGTGAGTGCGATAGCGATAGAAATCTGATTACTATTAAGAAGCTGGTTTTACGGTACAAATGTACAAGTACAAGCATATAACTCCTCAATAGTTCCCACTAAAACATATAAATTGGAGACAATTGTTACTGTAAGCTCAGTTCAGGAAAGTGTGTAACTATTTATTGGCTGTAAGCTCCTCTCTATGTATCTATTTTAATTTGCCAGAAATATTAGTACGTGTAGCTCGACTGTTAGTGTTAATTTGAAAAAAAAAGATTAACTTAATATGTTAAAGTAACTGGCTAAAATACTATTACATTACCAAAAAAAGATTTACGAGTATAAAGGTACTTCTATGCTTAGAAAAGGCGTTGAGTGGATACAAACTTAACCTATGCCAGGTGATATTTTTTAGAACTATTAGGCTCTTAAATATATCAGCAAATTGCATCCGGAAAATATACAAGTGTTATCCTTAAATGTCTCGATAATCTAAAAGAATAAGAAAAAACAATTTTCCTATAAAATATATAAACAAAAACTTGCAATAAGACGGTTGTAAAGATAGCATAATCTTCCATTTGTTGGCCTATACGTTATTAGCCTGTAATGATTTCTATAGTAAACCATATATATAATTTGATTATCATTTTGTGTTGTTAGACGTCACGCATTATGTAAATTTATGTATTAAGCATATTTTTTATTGATAAATTGTCATTCATTTAATTCAAAGTTAAGTTACACTACATAAACGTGATACACAGACAGTCAGATACTATCATCAATCATTAAGTTGCACCAAAAGATGTATATCAATAAAACATAGTTAAGTCGTATATCAATAATATCATTCAGTGGAACCTAACAAAGAGTAAAAAAACAAATACCATTATATTCATAAGCTTTCCTATCGATTGTGTATAGTAATGCGAGCGCAATTATTATCGGGTTGTATAATATTAATCGATTCCTCGATTGGGCAAGTACGGTATTAAAATGAGAATTGCTACAGTTTTCGAAACGTCGGGTACATGAAAGTATTATGTGAATTGAGACAGTCACCATTTGCGCAAAGTTAATATTTGCGTAAAGTTCTTATAGCGAAACCTGGTTAGTAGAGCTCAATCGATTCAGCCTTAACCACACGTAGGTAGTACTATCACTTATTCAGCCAAATATATACGTTGTTACGACTACTTATTCATCAAGTTATGGTTAAAGTATAGATATAGACAAAATAGTTGTTAATAAAGTTGTTATCGTTTTCACAATCAAGTAAAGGTTGTAACTAGTTCCGCTAGTTCGTAATTTAAATATATGAGACATTATATTATTTATTAGTATTTTATAGCAAATATAAAATACTAATTATCATCAGTCATTTAATTAGAACTGTGCTCTCGGCAGTTGTAACCTTGGAAAATCAATTTCTCAACCGGAAATGTGCAAAATTAACCTAAATAAGGTTTCTAAAGCCAAGGATGAGTCGTTCCCACGGCTCGGTGCATACATTAGACCTTTTTACTCAGATTCTGTAGTATATTACCACAGATAAGAAGAAGGTTGCATTGTCGTAATCAATAGTGCTCTATTAGTTTATAGTTGCGTCGATGGAAGCGATTGTTGAGGTGGTTTGGTTTAAGTACTTTGTGCCTGCAAATAAAGTAACCACATGACGTATCTGATACTTGTAATAACAATTCAATGATTTGTACTGCATTTCTAAATGTTGTAAATAGAAAAGTGAATTTTTCATGTTACTAACTGGGTGCTGGTAGGTAAGCACTCAATCAACAATCATCATCCTCCTAGCGTTTTCCTCTATCAAGTAACAGACTAGAATAGAAATTAGAGTCCATAAGAGTAGAAATAAGGGTCCACATCATGATAATTTTGCTTTATCGGCGGTTTGTTTATTAACCATTAACATTACAACTTTATTTAAATGTTATCCTGTCAAAGTAATAAATATAGTAGTTTTATCAATATGAGAATAAAATAACGACATACGAGGACAAAATAACGACACGTTTAGGAGGACGGGTATAAATTCATGTGGGGTCATCACACCAGGAAGGACCTTTTCGCGGCGACCTCACCTCGACCGAGAGGGGAGGGGGTCACGCCATTCTTGAGGTTTACGTGCGTCGCCTTGTTGACGGATTATGCTGATTTTCTTATGTGTTATGGACATTACTTAACGTTGTCAACACCTGCAGCTTGCACGAATACTTGAAATTTAAATTGTTAGATTTTGTTGTGATGATAACTGAATGGTTAGAGGATACATACATAACTTAGTTGTCTAACAGATTATAAAGTAGACATATTTACACATCTATTTTTATTTTTTGGTATAGTCTCCGTCTATTTGATGACACTTTTCAGATTGAAAATTAGCATCTCTATCCCCTTAAAAAAATGCTTTGCTGCAGCTTGTACAAATACTTGAAATTTAAATTGTTAGATTCTGGTGTGATGATGACTGAATGGTTAGAGGATACATACATAACCTAGTTGTCTGACAGATTATAAAGTAGATGTTATAAAGTCTAAGCAAGGATCGTCATTGATGAACTCACGAAATTGCTTGCTCCATTCTTTGATGGTGGAAAATGATGGAGTCGAGTCCCTGTATACAGCATCTAATCTTTCTTTAATAGGTATTGGTCGGATTGACTCCTTCTTTTGTAAGGAATTTGATCACAGAACGATATCCCAACTTAAATATTTCGAAAAAATTTAGACTTAAAATTGTTTGAATTGCCGTGAATCGAAAGTAAACATTAGAAATCTAAAACCTATACAATATGAAACAGCAGAGCAAATGACAATCACAACGACATATTTATGATTTTATTTTAAACTTCCATTTCTTTCCAGCCAGAAACTTTTGGACCTCGTAGCTACGGCTTTTATTGTTAATTGGGACTTCAAAGTTACAAATGTAGAGAGAAAGTTACATATTAGAAATAAATAGAGCTACATCCGGAAAATTGGAACGCATCTATGTACCTACAGCTTTTATTGTCAATACGTTAATTGGGACTTCAAAGTTACAAATGTATAGAGAGAGTATAGATTTTTCTACCGTCAGCAGTATGATAAAACCAAAGATAGGTTGAATTTTCTCGTAGGAAACGCCACAAATTAGCTCATTTAAAAAAGAGCGAAGCAATAACTGTCACGCTTGTGTAATGCTTTAAAGTATTTAAGTACGTACGTTAGGTAGATCTAAATGTCATTTTTAAAGGGAAAATGTCAGTTATTAGTCCTTACGCTTGGTTGAAAAGTTATGCAATTAGCCCTCAGATTAGTCCACGATTTCTTTTAATGATCGCACTTCAAACGCAGTAAATGTTATTCATTTATGTTGAACATAAAAGGCAAGCTTCATACAACAGAACAGATAGTTAGAAGACGTAAATTA
The DNA here is from genome assembly GCA_963556455.1 of Epiblema foenella. Lineage (NCBI taxonomy): Eukaryota > Metazoa > Arthropoda > Insecta > Lepidoptera > Tortricidae > Epiblema > Epiblema foenella. The sequence goes on along the minus strand of OY747096.1, from coordinate 21,054,931 downwards.
GACTGCATCAAAATCAAACGTGTATTCCGTAAACATTGCATCTCACGGAAATTATTCAACTAATATTGGAATTAGTTACACGATAAACACATTACGTCTATTGTTCAAACTTCCTCCGAATCGCGGATACCTACAGCTAACCTTCTTAAGCGTAATCATTTGCTTAACGGCACTAAAGGTTATTTCGCACAAGGCCGACTCATGTCCATGTTAGATTGCGAGAAGGGTGCAGTTATTCCTGTTTCTTAGCTAATGACGACTATGAATGGTGTATGTACTTATGTATTTTACTACTTTACTAGGGTTTATCTTGTCTTCGCTAGACTTTAGCTAGACTTACAAATGGAATTCAGTTTCTGAGGGAAAAGCGTTAAAAAGATAACATTAATATATATTTAGTCAATTTATGCCAATAGTCATTTACGCAAAATCCTAATGAAAATGAATTATACTCGTATACATAAACCGTCTATTGATGAAAACTGTATGAAAATCCATTCTATAAAGTCGTACAGACGTGGCAGGGGACTATATTTCTCATGACAAATATCTTAAATGTAGTGATAGCGATAGTTATATATGCCCCGTGGCTCCTCCTCGCGTATTACAAAGAACGCGAGGCAAACTGGGATAATTTATAGCCTATATCTACCCGGAAAGTATTATAACAATTTCGAAACCGGATTCCTATCTACTATGTAAATATTACAAACTTTCAGTCACAAACTCACATTGCACAAACTTTACCTCTTTTTACTAAGTAGGTATTAGTATTCGTAGATAGCAATATTAGCAATCGAGAGATTTTTCACATACAATACCTAATTACATTAATTAAGCTCATCACATTGACATTTTAAATTAATGTGCTTATTAAATCCATTATGACGATAAAGAGCAATCTGTAAAAACGTACCTATCAAATTAATTGATTCACATAATCTGTTGAATACTAATAGGAATCTTCGTTTACGTCCGATGTCCTAAGATCTAGATACGCATCATCTCTCTTTCACTTTCTAAGCACCGTGGGATCAAATTAGTTTCTCTGTCTTTTATAATCACACATTATTATGTGAAATATGCTGTAGGTACGAGTACTGATTGATATAATAAAAGAGAAAAGAGTTTGTGCATTGCATCGGTGGCTGCGTTAAACGTTAACAAGCCACATTTGCTCACTATTAGTTACCTGTTACCTATAACGGAATTATACTTTCGAATGATAAGAGGGTACGAACATTTCGTTACAACTCGTCATAGTCGCGATGTTTTGCTAAAATACCAACTTTTCGTTCGTAGCCTCTACTATACTCCCGTGTAGTGCCGGGTTAGTTTTTAAGTGTTATTTGAGGTGGGGTGTGACATCTTTAAACTCCAATAAATAATAAACCACTTTTAAATTGGTTACTTTTTAAAATTACTAATTATTAATATTATTGTTAAACAGGTGGGTTCAGTGGGATATGAATGAGTCACTAATCGAAGAATCTTCGTCATAGTTTTATGATACAATACCCTTACTAGAAAATATAAAGTATCTTTTAACCACTTATAAATTCTAGGCAAAGAAACATTTAATTTGACTTATTGAATCATATCTACCTTCCTCCATCTCTTATAAGCGCGGGAACATCGACTACACGTTTTGCAAATTTTATGCAACTTCACATTATCTCAAATGTGTCTACTACAAAACTGTGAAGACATTTGAAAAGTCTTTACGACATTTGCTAAGTGCTTATTATTGCTTGTTAAATGCGTTTATTCCAATTTTTGCGTCCTAGTGCTTGGAAAACAGATTGAGATTACAATGGAGTTGGGTTTTGTTCTATAATAAGCATTATTTAATCTTGTCAAGGGTACGAGCGGAGTCTGACTTTATGCAATATTTATTGTTTTGCAAGTTTCCGGGGTCAGTTTTGCAATAAACCTTTAGGCAGTGCTGTGAAATTTTAGAGGGGTGCTTTGACCACATATTTACTTACATATGCGTATATGAATGTCACATATAGTCTGAAGCCTTCTTTATACCAACTTTTATTATACCAACCGTAACATACCTAAGCGGTGACGAAAACATGATTTTATGACGTGCGTTTTTCAGTATATGTTATATGGATTAGTTTTGAAGCACCAAACATTAAATTTTTTTAATGACTACGTATATAACATATTATCGGTCCGTATCGAAATATTCTTATATTATATATACCGGACCCACATTGATATTTAAAAAAAAAATCGCAAAATTAATGCATGGAATTTGCACTGATAATTAATTTATATAGCTACAGAATCCTGACTGGACCGGAAGTAGTAAAATATGATACTAATTTAATATAACCTGCACACTGTCACGAGTTGGACTCGTAATGGCATTAAAATCGTAACGCTTTACAATCGTTGTATATTCGATTGTCCTCTATCGACGCGATTAATCGGAATCGGTTGGTGGTCCGATAAATCAATCATATTAGAAAGTACGAACTGTTCTTTATTTTTTTTTGTGCAGTTTTTTTATTTCGCTATGCGATAGGTAAAGATTTACCTTACAAGTCTTTTTTTCTATTCTATAAAATTACTTAGTTACAATGCAACTCATTAATTGTTTGCTGTCGAATTGTAAAAATAATAAATGAAAAATACTCGTGTCCTTAAACTTTTTGAAACGAATTTATTTCTCTTAGATCGTCCCTAAAAATAACAGTGAATAGAAAATCTCGAAAAATTGGTAGGCAAGATCTTGTACTTTTTTAATAACTAAGTGAAATGACAAAAGGTATGATTCGCCTTGAGAGAATACCGTTTTTATGAGCTTGACGAATGTAACAGTTTTGACAAAGAGGTCGAGGTCGTTAAGACATGCTAATTTCTTTTATTTCTTTACGTAGGTGGCATTGCGATTGTACTGTAGGTATAGTGCGAGGCACTGTTGAACAAGTTGGGTGAATAATACATTTCAACAACATTTCATTATGCTGAATGCCTATTTACCATGTAAATCAGACTTTCCCATATGTAATATCTTATACCTAGTGAAGCCCATGCCATACGTACTACGTACTGTTGTTCTCTCCTTCATGGTACAGTTACCGGCATTAATATCTTCTACAACGAAACGTGCATAAATATCTGACACGACTCTATTTGTAGGACCGTTAGGGCTTAGTGACTATATACTCTACCAACAACACAATTAACTGTCCATTCTGAAAAAAATGGAAAATGACTAATTTTATACAACTTGGCATATTTTCGTGTAGTTTATTTTTGGGAACACAATACAATGAAACAAAAACGTGTAACATTACATAAATTCAGTGTAATATCGAACATAAAGCAAGATATTATGAGGGCAGCGTGTAAAATTCAAGTTTCATATCACACGGTTGAGGATAGTGAGCAAGTCGAGCTTGGATGCGCGCGTTGATGTCTCTAATGGATCACGCTTCGCGCCGGCGCAGGTATAGTTATTAAATAGGCGACAAGTCGGTGTGAGACACAAATCTCTGTACAACAACATATGGAATGTGCTGATTGATCTTTGGATTTTGTGCAAGTTCTGTGCGACACGAACATAATTAGTAATTACATAACCCGGAAAATACATCTGGATTTAATTACAATCAACATAAGAAGAATTTACGGCAAAGAATGTTGTCTTAAAATAATCTCTTGTCTTGACGGCCTTAAATAATTTCTTTCCTAAAAACCGAACTCGGACCTGCTAGCTTGTAAGGCAAGGGCACAGCTAACAAAGCCAACCACGTGCCAGTAATGTGTTATTGTTCAGGTACGGGTTTGTTTCACCCCGTTTAAGGTTGGTAATAAAGGTCTGTCCTAATCGTTGCACCGCGGACTGGTCCGTCGCATAACAAGCGTTACACTTACATTACAGCAGTGTTCCACATAACGCCCTTCAACCGGCTCGCCGTTGCGTCACACACTAAACACACTTATACACATGGAAACACTGCAAAATATCTTCTATTACCAGTACTTAATGTACAATTGGGCGACAATCAGGGTACAGAATGTCGCTGAAAATTACATAATGCTTATCAAAAATATGTACCAACACGTCATCACACAAGTTAGATCTCCAGCTGGATTAAGTGAGCCATTTGAAGTCAAAGTCGGTGCCCACCAGGGTTCCGCACTTAGCTCGCTCCTCTTTAATTTAGTAATGGACCACCTCACGAGGCACATACAAGGTCCTCTACCATGGTGCCTGCTTATGCTGATGATATTGCACTGACAGCTGAAACTACGGAAGAGATGCATAGCACCCTAACCAAGTGGTCGGACGCCATTGAACGTGCTGGGTTGCGAGTGAGTAAAACCAAGACAGAATACATGTACAGCAACTTTGCCGCCAAAACTTGTGATAACAGCTAAATATCAATACATGGATTTCCAGTTCCCAAAACGTGCTCACATCCGACGGAAATGTTGACTGCGACGTAGTCCACAGAGTTAACACTGCATGGCTGAAGTGGTGAAGTCTATCGGGAGTTCTTTATGATGCCACCATGCCCATTAAAGTATATAAGACAGCAGTTAGACCCGCCTTGCTGCCATAGCACCGAGTGTTGGACCACTCCGGTAGTCTGGTGGTGTTACTAGATTGAGAAAAATACGCAATTAACACATCCGTGGAAGCTTCAAAGTGGCTCCGGTCACGGAAAAACTGGCTGAACGAAAACTACGCTGGTATGGCCATATCATGAGGAGAGATGAAGACTTTGCTGTGAAACTGGCGCTAGGCTTACCCGAGATCCATCGAGGAAGAGGACGACCGAAAGCCACATGGTGGTCAAATGTCAAAAAGACTGAGAGACGCAGAACTTCAAGAAATAACAACCCAGAACAGAAATGTCTGGCGCACACGATCAAGGCGACCCGACCCCAAGTAGATGGGATAAGGGAAAGAAAAAGAAGAAGACCAGTACTTAATGTACAACGTGTTTTAGGATTGTCTGCGGTTTGAAATACGCTGTATAATTGTAATTGACTGAGAATCGATAGCGTGATTTATTAGGAGCCTAAAGATAATGTTGTACCGAGTAACCACATTAAGTAATAATGAAAGACTACTGTTTAAAGTTGTGTTAATGGAGATGTCTGGGCCTAACTGTTATAAGTTAATTACCAGATTATTAAATATTTTAAGGTTATTCTTAACCATAACTAAAGATGTAGATAAAACCTACACTCTCTGTGTCTTTTCAATATCATTATAAAAGCGTAACTGCGTTGTTGTATAACAGGTCCACGTAGGTATGTAGTACCAGGGTATCGAAAGCCGGTTTACCTAATACCTAACTTAATATAAATAAACGTAATCATGTAATTCAGGAACTATTTAGTTAGTTTCAAAATTATAATTTGGCATTTATCTTGACTCCGTATTTGCATGCCATGCATTTCGAAGAAAAATTAAGCGGCTGTAACATGGCTGTAAATTAAAATTGTAAACTATTATTTTAATTTATATTTTGTACAATATAGGTGTACTAGCGGCCGCCCGCGACTTCGTCCGCGTAGATTTTAGATGGTAACAAAGATATAAATGAGGTTTATTTGTTTCTGTCAGTTGTCTGATGCTATTAATTTTTTGTGAAAAATTCCTCAAAAGAAAAAATAATGTCCGCCATCTTGGATTTGAAAGTGGATGTCGTTTTCGTAATCGGCACCCCGAGGAAGCTCGAAGATGACACCCATATCGATTTTTAAGAAAAATAATTGTCCGCCATCTTGGATTTGCAAATGCATGTCATTTTCGTAATCGGCACCCCGAGAAACCTCGAAGATGACACCTATATCGACTTTTACGAAAAGTAAAGATTTGCTCCCCGCACAAACTTGGAACCCCTTTTTACCCCATTAGGGGAGCATTTCAAGAAACGCTGAAATATGTTTTGTTCTATTTAAACAGAGTCTGTTTACGAAGTTTGAAATCTCTCACTTCAAAAAAGATTTGCTCCCCGTACAAACTTGGAATCCCCTTGTCACCCTTTTAGAGGAGCAATTTCAAAAACGCTGAAATACGTTTTGTTGTATTTAAACAGAGAGTCTATATAGGAATTTGTAAATTTCTCACTTCAAAAAGATTTGCTCCCCGTACAAAGTTGGAACCCCCTTTTCACCCCTTTAGAGGAGCAATTTCACAAAACGCGGAAACATGTTTTGTTGTATTTAAACAGAGAGTCTGTATACGAAGTTTTAAATCTGGCACTTCAAAAAAGATTTGCTCCCCGTACGAACTTTGAACCCCCTTTTCACCCCTTTAGAGGAGCAATTTCAAAAAACGCTGAAATATATTTTGTTATATTTAAACAGAGAGTCTATATACGAATTTTTAAATATCTCACTTCAAAAAAGATTTGTTTTCCGTACAAACTTTGAACCCCTTTTTCACCCCTTTAGGGGAATAATTTTGAAAAACGCTGAAATACGTTTTGTTGTATTTAAACATAGAGTATATTTACGTAGTTTCAAATTTCTAACTTCAAAAACAGATTTGCTATCCCTACAAACTTTGAACCCCCTTTTCATCCCTTTAGGGGACGAATTTAGAAAATCACTGAATTTAGTTTTGTTATATTTAAACAGAGAGTCTAAATACAAAATGTCAAGTTTCTAAGTGCAAAAAAATTACGTTTCCCATACAAACATTCATCCCTTGTTTTACCCCTTTAGGGGTGGAATTTCCAAAAATCCCGTCTTACCCCTTGCATACGTCATAAAAGTAAGCTCTGAACTAAATCTGAAGTTTCTAGTTCCAGTAGTTTCGGCTGTGCGTTGATGGTAGATCAGGACTTCTTCTCTTATATATTTAGAATATTTAGATATAAGATATATGTATTATATATCATGCGAATATTATTGCCTAATCTTTTTTAGGGGAAAGGGTTTTTGACTGTTCCGTAGGTAAATAAGTACTTAATCTCATCGTAGGTAAGTAAAAATCGTGCTAAGCGTTTGAAATTTTTGAATTACGTCAGCTCTAATTTGATTGGAAATATATGAAATCGGCATGTCTAAAATGTACAGCGCGTAATACGTAGATTAAGTAGAGTAATAGTAGAGCATAGTATTACACTTTATGTGCTACTTTTTTATTACTAGGTACCTAAACTATTCGATCTATCTTCAAATATAAAGGTTTGACGACTGAGTTTTGATAATTCTTGATTTGTTCAAGAGACACGATAGTTCCTAGTTTTAGTCCTAGAAGTATAGTTTATGATGTTATGAATGTTTCAAGTCCTTTGCCACGCTAACATGCACGTATTTATACGGCAGCATTGGGCAACTAATAGCACAATGAGTGCTAACAAGTTGTGTCGAAAGTGCTTGCGCAAGTGACTTTTCAGCGGCTGTTCGATTGAAATATTAAAAGTGCCAGCTGGCTTTCGTTGGCAAGTACTTAGCTAAAGGCCTGTAGTTCTTCTCAACTTACAAACACTAATCCTAATAAGGTCGTAGAATTTCCTTTGTGGTTGTGTAGATGAGATGACAGTGTCTTCAGAAAAGCTAGTGCGTAGGTATACCAGGTTTAGAATGGAATTGCAAGCTGATCTAGACTTAGGTTCTTGAAGATGCAAGTGAGATAACGAATGATCTATAATAAATTTGACAATTTTATTTTATAGAGCGGGTTTTAATTCTTAGATTAGAAATAGTAGATTGTTAACCAAGGGTTGAAATTACACATTTCAGACGAGATATTTTGGTCAATAATTCGAGGCTGAAATGGATGGTTTCACCCGAGTTAAACACTAGGGTGGGTCGAAAGTCACGAATTTCGGAGTACCGTAATGTAATAATACGGCTCAAAAGTTGTTGTGTATTCTGTAAATTACACGAATAATAATTAAAAAAATCTAGATTTAGACCCGCACATTGCAGCCGCCAAAAATGGATGTTAAGGCCTAGATTATATAAGTAATTAAATAAATTATTTGACAATTATGTTAATAATTTATTACTTGTAAATTAAACTATAATGAAGAAAAATTGTACTGAGATTTTTTGTTATTTTCAAAATAGTTGACATTATAGCATTTTGAAGTTTGATAGCTTTAAATATTATGGCATAAATAAAGCAATATGCTGTAATTATTTAAATTTGTGCTACTACTTTTTAAATAAAGCTTGAATATAAGAGCTAATCTAAATATTACAGGAAAGATTTGTTTTCTTCAAAAACGTACGGTATTTATGTTTTTAATGGTACCCAATAGTACCAAATAGCCTTAAAATTATTATAAATATTGTTTCTCTCCTCGTGTTGATTTAATTGATATATTTTTTGTTGCTATTGTCTGTGTTTAGACCACTGATGATCCGTTAACAGCTTTAAATCATAATTTTGCCGCTTTGAGCACATCAAAATGCATTTTACATAAAAGGCCGATTCTCTAGTTTGACTACATGATGACAAAATATGATTCATGTGTAAAATGTAATAAAAACATATATATTTTTAATATTTTTATATTTCCAAGCTTTCGTCAAGATGACGATGTCAGCTCCAGCAAGCCTCTCACTACAGTACAAATTCTTAGCTGTAATTAAAAAAAAAACGAATAAAAACAAAACAAAAATTTGTATACTTATTTCCAAAAAAAATCCGTATACAAACCTTGCAGCCTTTGACAAAGGATCCGCTAAAATGGACTGAAAAACCCCAACATGCAAAAGGGAGAAGCCCCAAATTCTGTTCAACTTCTCCGTTTTCTCTTGAGTTCGAACACACTCCACCAACAAGGGTTGCACATCTTCGATAGTTCCGCACTCCTCACAATTGGGCGACTCTGTCTTCCCAAATCCGTTGAGTGGAGCGTGTCTGGACCGGAGACAAAAAAAATGAAAAAAAAATAGTATTATTTACTGATAATGATTTAAATAGTTTGGAATTAAATATTTATTATCCCCTCGTCAGTGAGGAGTACGATTTTAGCGCCGCTTTTTTTAAACCGTCGTCTGTGGCGACGGCGAAATCGGTACTCATAGGCTGTGCCGACTTTCTTCGTGAATCGTGTATTGGTCTTACTTTAACCTATTGAAACGTATAGCCAATGAAGCAAGACAGTTAGCAAGCGGTAATTTGAATATCCAACTGTGAAAAAAAAATCGGTTTGTTGTTAGTCAAAAACTACAGTTGTTAAAGTAAGGAGTGTTTATGTTTAGTGCCAGTATTTGAAAAAATACGGTGTATTATAGTGCAGTGAGGTGATATATTGTGAATATGTACCTAAGTAATCTTTTGTTTTTTATGAAGTTAAGGTGCATTTTAAACCATTAACTGTAATAAACCTCTTAATTAATACAACATACCTAACCATGGTCAGAAATGCCTGCACGTTTTCTTGCGCTTTTCTAATATCTTAATATTACTAAAAAATAATCAGATTTGCGTTGTGTCGTATATTTATTTCAAATTATTGTAATGGATTAATACAACCGAAAGTAATAAATAGATCGAAATAAGTAACGATCGCCACAAGGTCCGGTTTTAGCTTCGCAACAGCCAAGGAGATTAGTAGAACGGACCGCGCCACAGCGGTGCGCTTACGTCACTAACCCATGGATACGCCACGAATACTGTCTTGAACTATTTACTTTTGATTACAATCTTTATTTAATTTGCCATGTTCGAATATATATATATATATACGAACATGGCAAATATATATATATATATATATATATATATATTTATGTCAGTTGTACGTAAATATGTATGTACGTTGTCCTTCAAAATTTGCGAACCATAGCTACTTGCATCCATCCGATTGAGCTGAGATTTGTCAATTATTATAGTACCATCGAGCTGATCTGATGAAGGATTCGCAAAAACTAGTCCGTATGGCAATTCTGCAACTGTACTGGGATGATGCTAGGATGACGATGAATTTTAGGAATCTCCCTATATGCAGTACTTAAGGCAAATAAAATGGTGTCGGTATGTCCATACTAATCATACCACTCTTTTCGAATATTTTTACGTGATTTTTGTTGAACTGATATTAATGGTATTATTCTAATGGATAGTGTTTTTAATAAAAATAGCGAGAAATCAAATTTCTCTGGTTCAAAGTGGTCATTTTGTATGAAAAAAAATTTGACCTCTTTTCGTCATCTCGCACATGATATCTACTGCACCTACAATAAAAAAGACTTTGGTTACATCAAGCTGATGACTTTAATTTATTGTTTATGTATGAAGTGAACACATACAGTATTAAATCACTTGAACGTGTGATTTGGAGCTCATCTAACCACGTTTTGAGTATAGGCGCCATTTTGGTAAAATGAAGTATTCTTTTTAATGAATGAATGCTTTCCTTTTTAAAATTTATTCACGAGCCCGACATTTTAAGTTTTCCTAAGGTGTATATTACTAATTATTTGAAATTAAACTCATTAAATAAGCCAGAAAGCTGTTTTTATTTATTAAAAAGCCCTAAAATATGTCGTCAATTTCGATACCCTGGCAATGAGGTCAGTTATACCGTCATAATACAACTAAATTGTTATGAGGATACATAGTTAAAGTTAGATAATTTAATATAGATTAAGTTTATTTCAAAGTCTAGGCTATAATATTGTCAAAAAACTGAAGAAAATGTGATTTTAGCAAATCACTACACCTTAGATTGCTAGTCTGTGGAGCAGTTAAAATCGGGTTCCACAGACGTGCGTTATGTAGCCATTTTTATTTTCCACAGCTGAGAGATTAAGGAGTGAAATGAATAATAATAATAATAATACCTAGACTTGGCACACGAGGTGACCGCCATGTGGGATGTTGATTCAACGATCATTGTCCCGATAGTCGTCTCTGCGAACGGTCTAATAGCGAAGAGTCTCGACCAACACCTCAAGAGACTCTCGCAAGATGGCTGGGTCAAGGGTCAGATACAGAAGGCGGTACTCCTGGACACGGCGCGGATAGTCAGGAGGTTCCTCTCTCTGTCACCCTAACCACCGGTAGCTTAGGCCCCGCCTCGCTGCCGGCGGCACCCTAGGTTAGGATTTTATAATATTTTTATGTTTTGTAAGTGTATTTTTATATTTTACTTTTTATAAAGATATTGTAAAAGCCTGACCTAAGAAGGAAAATAAATAAAGAGAATAATAATAATATACTAAACAAAATAAAAAAAAAAACTAATAAATATTTTTTTATAGTAACAGCCGTGCGGGGGTCTAAACCTAGATTTTTTTATTATTTTCCCTGTAATCTACAGAATACATAGCAACTTTTGAGCCCTATTACATTACGGTACTCCAAAATTCGTGAATTTCGACCCACCCTATTAAATACTGCTTTCATTCGGAATACGAGGAAACTAAAAAGAAAAATTAAGAAATGCAAAAGCATTTTCTGAGTCAGTGAAATTTCTGAGTCATATTGAATCCATTTTAAAATCATTTTTGTATGGACCTTTTTGGCGGGAACTGTTGGCGGATGTCAATAGTGTTGGGTATGGATCATTTCCTGGAAGCGAATCTGTAGAGTAATTAAATAACTTATATTTAACAAAAGAATGCTTATAATTTATTGAAAACATTAAAAAGTATCAATAACATTTTTATTTATTTCCATAATTTAAATTTTGAATTTCTTCGTAATTATCCATAAGCTACAAAAACAACTACTTACTATTTAAGTCGTGGTCTCCTGGGGAAAAAAAATAACAATAGCATTCTTTAGTAATGAGCCCGGGGATCCCCGGCACCGGCAGACGACGGGTTTGGCAGTGTGGCTGATTAAGTTTCTGCCAATTTGTTTTTTTTTATGGCACGCTTAATATATTTAAGCCAGTCGTTTAAAATGTACCTATTTAAACTTATTTACCTATTCTGCGCCTCGGGCTCCCTATCCGTACTTCTCACATGTGTCCTTGCGGGAGTTTGGTTGACCCACAGGGACATCACGGACTATCTGCCAAAAAAGCGTTGGCCGCTTTTCCAGGCATGCCGCTCTGAATGACATCATCCACCGGTCTCTAAGCCACGGTCAACGTGCCATCTGTTCTTGAACCAATTGGCATCGCTAGAGACGATGGCAAGAGGCCGAATGGGATGTCCCTCATCCCGTGGAAGGTGAGTAAGGCGCTAGTCTGGCATGCTACCTGTGTAGACACTCTGGCGCCTTCTCATCTCCACGGGACGAGCAATCACCCAGGTGCGGCGGCCGAAGAGGCGGAAAAGCTCAAAAGGCACAAATATAGGGGTTCCAGTGAAAGACCTTTCTAAACGGCTGGTGGATTCCACGGGGGATCATAGAGCTGGCAGCTTCCTCGCTCAATGCATCAGAATAGCGATTCAGCGAGGAAATGCTGCCAGCATCTTATGCCTAAGGGACCAAATATTTAAATATATTTTAGTTTAGTTTAGTTTTAATTTTTGTCATTATTCTCATGTTATTTTTGTAATAAAAAATTTGTGTTTCACTTTAAACAACAATATCTATCAGCTTTTATTTCGTTTTTATTACCATAATTTAAAATATTAACTTTTAATAATTATTAACACATATTGAAATCAATATTTTATTACGGAGGTGGCTGTACAGGTTTCTGCCATTGCTCATTTTTTTTATAATTTTCAACCCATAGATCTGCATCTTAGGTCATATAATGACATACATTCAGAGTATGAGTAATGAAAAAGTGATTAATAATTTGAACAACGCCTTGAAGCGCTCAATGGAAGATCAATTTATTCGCGCGCTGTTTTGTGTGTCAATGCAGTTTAGAAAAGAAAAACATGCCGCCAAATTATACATTTGTACGCCGTGGAATTTATCATTAATCTTGGGTGGATGCCTCACTTGATTTATTTTCTCGAAATCGAAGTGAAAAGTAGAGTGTATAACTCTGGTCTAAAAGACATATTACCTCGCGGCTATAATTTTCCCTCACTTTGTTCGGAAAATAACTATCTCGTGGTGATATGCCTCATTTTAGACCCGTTGTCATACAATCTACTATTATAGGCTACCCGTAAGTAAGGATTTTGTTCTTAAATTGGAAGACAATTTGATTGTTGCCACTTCACGTCTTGCCCGTTGTTATAAGAAATTGTAAAGCTGATAAAAATCGGGCTTAAATATCTCTTGGGATGATTCTTTTGGTCACACTCGTAGGTTGCCTCACTTTATCCCTGCAAACATAGGAACTCATGAGTCGCCTCGCTGGACAAGCTACTGGAACGAGTAAGAGAATGTATATATTTTTAGTACCCTGATAATTATGAAAAATTCAAGGAAACCCAAGCACTTCCATACCGCCAAACATAACAATAAATGCAAATAATATACTCTCCCAATACAATAAAGTAAAGGTCAAACAAATCTGCTCGCACATTATGATGCAACGGATAACAGCATACAAGTTTAATAATAGTCATTATTCCCCAAGCCACAAGGTTGAGGATAGAGCAAAATTCAGTAGCAATGTGAGGTGTGGGTCACTGCGATTTAATCTTGAAGCTGAGAACAAATTGCTTGTTTTAAATTGAAGTCAAATGCGAATTCATTTAATGAAATAATATAAATATTGCTAACTCATTTGGTAATGGTACTTGACCAATAGTCTAATTTGAAAATGAAAAAAGTTTATTTCGGTTATTTATGATTTTAACAACAATAGAAAAGGTTGGAGCCTCCTATTAAGCAAGTAATTTTGCTTGTATCAGGAGACACTGCTCTTCCAAACAGTAAGAAGTGGTCAATCAACCATAATAAACATTTTGACGCTTAAGCAGTTACAGATTTATCTTATTTTAATCGTGTATAATAATCTATATTTTGTGTGTGTGTGTGTGTGTGTGTGTGTGTGTGTGTGTGTGTGTGTGTGTGTGTGTGTGTGTGTGTGTGTGCGTGCGTGTGTGCGTGTGTGTGTGTGTGTGTGTGTGTGTGTGTGTGTGTAATGTGTGTGTAGTTTTGTGTATGGATGTATTCTTACAGAGAAGGATTTACTAAATTATGATGTGAAAGATAATAGTGCCTCTGTTTCATCTAATTGTAAAACGATTCCGCCTTTCGTTATATGAGATGAAAAAAATTCTATGAAATATAACTATGGATTAAGAATTTAGGTCTACTATAAACATACGATAGTACAGCAGGCGCGCGTAATTGACTTAAAGCAATTTAAAAACGGTTATAAAAAAAATGCCATTAAATTAACTTACTGAATATGTATGTATAGTTAATTTTATCTCATGACGCACATCTATAGTACTTTACTACAGAGGCCGAGAAGCAAGGGGTTGCCGGGCGAGTACATATAGACGGTCGAGCGTAGCGAGGCCGGATAGTTACGAGGTTGGCAACCCCCTTTCACGCCGAGGTATGTATAGTGCTTTTCTCAAACATTCAATGAAATAAATTAAAAATACTCGAAGAAATCAAACTTTAATTTCTAAAGAAACTAAAAGTAAATAAGAAAAAAATATAACTAACATATATATTACTATTTATTTCGTTCAATTTCCAACTCGAATTGAATCGAACATATTAGTATGTTTTTGTAGTAGTGTTTTATACACTACTACAAAAACATACTAATATGTTCGAAAGCACGTTTCTGAACGAAACGTTAGGATCGACTGTGGGATTGACCTATCCTATGGAACGACACTGACAGCTTGTCATTCTGTTAATTGTTAAAAATTATAACCTCTTTTAATATTTTTATGAATGCTTATCTCTAGATGGGTAGATAAACTTATTTAGGCCGGGTTTTATAAAGATCCATTAGGTCAAATGTCAGATCTCAGTAACTCAGTACATTTTTTGACATAACAAACCGACATAAGATCTAACGAATCTTTATAAAACCGAGCCTTAAGAAAACAATTTAGCGTTATAGTCTAAACTGTCAAAGAATAATGTTAGTTTTTCTTCATCGCTGTTGTCATTTGCGTCGGAACTCATATTTAAATAGGTAACAAATTCAACAACGCATAAATGCAATTACAGAATTAAAAAAAAACAATTTTGTCTCCAAAATGATTTAAAAAATACCTTCACGGTTTGTTTAGACATTTTTACCGTTAATATTTAGATGAAATATTTTAAATGTGTATTTTTGAAATTAAATTTGCAATTAAAATGATTGGACTGTGTTAATAATGTGTTATTTATTACGTTCATGTCAATTTCATATAAATAAAACAGCAAAATATATAGCAAACATCTTTTATTTATTTTTTTAATAATCGCAGTGGCAGAATGTCATGACGAACCAAATAGTAGATTGTATGACAAGGGTCTTAAATGAGCCATATTACCACGAGATAGTTATTTTCCCGAACGAAGTGAGGGAAAATAGTTCGAGGGGTAATATGGCTTTTAGACCAGAGTTATACACTCTACTTTTCACTTCGATTGCGAGAAAATAAATAAACAAAGGTTAACCCACCCAAAATTAACAATAAATTCCACGGCAAAGATATATACTTTTGCAGCATGATTTTTTTTCTATACTCCTTTGACACACAAAACATAAACACTGCAGTTCGCGCGCAACATTCACGCGCGAAAAAAGCTAACTGACCATCCATTAAGCGCTTCAAAGTGTTGCTCGAACGATTTAACCACTTTTTTAATTATTGTGAAATAGGGACTACTACAAACTTAATCTTTAGACTCTTTAGAAAAATTAATTATGTTTCCAGATTGGTCGATTTTAATAAAGCTGTATTCTGGTTGGTTAATATCCAATACCAAATATTTTTTTAAGAGTTAAATTATTGTTCTGTGATTGGTGGATTTAATAGGTGAAGTATTTTGATTGGTCAAATTCAAATGGTTTGTAAATCATAAATATGTATTCATATTTTCCCTAGGGGTTAAATGTACTACTTTAGCCCCGCTTGACAAGTCTAATATGACACACTTTTCGAGCATGAGAAGTGAAAAAGCAATTAATTGCTTATGGCTGAACCCCGTGATGCTGTGTCACAAATAAATGTGAAATGGAAATTATATTCTTCTCCCGTCGTCTAGGTCGTAGGCTCCGTCTAGCCGCACCCTAAACGAGACACTTCAGCGCCGAGGATCCCCGTTCATAGACAGTTTTCGCTACAAAGCGGAAAAAGCGCGTAGCACTCGTCGGCAATGAATGTAATAACCAGTATAAGTATGCCAATAATGTATGTTAGTAGGTACGTTAGGTACATTTACTTATTGAACAGACATGAAAACAAACATACACATTACGGTGGTATTACATTTTCATTGTAATAATCCTTACTTCTTCAGGATAAACAATTATTTCCATGAGCAAATCAAACGTCCCCATTGAGCTCGTAGGGAAGGTCATGGTTGCGAAATGTTCGGTATTCCGAGCACCGTTCCTTTCGGACCATGCATTGTTATAACTCGTAAAAGCAATGTGAATGAGGCTTTGTCTGTTCTTTGCATTTATGGTATGGAAATGTATGGAAATTTTATGGAAAATTTGAGGTCACTTTAAATGTTTAAAATAGAGTTAGACTGCAAAAGAATTTTAAGGCCTTAGTCAAAATTATTGTAAACAAGTTAATGAGTGGAACTTCATGGGTCACGCTTTTCCAAATAAAGAAATAGATTTGCATAACATACAAAACTGTAATAAAACACTAATTACTACATTTGAAAAAAATATAGAGAAACCGTCTCGCATGTACAAGTAATGTTTCAGAAGGTTAGTGAGCAGGTTATAGAGGTTCTATATACAATGGAATATTTACGGGGGTCGAAGTTGCACCACGTCTGTAGGGGAGTACCCACCGCTACCCTACACATGTCCCCTGGGTGGTGCTAGAAGTGCAACAAAAAACTGGTAACCGTACTGTCTTCTCGAAGATCTCACGGTTTGAATAATTGTCATACGATAAATAAATAAGTAATTATTTACGTAATAGTACAGTAACTAAAATCTTGGTTGACCCTACCTTATTTCTAGGTACTTTGTTTAAATATGAATCATTATCATAAAACGTGTAAATTATACATCTGATTATTATTTTCTATTTTGCAGGTAAGTATCAGTCACAAGGGATCGAGTCAATACAGCCTGATTATCACATCACTAACAAATCTTTACGTACCTACATACCGAGTATACACAGGTAAAATTATTAAGAGTATACTTAATAGTAGGTAATCCAGTAACTTTATACATTCAGAGCTTGCGTTAAATCCGGTAGTTCAGATTTTTTGCAGACTTGTTTATGATGTTGGCCCAATGAATAATCCAAGTATGACCTCGAGCGCCGAATGAAACTTTGTCAAAAATATAAAAACCGATTATAACCCTAAAGGACTAGTTGCTGATAGTACCTACTCAGGACGTTTTTAAAGTAGACTTAATTTGATACAATAAGGCCGGGTTTTATAAAGATCCGTTAGACCAAATGTCAGATCAAATTTCAGTAACTCAAGTACATCTTTTGGCATTACAAACCGACATAAGGTCTAACGGATCTTTATAAAACCGAGCCTATGAGGCTAAAATTGTCTTTGAAGATTGAAGACCCAATAGTTTCCGCGATTAAAGCCTTTCAAAGTTTGCGAAGTCCGAAGACAATTCTAGTCTCATATTGTAGCAAAAGGTAGTATTAGAAACTAGTCCCTTAGTTATAATCAGTTTTATAGAATTTTCTAAAAAAATGCCCAAAATGGATTAAAAACCGATTATAACCCTAAAAGACTAGTTGCTGATAGACTGATAGTACCCTCTTAGGACGTTTTTAAAGTAAACTAAATTTGATACAATATGATTATAAAATTATTTCTGTAGACCAAATAGTTTCCGAGATAAAGGGTTTCAATGTTTATAATTTTTTCGAATTTCACAAACTTTGAAAAGCTTTATCGCGGAAGCTATTGGGGCTACAGAGACAATTCTAGTCTAATATTGTAGCAAATTTAGTATTCTCTAAAATCTTTCTGAAAAGGTACTGTCAGCAACTAAACATTTAGGGTTATAAATTTATAATCGGTTTTTCGGTTTTTAACATAGTTGCGATCGAAACTCAAGGTCACATACTTCGATTGTTCATTAGCCAACATCGTAAATAAGTCTGCAAAAAATCAATACTACCGACTTTGACACACACTACTCGATACTTTCAGGCGACAAGGTTACTGGATTATAGTTTTATAGTGGCAATTTCAACTTGCTTTGAAGCATAGGTAGGGGGCGGGATAAATGATCTACCTAACTTTAGATGTATTGTCAAGATTGTAGCTTATTTCGGGCTAAGCCGTAATGGTCCAACAGTAACCACTTAACTTAAAAAGGTTAACTAAACACGAAAACAATTATTACAGAATGCTAATTGTAGTACTTAGTTTGTTAAATATCTGCGAATGTAGCTGCCGGAAACATTTAACTATTTAGCAATAAACAACGTGCAAACATGCTTGTGGGTAAAGGAAAAGGAAAAGATTAAAATTTGTTGAGATGTATAGCTACGGCCATAAAACAGACTGTAGACGTGGGTTTTGGATTTATATTAATATGAGAATTAGTGAGATTGATAGTCTCACGGATCGGAGTGGCATCTTCACCAGAGAATAAATAGCAATTAGGGTACTTATCGCGTATGGGATACCTTATAAACAATTATATCTTAGCGCCTGACAGGTACCTAGTCAAAATTTACGATTTACTTTATTGCTGTTTATCAAAACAAAATTGTATAAATGCAACATATTGTGATGACTCTGAGCAACAAACTTACCATTCTCTCAGCACAGTCGAGTCAACACTGAAGCTAGCATGTGGACGGTGGGCCACAACCTGGAGCGCATGAATCATAAGTTCACTGCGAGACCTTTAGCCGTTTTCCGGTGATATTTCCAAACCCGTTCCAAAGGTTGGTCTGGGTATAAAAATAGTAGAAGGCTGATGCCTCTGTAATAGGAATATTGTAGTTGGGTGAACCGAACCTCACCGGACCTTACTTATTTCGTAGCGTTACTTTATACTATTTTTATTTATTTATTTATGCTTAGATTTGACTAATGAATAACCGAAACTAGCTGCTTGTTCCCGATTCATTTTAGGAGCACAGTTTTATCTATGGTAAATTGTCTGATATATCATAATATGATTACACTATGCAAAAATTTCGTGTTCTGGTCTTGTTTTCCCCTGTGTCCCTTTTTCTTCGTCTGAGTTTAAGTTTGGAGTAGAATCATTTTCATAAATACACCATCAATTTATATTAAGCACCAGTGACCCCCCCCGGCTTCGCACGGGTGCACTATTTAATGGATGTTATTATACATATAAACCTTCTTCTTCAATCACTCTATCTATTAAAAAAAACCGCATCAAAATCCGTTGCGTAGTTTTAAAGATTTAAGCATACATAGGGATATAGGGACAGAGAAAGCGACTTTGTTTTATACTATGTAGTGATTACCATTACACGCAAATAAATAACTATAAAAATAAACATCTCTCAGGCCCTATTTTATATTAATGATTTACCAATAAAACTGCCCTCAAATGTAATTAATCCCATATCTCCGAGCGTCCGAACATGGCTACAGCCTTGGGACGCCTTTCTAATACCATTCCTCGGATACGCTCCGATCCACTAGGTTTCATTCATTATTCAACATTTAGAGCATACCAATATAGGTACGAGCCCTTTATGCTGTGCCTACTAGACACTGTAGAATGCGAATATCCATTTGTAGAGTGTTCCGTGTAAACCTCTGAATTTTGCCCAGGATAATGACCCACTTGGTTTTCTAATCGCTTTACTGGGCCCGGCCTATACTTAAAACTACAGTCAGTATACAAGGCATCCAGCTGTTTTATATTTTATATGAGATTACAGCGAATGTTCATGAATCACGACATATGTACGTAAGTGATAACTTGAATACATGTCCGGTAAATCCTTAGGGCGGGTCACATCAGCATGTACGATTACAGACATCGCCGACAGCTGTCATTCTATAAAAAAGTTGTCAAACTTTCCACACCTACAATGAAATGTCATTCATTATTATCGCAGTATGCAGATACGGAAGTATACCCAGTGGGTTATATTATCCACTTTATAACTGGCAATCATTTTACCGCTTATTTTCTCGTTCTATATACTGTTTTCCTGGTACGCACTTAATAACATTATTTTATTTTATCTTAACAATAATAGAGTGATCGTTATCTTTTACCTTTTCACTGTACAAGATCATGTTTTTTACTTTTAATAGGCATCCGGCCTGCAGTGTGCAGAGACGGACACGCGACTGTTACGCAAGGCGTGCGCAATTATTTCTATGTGAATTAGTTGAAACAATACGAGATAGCTCTATGACACGATACTCTGAGATAGTACTGTCCTATTTAGATCGACAGTGTCTAGATCGAGATTTTTGAGTAAAAAATGCATCATTTCCCGCGAGCTCTCGAGTATGAGCACAATGAGGTAAGGCAGGCATTTGCCTGGTAACACTTCGAATCTCGAACGAATATAGAGCTAGGCCGGTCAGTAACTCGGTTGCGACTGCTCTGTTGCGAGCGTTCATAGGCCACAGTGTGAAATGCTTATACCACCAGGCAGTACTGGTTTGTCAACGTTATGGTATAAAAAGAGGTAATGTAACATGTACCTACATCCGTATGATTAGTCTTATTAGGTTTATTTTTGTTCATCTCAAATTGCAAAAAGAAGACACATCTCCAAGCACTACGAACATATAATTTCAACCACGTGTGCATAACATAAACGTAATTGTAACTTTCATAACGACAACAATACCATGAAATCTACAAACAGAGATATTTACATCTCATTTCCACTTTCACCAAATTTCTGAGTTGCACAAGAGATATACTTTTAATAACTATAACGGATGTAGCGTGTCGTAAAAGTTTACTTCCACCTTAATCGTGGCCTTGGAGGTGCCAATCTCATAGGCGTATAAGGTTCATATTAATATTATAACGTTTGTTTATAGCTTGCCCATCATTAGTGCGACTAGTATAAGGACGGGGCATAAAATGCACGGTAATTGTGCCAACGTAAGGGGAACTGGTTCCGCGGGGTCAAGATTAGTGAAAGTCGTCTCGTACCGTACACAAGTTTCAGTGAATATACCTACGCTGGTTCGTTAGGTACTTATAAATATCTCCATACAATTAAGACCTGCACTTTACCGTGCCATGCCCCTAGAGAACATTTAGTAAAAAGAAATACTAAGTCGCTATACCCTGGGTATTGCTCTTTATTTGGTAAGGCGTATGGCAATGTCGATTATGTCCAATACATGACTGTTGCAGATTGAGTAGATGGAGTATGCCAACAACTTATCTACAATTGAAAAGAAGGTAAAATCATGTTAGTATAGATAGAGGAATAAGTACTTCGCTAAAATCAAAACTATGTAATTGCTGTTATCATAAAATAAATACCATATATAGTGAATCAAGCCAGGTCAGCGCGTGACGTGAGGAGCGACTTGACCACGAATCTGTCAAAACAATACAAAAACGCCGGCTCAAAAGAAAACAAACTGACAGCTGACACATTGACGTAACGTATGGGAATCCGACCCAAGGGCAAGCGGTCACGCACAACCTGGTGGCTAATTACTATGATTCAAGATGGCGGAATCAAGGTCAGGTGAAAGCGCGGGAAAAACAATCGATTGAGTTGCCATAAACATATTACCAAGTATGATTTTTACTAAAATAGGCACGTTAGGTATCGACTTGCGGAAAATGCCCCGCAAAACTAACTAACAAGATAAAACTTTGAATTAACTTAGAATGTAAACTGATTTAGATGATTAAATGATTACAACTAACAAGATACTACGGATTTTTACTAGATTGAAGTAGAAATCTACGTTTGATAAGTTGGTAGTCTGTGAATGTAACGCAATTATACCGAGGATAAATTGAAAATTATTGAGGATCAATTATTCTTCAGAGGGAAAATGAGAATGTAAAGCGGTGACTTATATCGACAATGTGTGATTGGTTCAGGCTAGATACAAACCGGGGATGTGATTGTGATTATTATAAATTGATCGGGTTTGATTGATTCAATAGACTTAAAGGTTAAGGTTGCGTCGATTGTTTGCGTTGACACAGATTAATTCAATGCATTTAATAGATTTATCGATGTAGATGTAAATTTTATTAAGCCGTGTTTAAAAAATAAAGTCATTGAAAATGTGCACAAGATGTGTATTAAATTATAAAAGATTACGTATACCTAGTAATATCTTAATAAGCAGGTATCGGAGTAATGCCCACGTTAACCTTTTCCTTCGAGTAAAGTTCATGCTTCTAGCATACTGATGATTGATGACATTTGAGATCGTTGCACAGTTAGTTTAGTCATCACTTACACACGGGCACATACATTTAGTTACCCATGTCAACTACATTACCATGATGATTCGTATGTTCCTTTGAGTGTTGTATGTTCCTTTCAATCTGGTGTGACATATTTTAAGAGACTGATTATGAGGACGATTGAGAATAGAAGAGGAAATATGTAAGATCAATGTAGTGTTGTTTCAATCAGAAGCCCAAAAGATTGGCAGAAAACCGAACAGAATGGCGATTATTGAGCCAACAATAGTCATTAAAAACGATGCTTATATGATGATGATACTTATTTAAATGTGAGCCTTTATTGAGATACCGTTGGCCGAGTTGTATCCAATAGCAATTAATTTTGTGTGTTAGAAGATTCAAAATCCAATGGCAGTTTTATAAAATATCGGTCAGCACAGATGATCTCCACTATACATAAACAAATAGATACTGGAAATTGTAATACTTGCGCCATCTATATTTCGCAAGTTATAATCAGTGAGAGCGCTATGGTGGTCAGATTCACATGGTTTAATATGCGCGAAGGAAAACTACTACTGCACTAAAGTTTTTAAAACGTTAATAGCAACAATTAACACGGGTTAGTTAAGCTCGAATACAAGGCCGTTTAAGGTGTCAAATCTCTTAACGATTCGAATGCCTGGTCACTACGATCAGTAATATGGGTTCTGGGAACCCTCAAGAGACCCTAATACATGGCGGTGGGGAAGATGAGCCTAGAACTAGAAGGCGCATGTGTTGGTGCGACCATATACCCCATTATCATTGAGAAAGCTTTCCGCTAAATAACTGACATGATGAAATGCAGAACTGCTAGGATATAATCGGCTGTGTCCCGAACCTTAACAGTGAGGGGCTGAACGTAGAAGAAGATATCGTTTACATAGACTTAAACAACCAGATCAATTATTTTTTTGGTATCCTCGAATCTAAATTCTTACAAATATTAATTACATCATGAAGCGGTGTATAATATAGTACAATCATAAAGCTCGATTAAAAACCGATTACCGATAAAAGCTTCTCTTAATTGATCCGCTTTTGAAACGTTAAGCTGCGTTCTTTACTTCCGATACTTAATGGAATCGACATTTTAGTATTACATCATATTCGCACAGCGTCAATCCTCTACCTCTAAAGTCAGGATTAATCTAATCCCAGCATACTTGATTTGTATTCTTGCCCGTCGTTCCTACGGGATATTTAAAACTATGTCCGTCATGCATGCTGCACGCACGCTTACAATAAAAGACATATACGTATAGTGTTGTGTTCCTTGTGAATAAAGTCGCTAGATTTCCTAAAGATACATTTACACATAACACAATAAATCCTCCAATAAATAAAGCCGGGAACACTCAAGTGCTTTCAATAGCAAGGTGTCTGTTATACTAGAAGAATGAACAATTTCCCTCATAGGGTCCCTCGTACACGCCATCTAAACTGTAATTATTTGCAGCGTATGGTAAATGACGTGTTAAATAGGTGCGTAGAACGTTACGTTACATATCAACTCCATATTCAACGTTGTAAACATTACTCACCTACTTAAAAACATTAAGTAATTGTCTAAATAAAATCAGTATCACTTTCACTACGTGACACATGACATTACGCATGCTGCGCGCGCGTAGAAAGCCACTCCTGCGCAGTTTCGTTTTCACAGGCGTCTGACCGCCGCACCGGTTTGATGGGCCTTGGCCATGGGATAAACTGCACATTAGTGCATCATTTCTTTACTCTTGACTAAGTAGTATGATATTAACGAGATAGAGGACTGTCCAAAAATAATGCACTAATTAATGTAACTAATATTATAATCAGTGTAATCAATTTATACAAAGTGACGATATCAGACTCCCCGCTCCATTTTGTTTTCATTATAATTGAGATAGTCAAAAATGTAATTTCGAAACATTGATAAATAATAGCATGTCGTCGATTGTCCGATATAGATTACCAATCGATACATCGATATTCGGCTCTATCATTACCGGACACTTACGAAATCGAATATCATTAATAATCATTTTATTTTATTGTTAGTTTGTTTGGTTTTGTAATGTGAGTTAGTTACCTACATTTCTATGTCATGTTTGGTTATACCAAAAGCCTATAAGGTACAAATATGAATAATCCGTGCTTGACCAGAAGACTGAGTATTCTTTAGCGGGATGTTGATGTGGTTTCTGTCTTTAATTTTGTTTATAAGTCAATAGTGATGGTGACAAATATTTATTGTCTTTG
The DNA here is from genome assembly GCA_963556455.1 of Epiblema foenella. Classification (NCBI taxonomy): domain Eukaryota; kingdom Metazoa; phylum Arthropoda; class Insecta; order Lepidoptera; family Tortricidae; genus Epiblema; species Epiblema foenella. The sequence continues at coordinate 21,030,296 of OY747096.1, read as the reverse complement.
GGAAGCTCTTTTTAAAGAAGATCTATCGTGCGTATATTTCACTTGACTTAGTGCTATGATTACCTACTACTTATGATGCATATACTCATATGATATTGCGTTTAAACCAGGTACTAGAAGTCATAGAGCGCAAACTGTCACGTAATTTCGAAAGTCTTACACACAATGCTTCATAAAATACCGTAAAAAAAGTTTCACAACTCTTATCTATGCATAGGATACTAAATAGACATTGTATGTAAAGCCTACGATTACCGATGATTATCTGGATCGTGGTTCGATACGGTTCGGTTACGACAGAAGTGAGTCCGTCGTGGCAATCGCCGTAGCACGACTGAACGGTACTAGGGGATAGATTAAAAGTAATTATCTGTTATCCATATAGCTGGTATCAGTCAGTACGCACTATCTGTATCAGATACCTACTTCTCAGAGATTACTGTTTGTTGTGTCACCGGTGTCATGTTTTACTGTCTGTCATGTAGTGCAGAGACTAAATTAGATAGCTTAATTACCAAATCAGGGTTACTAAGCAGCAGTAAATAATTCGGGTAAAATGAAATTGCCTTAACGTCATAAACTTTAAGAAATTACCACAAATGGCTCACGCGCCGATCATTGCAGCCACGATCTGCTACTGATTTATAGAGCAAAAGTGGCGTTTATAGGTAAGCCCCAGCAGGAGACCAATCTGACTTAGCACATGGAATACCAATACGATAGGTGTCAATGTATTGTGTAATATGCTCGTTTATACGAGGGCTAGGCTAGCTCAGGTATCTGATCCAATTGATTTTGGCGTTTTCGGTTTCGCCCAAATCTGGGGTTATGTGGATGTGGAATCAAGTTAGTGAAAGTCTTATTGCTAGTTTACTAACCCTAGCCGAATTGAGCAGGCTCCGGGAAAGAAACTTAGTTAATTCCGGCCTGAGTCGAAATAATAGTATGCGAAGTGTCTAAGTACATTGATCCTAGTGGCGTTTATGGTTAAGTGCCTGAGTGCGGCGGTCGTCGGGGTACAAACACACCGGACTGTTTAACCTTATACCTAATATCTACGTTTGAGAATCTAAACTTAAATAAGTAACACAGAAAAACTGATTCAAATTTAATGGACATGAAATGAATTAACCGGGACAGTTTTCTCAATATGCAATGAAGTCAGAAAAACGCGTTCAAAACTTAATATTATAAGACTTTAGATACAACTTTTAGCTTCTTTTATAATATAGCTTTACATATCTCTTAAGTAATATCGAGTCGGTATTATACCCAGAAAAGGGTCATGACAGAAAGATGGACGTAAAGGTTTCTCTGTTTAGGTATAAAGGTTCTGTTGAATTGCGGAATCTAGTGTCTCCTAATAATTTGTGTCACATGTCAATAGTTATTTGTTCAACAAGAGAGCAAAGTAGATTTTTGCTGCAAGTGTTGATATTGAGTCCCGAGCAAGCGAAAGATTCTATAATTGAATCACGAGCGTAGCGAGTGATTCAAAATTAGAATCTTGAGTGTAGCGAGGGACTCAAAGACACGAGATGCAAATATCTTTGCTCTCGTGTGATACATACAACTTTTCACCTCAGCGGCGAGAACATATAACTCAATGGAATAAAACGCCACATAGAATAAATCAAATCATTTTTATGAAAAAAAATCAAACAACAAATACATGTGAAATAACAAACATTAACTACAATTACTCTTTCCCATAACATTCACTTTATATGACGTTAAGAAAAAGCCCACTGACAACCGTTTTAGAAATGCAACTAGTTTTGGGTACGTTTCAATATGTATAATATTGTGTTTCGTCTTCATCGTCGCTTGAACATCGAATATTGTTCCACATGTTTTTCGGTTGTTTGTTATGGGATAACCTAACTTACTTATACTTATACTTTTTCCGATGTAATGGTTGCTCCTTTATCCGATCGTCATTTATTGAATATTTCGTGTCCCTTTAAATACTTCTGTCGAGACTTTTCGGGCATAAAACACAGTTCAGACTCTTTGACGGCATCTCTCAACTCTTGAGGAGTTAAAACATCGGTTTCGTCAATTTATTCACTCATATTTAGTACAGTTTTTAGTTTAAGTTATGTTTTATATCCAAGAAAACGTAATACTTACGAATAACATTTAAAAAGTTCAATCGCGCTAACTTTTTAAAGAATATAAAATGCGTTCTGAAACTGTATATGAATTTATATTCGTTCACCGTATGAAAAAAACTAAAGACTTATAATAATTAATGTTCGCGATCAATATCGCATTTCTTCATTGTATTTTAAGAATAATGAAATATTAATACGATTATAATAATTAGATATAATATAGGTTTAATATTTTTATACGACTTTAACACGAGTTCGAATTTTATTTTGTTTCGGAACGAGTTTTTCGTTCCCGCTTTTTAGGGGCCTACTACGAAGTTTCGAAGTCGAATGACGAATCGACATAGTTTATCTCTCTCTCTTTTTTGTAACGGAGTAAAAGTGACAAAAAAAAAAAGAAATTTAAATGTTCCAAGTTTGTATTACACCCCGCAGTATGAAAAGATGACCTGTGACTAACCTACGATATGAAAAATTAAAAAGTTAGTTTTCTTCACGCTCGCAGCAAAATTGCATTTTGCTCACTGGTTTCAAGCAGCAAAACCGCCGTGTTCGAGCCACTGAGGTGAAAAATATGTATACGACTGTGCTGTTTCGTGACTCACAATTTTGTATTTCTTTGTCAAGTTTGGATCATCATTCATCTTATATGCGAAATACGAATGTGACAAAACTCATACAAAGTTATGTTTGCCATCAAACAAGTGATCCCACGATCGATTAAGTAGAAAATCCAACGCTGGAACGCAAATATCAGAGTTTGTACCAGAATACGTAACATTGTAGCACTGCGTATATCTGTCGCAAAGAAAAGCCAAATGAGAAATAAATAGCTACAATCAAATGGCAATTGATGTTTCCGTTGTGCTTTCATGTCACATAAATCTACAATGAGAGAGTAAGTAGTACACCAATAGCGTTGGATTTAATATTCGTTTCTAATAAAGTTTTTGATTATGAAGGATTGCAGTTGTCTTTGTATTTCTTGTTTATATAACAACATCTTGTACCTATTAAATTACAAGTGAAAAAATGAAAGGTTAGGTATTATAACAATGTAAAAGAAAAGATCCTATTTATTATTATATTATGAATAGTCTATATATTAATAGTGTAATATAGAAGTAGTAGTCGAAATTAGATTCGTTCAGCCATTTACCGTTGCAGGCCGCGCTTTACTGAATATTACCTAATATTAGGTTCATGCAAAGTGGAGAAAGGAAAGTAGGAGAGCTGGGGTAATGCAAGTATAAGACAAAGATAGTATATTCAACATCATCGATTTGTTATAATAATTGACCGAGTGAAACGAAGGTCTCAGCTTCCGCTTCGACAAAAATGCTTTCGTATGTATGGATTTCCGTTTGTTCTCCTCTACAGCAGGCGAATCACGTAACTTTATGTACTAACGGTAGATAGATTTTACTGACAATTTTGACGTATAAATGTATGAGATGACAATTAAAATTTGACATTAAAATCTACCTAACGGTAGTAAAAAAGTTACGTGATTACCTCGCTGGTCGCATTTCTCAACTGATTCTCGCGAAATTTTGTGAGCAGGTTCGATAACTTTATAGATATTTTTGTCGAGTCAGTTTTGGAAACATATTTTTTTAATGGTTTGTCCTCTTTAGGTCGCATTTCTCAACCGATAATTGAGAAATTTAGTGAACAGGTTATTTAATTATATTGAATTTTTCGTGAAGCGGTTTTTGGAAAATTTCAAATACGTTTTTTTTCTAACACAAAGTAATAAAAAACAATCGCGAGGTCTACAGCTCACAGAGCCAGTGTGTATATGAGGTCACTTTGAGCTCTCGGAGCTCTTCACTGGCAGAGTTTTGATTTTGTTCTATTATTAACACATGAAATAGAAATAGCAATAAACTTTATTGTATAACTGTATACATTATGATGGTGATAACAAATGATAGTCTCAAGAGCTTGCCCCTTTCGGTCGTACAATAGTAATAAGAGGGCATGTGTAAAACTGAAACATGGTAGGAGCCTCCTAGTAGGAGGTATGATTAGTACATTGGTACTATTGAGAAAATTAGCGCGGTCTAATGAATATAATTTTCTGCAACATTGCTTTAATTCCATAATTGGTAAAGTAAATTAAGGCGAGGCTTGTCAATGAGTGAATGAAAAAACAAACACGCAAATTGATAAAAAATTAACTCTTTATACACAGTTCAAGCATTTCGTTTTTTTGTCTGTTGCAAAAACAGTAATCAGTCGGTAGCAAACTACATTGCAGTAAATATGTACTTACTTGGATAATGCAATCGATATGCGGGGCTATCCGGTCAGTGGAGCGTGCTCCATTAGATTTTGCTATACTTTTTGTTTGCTGGACAGCAGCTGAAAACGTTATTTTTATTTACTAGGTAGGTGCTTCACCCGATAAACACAGTTTGCTACTTCGGTGTGACTTATAATATCTATACTGTTTCCGGTTTTGTCAGTAGGTATTCAATTTGTACCTATCTGTTACCAGGAAACGAGAACAGATAATAGTAGTTTATGCAACTGCTACATAATGAGAGGCATTAAAACGGGAGTGTGGTTTTGCACAGCCCTAATAATATCACACTAGTGTTTTAATGCCTAATTATGTACAGTTGCATACACTACTTCATCTACATCCATATATTAAATCCTCTTTCATGTGTTTCGTATGGCCGCGTTGAGCCGTCGTGCGCATGCTTCACCAGATAGCTGGGCCTAGGGGCTTGAGGCTGTGGCGCTGGCGTGCAGGTGTGCTGTTTAAGTTCACGGGCTGTGCAGTTAAATCTCATTAACAGTTCAATTTTGATGCTGTTATGGCCTCTCCGCCCGCCGCACGCCGCCGCAGCCGCCCTGCATATTTTAAAACTGCTCCTTACTCACGGGTTTTGAACATATTAAAGAGGATTTACTACATGAGTGTAGATAAAATTGTTTTATTTCACGAGACGTGGTCCTTTGCGAAACTTACATGTTAATGTATTGACTGCACGTTCGGATAGAGCACAACACTTGATGTATTTTGGGTAATGCCCCCCACAGACAATAATCTGTAAAAGCTAGTTAATGATTAGAATAAATAAATTCCTCGGTTCTTGGACGTCGATCCACTTACCCTCAGGCGGCCACCCACAAAAGTCGATAAAAATAATTACGTCGAACGCAACATCATGACTTGACCGTCGACGCCGGCGGGGAGATGTGGCAACCGAAATGTACAGAACAGGTGTCCGGACTGGACTGTATTGTGAACTCGTACATACATATGTAACGCAATGAGCCTGTCGCAAGGTCGGCTGAAGATAGAGCAGCCTGCGAAATTGTACGGAAAATGGCGTTGTGTCACAACAACCTAGCAGCAATAACAGGACTAGTCAAGCAGGCTTAGCTTCGTTCTCGTATGAAAAATATTAATAGGGAGATTGAATTATACTGATTTCATTTCATTCATGAATTATATATTAATGATATCTTTGGGTTCTAAGATCCTAGTGTTTTGACAAGTGCATAATCGGGGATTGAAATTAATAACTGTCATAATAAATGGGGACTGCTATTGAGGCATCCCATGTAGGTATCAGGAGCACTGCGAGGAAACTCATGAACCTACAATTTGTCATGAGTACAGCATTGAGCATCGTCAGTCTTTATTTGCAGTTTTTTTCCTTCTCTCGGACATAAAAGAGCAAAAAAACATAAACGAGGTCATTATACGTTTTGTATTATAATTTTCACATAGTTTAATGTAATCAAATAATGTGTAGATACGTAACTCATAATTAATTCATTATATTCCAACCGCTAATTACATTTACGAGTATGTAGGTATATACCTACCAAATTAAAGAAAAACGGAGTTTCTACAACACGTAACAGTTCTTGATAATTTTCTTAAGTATGTTTACATCGAACGGTGTTTTTGCTAATTCACATCTTAATTACGCTTATTCTAGTTAACACAGTTGTGTTAACTAGAATGAGCGTGATCGTTTAAGTAACGTTAAATTACTTCATTAGTTTCATTACCTACACTGGATCTTGCAAAATAACCTCTATATGTCAACACGACGACGTTCACATATATTCTATCTACAAATGTAGTAATAATTTAACATTATAGTTTTCAACTAAGTATGTACCTGACAACGACAACAGTGACTACCGTCTGTAGGGAAATTATGCATAATTTGATGAAATCACACAAGTACAGTTGAGCTCACAAGGGGTTTATCACCTTTGTAACTTTTCGCTTTAATATGTTGTTTAAAAAACTGTCATACTAATATTTCGAACGGGTGAAAACGACCAACTACCAAAGTGTTTAGCTACTTATGAGTTCGACTGTACCTACTTGTTTATTGGCACCAACTGACCACGATTTTTTACGACTATTCACTACGCCTTGAAACTAAATTGAAAGCAGAGTTGTTAAAAGTACACGTAGGAGGTACCTATACCGTAAGAACTAGTGTATCTGTACCTATATCAATTGTTTACCAAAACAAATCTGACGAATGGCTACCGTGCCGCGCAAAATTTACAGAGTTATTAGCTGCAAAGTTAAAGTGGCACCTATGTTTTTATTTATCTATGCTAATTAATTAGTGGAGGATTACCAAATGGAGCAAGTGACCGTTGAAAAGTAGTTTATAGATTTGTGGTTTTGAAATGTTTCCAACATTTACTATTGCTAAACTGATTGATCTTGTACTACCTACTAGTTGCGACTCGAGACCCAAATTAAAATGAGCCTAGAATATAAATGCCAATTTTTGATGAGGGTTTGTTAATATGCCGCTTAGTGTCTCATGAGCTTTCGTTACTTATACCATTAGGTGAGCAAGTACGATTATTATATAGATTTTTTTGCAGCACTTTTTGGAAATATTTTTTTTTCAATGGTTTGGTCTTCTTTAGAGGTCGCATTTCTAAACCGATTCCCATGAAGTTTTGTGAGAAAGTTTAGGAATTATATAGAATTTATTTGTCGAGCCTGTTTCTGGCAGTTTTCAAAGACATTTTTCTTTTTCAATGATTTTATAAATATGTTTCTGCGGGGGTATTTAGATTTGTTCACCTCTACAGGTCACGTTTCTCTACCGAATTTCGTGAAATTTTTATCGAGGTAGTGTTTACATAGAATTATTATCGAGGTAGTGTTTAGAAATTAAAAAAAAAACACTCACGAGGTCTAAAGCTCACAGAACCACTAGTACAGTTGTCAACCAAATACAGTTATCAAATTCATACGTTATCAAATAAAGCTTTATTATGTTTGGGCTTATTTTACATTGATGATTATTCTAATTAGTGACGTAAATAAATATAACGTAAGTAGTATCCACTTTTAACATAATAACATAATTTAACTCGCTGCTTTTTTTGCTTAGGCGTTAAGCCTCTTACCTCATAATATTTATTGCCTAAACAATGTGTCATAAAACATAATGTTTGTAACAAACTTTCACAAAAGCGTATCGTAGGTATATATGACGTCATGGCATTGTTACATTATCTGTGTTTATTGCTTATTAAATGCGCGTCCACATGTTAACGTAGGTAAATCAATATTAATATTATAAATACGAAAGAGTGTCTGTCGGTCTGTCTTTCTGTCTGTCTGTCTGTCTGTCTGTCTGTCTGTCTGTCTGTCTGTCTGTCTGTCTGTCTGTCTGTCTGTCTGTCTGTCTGTCTGTTACCTCTTCATGCTTAATCCGCTAATCCGATTTGGTATGGCCATGGTATGGAGACGGTTTGAGTCCCGGGGAAGAACATAAGCTACTTTTATCCCGGAAATCATCATTTAAAGGGGTGTAAGTTTGTATAGAAAAGCGATAACTGGGTAAGCGTCTCAAATAAAAGAATAGCAAGTAAACTCTAACGCGATGAACGGGTTCTATGCTGAGAAACGTCGCGGGCAAAAGTTATTGTAAGATAATTGAACAACAAGGTTTACATATATATAGGCTACAATTTTACGACACGACAGAGTAAGTATCATGACCAGACATTCAATAAAATACAGCACAACGTATTTTATTGAATGTGTGGTCATCATCATGATGCCTCATGAAAATCGTAATATGTAGCATGAAATGCGTATCATGTATATTAGCACCTACATCACTGTAGGTTCCTCGTAGCGTTATTCCAGTACAGTTGCACTCTGAAGGATTTTCGGAAGCACGGCCCGGGGTTCGCTACCTAATCTCAAGATTTGGCTTAAGCACTAGCTTTTACGGAAGCAACTGCCATCTGACATTCCAACCCGAGGGGAAACCATACCTACCTGGTTGGTGGTGTAGGTACCTATGCTAACATAACATATATTTAACTGTTTAAAGATTTTAAACTCGTCACCTGCGCTCGTTAAACTAAATAATAACACTTTCTCACAAGCATGTAATAATTATCTTCTTGGAATACACAACAATTTCACTCTTCAATAGTCAATAATCAAGCCCAGAATAGAACTCGCTTTTCTCACCGACTTACAGTTATGTCATATGCTCGCAATAAGCTGGAATGCGGTCGATTTCAATTAGAGTGAGGTTACGCGTGCCGTACGTAACGATTCCCACCTAGTTACTAATAAAAACTTTATGCGTCATTTGTTTATAATGTTGTGGTTAATTTTTTTTTATTGAGGTGTTGTAACACTCGCAACATTGCTACTGGCCATTTAAATGTTTAGCTGTGGTTTGAAATGTGGAGGTTAATGGAAGGTCAGCAGTAAGTAATATTCGAAGATTAGATAAAGTAAAATGTCACTGATTGATTGACTGAGACGGTTCCTATACGGCGCGTAGGCTAAGGGGAGAAAGATTAGCGGAGGGGGAGTGGGGCAGCTTCCCTGTTGCACCTTCTCCGTCCATATTCTCTGACGTCACTCCTTATACGTCGCTCGCCCCGTAGGCACCGTCTGAGTTAAAGCCGTAGGCGGTATAGTAGATGACATTTACTAGTGTCAGCCATTTCTATATTCTCAAAGGAAGGAGAAACGTAGGTATAATTCCGTAATTTTATTTTAGATTTACGAAGGTTTGACCATTAGCAGAGCAATTATTTAAAAGGGAAAGTGGGTTTTATAATTGAAAGGTAAAATTATCAACTGAGTAGGTATAATCCACAATTATGTAACACATAACTGCTTAGCTATCGCTGTTTTTAGGGTCTGTCTGTCTGTCTGTCACCAGGCTGTGTCTCATGAACCGTGATTGTTAGACAGTTGAATTTTTCACAGGTGATGTATTTCTGTTGCCGCTATAACAACAAATTATAAAAACAGAATAAGATAAATATACATGGGGGGCTCCAATACAAAAAACGTGATTTTTTTGCCGTTTTTATAATGGTTCGGAATCCTTCGTGTGCGAGTCCGATTCGCACTTGGCCGATTTTTATAGGTTAGGTTAACAACACGAAACCGCTTGCCGTAGGTACCTACATTAACCTCTCGTATCAAACAAACAAGTAATAGACGTGGAAGGCTACAGATATCACATTACCTATGTAAAGAAGACCATATTAAATGACTAACAAATCATGACATAATGCTTAAGGTGAACGTCCGGCAGGTGACCTCCTGACCGTGACACTGCATTTGGTAATATTTATTTAATTTTAATAGTACGATGACCACGATCTAACGAAGATATTGCTTTAGTACCTTTGCGTAAGCAGGGAATCCGCACTTAGACTAGGGTCTTCTTTGACATCGACATTGCTGAATATGAGCTTCATGAGGAAGCTAATGCAAAGTATAATGTATCGTACTACTTAGCCTTTGCCTGCGACTTCAGCCGCGTAAACTTACATCCCTTCGAGCGAAGATTATTGGGATAAAAAGTATTCCAATATCAAGGCTAGAAACTCGTTGTATACTAAGTTACATCATAACCCGACGAAAACAGTCTATCTCCGAGGAGTATACTCTTCTTTCCTCGCCTCTTGCGAAACAATAATAGTAGAAGAGCCGGCGACACTGAACCTAGTTCGATAAGACTCCCAGATGATGTTTGTGTGTGTGTGTGTGTGTGTGTGTGTGTGTGTGTGTGTGTGTGTGTGTGTGTGTGTGTGTGTGTGTGTGTGTGTGTGTGTGTGTGTGTGTGTGTGTGTGTGTGTGTGTGTGTGTGTGTGTGTGTGTGTGTGTGTAGATCTTGACCGATTTCGGCCGCAGCGACTGCATATCCTGGTCAGTATTATATTTACTCAGACTCATGGTGAGTTGTTTTGTCGGTGGCCAGTACCCAGATGATATATATATAATAAGAAACGTCATTCATGGGGGAACACGAAATGGCGATGTTGCAATGCAAAAAATTGGGTGGTACTAGTAAAAAAAATTTTTTTTAAAGAAATAAAAAGTCCGGCTTTTAGTATGATAATGATAAGTCTCCCAAGTTTCGTTTGTTCCTCGATACAGGGGAGGGGTAGGACTATACGATAATACAGTGCTGTATATAGTATAATCGGTCTCCTCAAAAAAACCAAGGCTCACCTGAAAGATCATTAATTTCTGTGTAAGAAAAACCACTGCTGCATTTTCAAACAGTGGAGAAAATACAGTATTCAGTGGAGTGGATCGAAAATAGAATTCTGAGCGAAGCCAGTAGTTCACGAATAGAATCATGAGCGTAGCGAGTGTTGCAACACACGAGACGTACAATAACTGCCGTTTTCACCTCACAAAAGCGAGGAAAATACTATGTAAGAAAAACAACTGACATATGTAAAATCAACCTTTATTTTAACTAGTACATAAATAACAAGGGTAGGAAAAAACACAAATTGGCAGGAAATCTTATGTACAGTCAGCAAAACTATTAAGTTAGTAATCACTCAAAGTGATCACCCATCCAAGAACTAACCCCAGCCCATGTTGCTTAACCTCGCATACCGCACGCGGGCGTCGCTGGTCCACGAGCGTAACCTTATGTACATTTTAAGGAATGCTTTATATTGCATTGGTGCATTCTAATAATTTAATCACTCGGAACGATCTAACAGACAGTTACAAAATATGTCCAGACGACTTATATTATTTTGCGTGATGATTATAAATGAGGCGTCCTCTTTTAGAACACTAGGCGCCCATTTGTTGTGGTTTTTATGATGATCTGATGGTTAGGTTCGGTTAGAAAAAAAAAACTACGACGATTTAATTTGGAATGGAAGTAAATGATATATTTGTTTTAGAATCGAATAATCGATTATCTAATAAAGAAACGGTTAAACGATGTTGCAAGAATAATTATGAAAATGTAGAGAATGCAGATTGTACAAAAATTAGCAAAGCTCAGTATAAAATTTACCTATATGCAATTACCTATTTCATCTGTTGCACTGTCACCACCTCACTGTCAATCACCGGCTATTAAATTAAATAGTAGATAATGCAATGATGTTAGTAAGTTAATACCAAACTTTATGAACTTTGTGCGATAAGTTCAAGAACCTCCATCACCACGAACACTTTGTAATTGGGAACATAATTACCTATGCAAGGGCGGTGTTGGTGTTTTCGTGGTTTCATTATGATTGACTAATTTTGTGTGCGCAAATTAGTTTCTTGATTCCAACTCTATTTAGTGCTTTAGAATGTGTGGGTTTTGCAATCTTTAACTAAAAATGTTTCTACGATGAATTACCTACAAATTAAGGTACCTACCTATAATCAACAACGCGAACTTACCTAACGTTCGCTTTGTATTGTACAGTTGTACTCGTAGGTCTACTCGGCGGAAATGCGGAGATGACAACAATATCGGTGTATATAACGGCAAATTATAAAATTTTACCAACATCTGTTAACAAAATGTATTGTTTGTTGCTTTTCCAGATGAAAAAAAAATTTTAAGGAAATGACAAAAAATACTTACTTATGACGGACGTTTACGTATGAATGAAGCCGGGATTTATGAAGACCCGTTAGACATAGTGTCACATAAAGTTTTGATAACTTACCCACATATGGTCTAAAGGATGTTTATAAAACCGAAAATTCTGCATTATTCTGTAAGAAATATCCCAAGCCTCCATTGAAATTCGGTTGTGTTGGATTGCAGGTTGTATGTTTACTCTGCGCGACGGGGCTAGCGGCCGGCGCGCGCCCACGCCTGCAGCCGCAGGAGTACGACTACGAGCCGCAGGCGCAGGAGCGAGCCTCCGGAGACCAGGTAATCTGTACATGCTGGACGACAGCGGCAGTCCATACATTTCATCGAGTTCAATCTATGAACGCCCGCTCGTTGGTCCACTGCTCGCTAACGTCCAGTCGCGGTGGCCTACTTATTTTCTTTAGCTTTGGAGAGAACCTCCACTTGCTAATAATTATGACTTCGGGGCGTCCTTTCGGGACGCCAAGGCGGACACGGCGGTCTAAGAATTATCATTGGTTCTCACTTTAGGGAGATTTTGTTAATAAGTAAATTGAGATGGTGTTATTAAAACTGTCATTAGGTACTCAATTAGGTCAGTAGCGCGCGGCCTGTCAGGCCATTACTGCCGGTGGTGGCGGAGGCGGGCAAGGCCATACTTGTCTGACAGGCCGCGCAGTGTAACGCAGTAGGCTCTATAGCCTACATTAGAATCTACCCAACACTTCGTAAACCTATCCGAAGAAAATTATCACCTTGCCCTTTCGTCCCATTTGCATGTATATTTCTCATTTGTACCAATAACCACGGCATTGTTCTCGTTTCAGGTTGTCCTGGTATCCGCGGATGAGTACGACGCGCTGTACCGCGCCGACGACCGACGGGACGAGTACGAGCCGCGCGGCGCGCCGCGCGGGCCTGCGCGCCTCAAGACCCAGCCGCAGGAGCCCAAGCAGCCACCCGTGCAGACTATCAGGAACTACAACAAGGTAACGTATTGCCATAGGGAACCCAGACCATAAGGAACTACAAGAACGCAGCGCCAGTAGGCTTTCTGTTCTGACGAACGACGGGACTAGTATGAATAGTAGCTCTGTGGACCGACGCAACTCAATGCATAATCACGTGTGGTCTTATAGTCAGGGATTCATCAGATGCTACAAAGTAACGCAGCGTCTAGATAGTCTGTTAACTAGCTGAACATATAAAAAGCCTCGTAGCAACCGGCCGTGCAAATAATCTGGAAAGGTATCTACATCTACAACAAAAGGTTACTTCGCTTTGGTTACAGAATCAGTAAACTCAATGGTCTCTTCTTTGCATACCAATCAGACGTAGAATAGTAAAGCTATAAAATTGTTGCTGGGTGATTCATTTTACACGAAAATAAATAATTATTACGGGATACTAGGCCCCCCCATAAGGACCCAAATTGAATATTATTGAACATTGGTAGGATACATAAATTGTTACGGCCAGACGCATCCTTAGCGTATTTCGGACGTATAAAACGTCACACGTCATTGAGCTGTTGGTTGGATAAATAGACAGTGATCTTTTGGCGTTATCTTGGGTGCTACGCCGAGATACGGAGTGATTAGTGTTAACGTAATTATTAAGTTGATTCGGATCGGGCAGTGCGGCTTGTGAGAGCATTTTGTATATCGCTCGCCCACCCAGGGTATGGTGGCCTGCAGCAGCTACGCCAGGTATCTGCTAATTATTTCCAGGGCCGGCGTTGGTACCAACAGCTGTGCCCTGCATCGCAAAGAAGAACGAAATCCGACGTAATTGGAAAGTGTTAGTTTATAAGATTAGAGGGGCGTATCGCACTCGTTGTTCGCCTCAGGATAAACCTGTGGCGGTGCCACCTATACATATGTACACAGATAAATCATAACCATACTACAAACGCAGTTTTTGGATGAGGCCATCTGATGGGCCCGTGGTCTTCGGGAGCCCTGGAGCAAACATACATACCTAGGAGAGGTTTTCTGAATGGTGATACATAAATAGAGGAAATGATCATCATAACTTATATACCCAATGTGTCTATGGAAGTAGGTAAAGAAACATAATTTTAACCTTCCATATGAAAGATCAATAACTACTTAATGAAACTACTTACATATGTAAAGTTACAATTGAAAAATTATAAACATTTAGAAAAGTGTTTGTAAATCACACAAAACACGCGATAATAAAATAAATTAAGACATAAATTCGAAGAACATGAATAAAATTTACATATGGTATCATTATTTACGTACCTAACCAGAAACCAGGGTAAAAGTGCAGTTTTACGTTTGTCCTCACTCACCTACCTATCCAAGTCCCCAAGCTTTAACGAGAACTATACATAAGTAAGATTGTCTCTTGATTGAGGTGTGCAATAAAGAGTATTTGTATTGTATTGTATTGTATTGTTAGTACTTCTGTGTAAATTTAAAGTGTTTAATTTAATGTTTGTCTTTATTTCCAGGTAAACGATGATGGTAGCTTCACGTTCGGTTACGAAGCTGCTGACGGCTCCTTCAAGGAAGAAACTCGCGGCACCGACTGTGTCGTCCGTGGCAAGTATGGCTATGTGGACCCCGATGGCAATAAACGAGAGTTTACTTACGTTTCCGGCAACCCCTGCGACCCCAACAGGCCCAACGAGGAAGAGGAAGCCGAAGCCCCGGCTCCAGATTCCGCCGAACGCGACGATGGTGTGCCCAATTACCCGACCAGGCCGGCTCACCGACCGACCACTACTCGACCAACTACGACCTACTTCCAAAACGATTTCAGAGATGCTGACGAAGATGAAGCCGAACAAGAACCCCTTCAGCATATTAGGCAGCGAGTTGTCCAACGCCCGACCCCGAGACGGCCAGCTTATCAGTCTCAACAAATTGCTATTACCCCGAGACCTTTGCCAGTGACTACTCCCCGCGCGCTGCCGCCTGCGACGACTTTCCGGCCTCAGTTGGTTCAAGTAACCGCTAAGCCCCAATATAGCCCAGAACCTGAATACTCGCCTTCTCCGATACCTAACTACTCAGCGTCACCATCGCCCGCCTCATATTCACCGTCTCCAGCTCCAGCTGTTATTACAACAGCTAGACCTAGCGCTGGACAAATCGATTTCGCTGCTGAATTCGCCAAGTTCCATCGTGAGAACCAACAGCAATCGACTACTGCTACTAGCACTCCTACGAAGGCGGCTATTGCACAAGCTCCTAGTGGTAACCCTCTGTATTCTACCGAACTGATATATGATCCTTCGAGCGGAAGCTACAATACCCAATTGTTCCAGTCTCTGCCACAAACAAAGGGAGAACTGAATCTCAACCAGCGCCTTCAACCTTATGTTGCTCAACCTCAACCCCAGCATCAAAGACCGTTTGTTCCCTCACCTCAAATGCCCTCTATCCCGTCATCTCCTGCTTCGAACGTGCCACTGTTCCGTCACCAGATTCAACACCAGAACCCTCAGGAGATTTACCAGAGGCAGCAAAATGAGGCTCAGTTCCAGAGTTCCCAACAGCTGTTCGCTCAGCAGCAGCAGCTGCAGCAGACTCAGCTGCAGAGAGATAGGGCTGCAGCAAGGGCTCAGGCGCAGAGGCTCGCGATAGCGCAAGGACCTCAACCCCAGAGGGCCGCAGCGGGTCCACAGTACTACTACGTGGCGCCCCGTGGCGAGTCTCCCTCGTCAGGGCAGATCGACGCCTTCCTCAGAGGACATGGCATCCAGTTCTAGATTCTCTATTAGTAGAATACTTTGAGCTAGGTAAATAATCTTATCGACCAATTTTGGCCTAAATAAACTTAAAGTAGGACCATTCATTAAAGTCGTCACAATTTTAGGCATGGCCATGCATAACTTCTGTTCGTATACTCGTATTAGAACCCCACGATTAGAGTCATTAAGTTGGTTACACTTCTTTTGCATGTCCTTTAATCTGTGATGTACCTTAATGGATGGGATGACCTTTAAACTGCCTACTGCTACTGCTACCTATAACTAAATTAAGTACTAGCAGTAAAAAATATTACACATTTATAAAAATGTAAAATCCTAGTCCTGATGTCGCTATTTTTTTTTGCTGAATTTTACGGTTAGTAAGTTATCAGTACTTTGTGTTTTATTAGAAATAAACAAATTTATAATTCCCTTTTCTGAAACCATCATAGCTTCTTGTCACCTCAGATAATATTGTACAGTCAGCGTCATATATTATGTAGCAGCCAAAGTGTCCAAATACTTCGGTACACCATATAAAACATATGGTGTATCCAACTACGTGGCTGCTACATACTATACTCGTATGCGCTGACTGAACTTGTGACCAGTCTACCGTTAAGAATAATAAGAATGCTGGTGTATTGATTTGCAGTTGTGTGAGATTTTTGTTGATAGTTCTTAATTTAATTCACGTTTAGATGTTTTGGTACAACTAATTGGTCGATACAATCGAAGAATGTAATATCATGGAGTCTGTCAAATGCATGACAAGAATAAAATCTTTATAAGAAACTAAATTAAATTACGTACTTATTAACTAGCTGTGGAAATTGATAATATATGTTGTTGATACGTATCGACAACAACATTTTTAGTAACCACTGCTGTTACTGGTCCTTAAAAACGATCGCCATGTAGAGAAAGTTAAACGGGATGTTTAAATTTTCGAGCTTCGCGTAAATATAAGTACATGAATGTCGTTTGACAGACTCCAGAGAGACTGGCATGGGCCGCACTGTACATACGTAACGCTGTGTCTAATCAGTACCTAATCGTAAATAGTCTTAAGTTATAAAGTGTAAAGTTCCGCGTGTTAAGTCGACAACACGCGGATCAATGTAAAAACTTTAATAGTAATTTTGTAATTTTTGTTTTAATAATAAATTATATTTTTTACAGTTTTTGAGTTTTTTTTAAGTTTCTGATATTATCCAGATAATCTAATTTAAAACGTCCGACTAGTAACGATGAAGGATAAATAACATAACTTCTGAAAAATTAAGAATACTTCCTTAACAGTAACATAACAGTCCTTAATTATGGTCCATATCTATACTAAGGTCAAAAATGCAGCTAATGCAGTAGTCACGGTGACATTTTTAAGCACATTTTAGAGGTAGATTATCATTTCAATGTTAGCTCTAGAAGTTACTAAGCTACCGCGGTTGATATGGTCAGAGGGATGGTCAAGGAGAACGTTATCTTATATGTTATCTTACCGAGTAATATATTATTAGCTACGTAGTTACTTTTTAGTACCTTATCTGGACAGTAGAAATTTTCACATTGTGAGGAACTAGCTTCATAAGCTGTTAAAGATACATTCATTGATAACTTTAAGACACATGGAAAAAATAATAATTACCAGATACAACTTAAACAAAATACACTGAATTTTCACCGTCACCATCAGATTACTAGTCGCTAACTATATATTTGGCTAGCCTAATTATTACCCGGATTCCAAGAAATCATATTTAAGACCATACATGAAATTATACTTAAGCACCATACTTTTATATTATGACTACTTAAGTAATTCAAAATATACCTACAGTTACTAATTAATACCGTCATAAAATTAGGTTCTAATTACATTTTGCATCCGCATTCATTTGTCTAGACTACCTTCTGACGTGGGTTGAATACTTATGTATAGAGCATTCGTTTCTCACTTTTATCGTATGATATATCTCAGGAGTCAAAAAACGATTGCTAGATATCACGAAGGCCGACGACATGAGCGAGGGCGTGTTCAGTTCACAAATGGGGTCATTCAGAATCATGCAATGTAGAGAAAGGCAAGTAGGTAGGGAAGAGAATCCTGGTAAAAACCGGGATAACGCTAAGTAGAAGAAGTAGATTAGATGATATAATCAACCCCATATTTTCTCTTTGTTAGGTATGGAAATAACGAAATGAGCAGGCATATGTTTTCGTAATATGGCGGCCAAAACAATATGCTAAGTATTAATCAATATTTGACGTGGCTATATCAACGTTAAAAAGTGAAGGTCTCCAAAATCATTATTTCTAAACGAAGTTAATTTTTGTTCAACTTTATTGCAACCGCCCACGCATAAATTGCTCACAAATGTATTCGATTATTGATCGATGATAAACCAATTGTATGTGCAAACCCAATTTGCCGGTAGTCACAAAACGATAAAACTGCGTTTTACAATTACACTTGGAAGGAAACAGAAAGTACTCTGTGAGCGAAACTTTAGATTCGCGAAAACCCGGAGGAGTCACGTAATATGCAAGTTATCGATATGCGTACCAAAAGTTGTCTGGAAGAAATTACTTTAAAGCGAAAGGACCACCTGTTGTTTTTTTTATGTTATAGGGGGCAAACGAGCAGACGGATCGCCTGTTGGTAAGCACTTACCGTCGCCCATAAACACCTGCAACACCAGAGGAGTTGCAAGTGCGTTGCCGGCCTTTCAGAAGGGAATACGCTCTTTTCTTGAAGGTTTGAAGGTCATATCGGTCCGAAAATACCGCCGGCGACAGTTCATTCCATAGTTTGGTTGTGCGAAGCAGGAAATTTCTTGAGAAATGCACAGTTTTGGACCGCCAACCATCTAAATGGTGAGGATGGAAATGCTGACGCGTAGGACAATGACGAAAAGATGCGGCAGGGATCATTCCAAACAATTCCTCCGAGCACTCCCCGTGATACAAGCGATAGAAAATGTAGGGTGAGGCTACATCTCTACGCAATGCCAAGGAGTCGAGCCGACCAGAAATACGCTGGCAGCCGACGATTCGAGCTGCTCTCCGTTGAATGCGATCCAGAGGGAGAAGCTGGTACTGGGGTGCCCCTGCCCACAGATGAGAGCAGTATTCCATATGTGGGCGAACCTGCGCCTTGTACAGCTGTTGGCGGTGGGCCGGAGTGAAATACTGCCTCGATCTGTTGATCACGCCGAGCTTCTTTGAGGCTAATTTAGCCTTACCCTCTAAATGGCTACGGAGCTGGACTTCACTCGAGATGTCGACACCAAGGATTCCGATGCTAGCTGTGGCGGTTAGGGGAGTGCTCTCAAAAAGAGGTGACGCAACAAACGTAGTTTTTTTAGCGGTAAACGCGCAAACTTGTGTCTTTGTAGGGTTAAAACGGACTAAATTAAGTCGACCCCTTTCTGAAACTTCCTTCAGAGAAGTCTCAATTTCAGTCACAAGGTTGTTTCGGCTCTCGATGACATTTTTCCGAGAGAAATTGGCGCGGCCGGTATAGGAGGCATCACCCGTGCTGTCATCCGCATAGCAATGGATGCCGCAGATATGCAGCATGTCATTGATATGCAGAAGGAACAGCGTGGGCGATAGCACACAGCCTTGAGGGACACCAGCATTCACAGACATGGGATCTGAGCATGCACCGTCGACTACGACCTTCATGCTTCTATCTGCTAGAAAGCTACTGACCCATTCGCATAATTTCTCGGGAAGCCCATATGATGGAAGCTTGGAGAGAAGAGCTTTGTGCCAAACCCGATCGAAAGCCTTCGCAATATCCAAACTAACTGCCAAACCTTTACCCTTAGTCTCGATCGCCTGTGCCCAACGATGTGTCAGGTAAACCAGAAGATCACCGGCCGAGCGGCCCCTACGGAAGCCGTATTGTCGGTCACTAAGCAGCTGGTGGTCCTCTAGGTACTGAAGGAGCTGGCAGTTGATATTGGACTCCATTATCTTCGAGAACAGAGAGGTTATGGCTATCGGTCTGTAGTTGGATGGGTTTGAGCGGTCACCTTTTTTAGGGATCGGGTGCACCAAGGCTGACTTCCAGGAGATCGGGATTACGCCAGAAGAGTAAGAGAGCCGAAAAAGACGCGTTAAAACTGGTGTCAACTCTGGAGCGCAGATCTTTAAAACAACAGGAGAGATTCCATCGGGCCCACTTGACTTATGGATGTCAAGGGAAAGAAGTGCTTTATGCACTGAGCTTTAGTGGAACCGGACATCCGGCATACAGCTCTCACACCGCGGTATCGTCGGCGGCTCGTGTCCCCCGTCATCCAAAGTTGAGTTGGACGCAAAGAATTTGCCCAGTAAATCGGCTTTCTCCTTTGGGTCTAGGCCAACGAATCATTTTCCATGTGCAGAGATGGAAAGGATGGCATACAGAAATTTCCCTGGATAGCTTTGGCAAGGGACCAGAACGCACTGGTACCCGAAGGCAGGCGTTGTAGCCTCTCGCCAATTCTACCAATGTGCAACGACTTCGCTCTGGCAATATCTTTTTTGAAGGACCTGGAGGCAAAGTTGAACTGTTTTTTTAATGCGCTGGTCTTTCCATCTCGTAACGTCACTGCTTTTAGCCAGGCTTGGTAACATTCCTGCTTTCAGCGAGAAGCCTTTTTACAGAATCGACCAAACCAAGGTTGGGATTTGCCACCAACAGGGACCGCAGAGGACGGAATAAAAAGCTCTATACCCTGCAGCACCACCTCAGCAACAGAATCAGCAACGACGTTAGGATCATCCGGCGTGAAGCAAACCTGCATCCCATCCCAACCTGCTGACTTATAGTGCCATACACAGCGGTTACACGCAACTCGCCGGCGCGGCGGGCACGTGACTGGCACCGTATTCCAGATTCCGGATTCCGGATTGTTACCATTATTAATCATTCCAAATCTTAATAACGCATATTCTCGCATTAGTGGCGCAATAAAGAATATTTTTATTATTTAAGAGAAAATTATATAAAACTTGTCTCATCGTTTTGGATTAGCGTCTAGGTAAGATTGTCCAGAAAAAAAGGTTCGGTGTAATAGTCATAATATTTTTGCTTCCTCGTCGATATTCCTCTAGCTAGCCAAGTTACATTTGTTCTGTATTTTGAAGTGTCAAATGAACGTATATTTAAGGAAATATAAAAATGTGGCACATTTGTCATGTAAGAACAACGAGACATCGTGAAACGCTATTTAGACTTCGGAAATGACATTCAGCAGCGCCATCTTGTCTAGAATATAATAACGATTTTACGAGTTCTTGGAAAAATAGATGCAGCGCGAACGCCAGTAACAAGCTTTGTGCTTCTAGCTACGATATTCCGTCCTTTCACTTTTAGTTCAATAAGTAGTACGTATAAGAGATGGCGTTATTTAATCAGAGAGAAGAAGAATTTGAATGTTTCGCAGTTTTGGACTCTGTTACAACAGGAGTAGAGTCCAAAAGTGACAAACATTCAAATTCCTCCACTTTTTTACCATAATGTCACAGGTTGAAGCACAGGTACCTATAGCATAAGAAGTAAAAACGTAAGTGAACAGGTCGAAACCTCTTATTCTTGTATGATAAATCTACTCCTGATGCGGACTATACGTTCACTACCTACTCCTACTTTAGGACATCTATTTCATGTCCGTGTGGTACCGGGTTAGAATAGCACTTACCCCTTTCTTCCCTTTGGTGTCGTAAGAGTCGACTATGGGAACCGAATTGTAGTGTGTTGTGGGCAATGGACTAGCAACCACCGGACCCCCTGACTGACCTGTTCCCATCCCTCCTTATACTCTCTCTAAGAGTTTGCGCTCCAGTGAGATTGGTTGAGCGGTTTCAACCGAATCTGAGGTGTGAGTTGAATCGACCTACTGGGAGTTTTGTCGCTGGTTCACTAAACCGGTCGGCTAACCGGTCAGGTCGGGCCTAGCTGAGTTTCTTGCTGGACTCTTCTCAGCTAGGCCCGACCTGGGTCAGACTGACTCTACCCGGTGTGCGGCGGTACCGGGACGAATAGGAACTATATGTGTCAGTGTTGTCGCGGTCGCGCGGTGGACGTCCCCGCCGGCGGGAATGCCTAAGTGTACGCGTCGTGTCAGAGTTGGACGACGTAAGCGCAGCGGTCTATCTTTCGATGGACGCTGTGATTACGTCGTCCTGGTCCGTAAGTGTGTGCTTAGGACGCCGGACCGAGCCGCCGCTAATCAGTGATCGCCGAGTTACGATACGACAGAGGGGGGAGGGATGGGAACGTAGTCGTCAGCCTTCCTAACTAACAGATTCCTATGATGGGAAGCGTTGTCAAAATATCGTCTGGCAGTCTGCTTAAAGAAACCATACATGGTGCTAATCCCCATGTCGTGGTACTGACTGAGGTTCGACTGGTACTACGGCTCACCAGTCGCCCTACGGAGAAAACGATTCTGAATGACCTGAAGCGGCTTGAGCGATGTCATAGGCACGTGAGCAAAAGCTACACTTGCATAAGACATGATTGGACGAACACAAGTTTTGTAGAGTGTCAGCTTATTTCTAAGTGACATTTTACTAAACTTGTTAATCATCGGCCCAAGCTTTCCTAGCACGAACAACGCACGGTTGCGTACCCTACTGATGTGGCTACGGAAAGTCAGTTTTCTGTCAAGGGTCACTCCAAGATATTTGACTTCGTTGGCCCAGGGGATGGGCCGGTCAAACATCTGGATCGGAGCCACACGCCTTTCCGTGATAACGCGGTCAGACGGGTGGAAGACTATCGCAGTGTTTTTTTCAGGATTGACTTCAATACGCCAAAGATTAAATCAACGACCTAGGTCATTGATTGCCTCCTGGAGGTATCGCCGGATAAAAGTATACTTAAAATGAGTCGTAAAGAGCGCGGTATCGTCCGCGAACAACCCCAGTTGCACTTTACGGTGCCTGGGAATGTCGTTCGTGAGTAACGAATCTAGTGGGAGAGAGCACGGAGCCTTGCGGGACTTCAGCCCGGATGGGGTGTGGGTCCGAGTACGTTCCCTCCAGTCTGTATCGAAAGCTTCGATCCCTGAGAAAATCTCGTATGGTGAGTACGAGTCTGTCAGGCATACCGAGATGATATAACTTGTATGCCCGTTATGCCAGACCTTGTTGAATGCTTTCGCCATGTCAAGAAAGATTGCACCGGTTGTGAGCCCCTGGAATCGAGACAAACCGTCCAGCACGTGCTCCGTGACGCGGTGCACCTGTTGGACGCACGAATGCGCGGATCTAAAGCCGAACTGCTCGTCGATGATGACGTTATTCTCAGCCTAAATCTGAGAATCCTAGTGTAAAGAATATTATAATTTATCACTTGGAGAGCTAAAACCAACGTTACTTATTCACCATTTATTTAAGAGTGACATACATCAAACAGAACGAACAAATCATTGAATATTCAAATTAACAAAATATGTCACAACACCATAGAGTTTCCAACATCCTCCCACCTTTGGGACGAAGACCCATAACCCCTCATCTTAGTCATCTTCATAGAACTTCGTCCGGTTGTACCTCAAGCGGATACAGACGTTGATAAGCCCGGGTGTACTCGCCGTCGGCTGTGCGCACTCTTGCTACTCTGGCATTACCGTCTTTACCAGCATAGAGATCTACGATAACTCCTAATGGCCACTTTATACGTTTTTCCTCAGTCTCTACTAGCACAACATCGCCTACCTTTAAATTAGAGTCCCTCTCCTTGCCCTTCTGTACGAGCATACTTAAATACTCGTTTCTAAACCGCTCTCGCAAGTCTTCCCTCAACTTATGTAAATATCTTAGACGCCTATTTAAAGAATTATGATCTAGCTGATCTAAATCTGGAGTCTCGCTGACAGGAAGCCCTTGTATGAAGCAGGCCGGTGTAAGAGGCTTTAAGTTCTCTGGATCGTCGGCGATATACGTCAATGGCCGCGAGTTCATCAGTGATTCGCAATCGCAGAGTAAGGTAGACAGCTCTTCATAGCTTACTGTTTTCTGTCCCAAGTTGCGTCGCAGAAGTTCCTTTAAGGACCGAATCAAACGCTCCCACCAGCCTCCCCACCATGGTGCTGCAGGAGGATTGAACTTCCACTTTATGCTTCGCACGCTGGAGTAAGCTGTTATCTCTTCCCAATTTAATGACTTTAGTAGGTTGTGAGCTCCGTGGAAGTTTGTTCCATTATCCGTGTATATTGTGTCGACTCTTCCACGTCTAGCTATAAACCGTCGTAATGCCATGAGGAAAGCTTCAGTTGACAACGACTTGGTTAGTTCCAGGTGAACGGCGCGGTATACTGCACACGTAAATAAAATTATCCACACCTTCCCTCCGGACCGTAGAAAGAGAGGACCGGCCAGATCGACACCTGTCACTTCAAAGACAGCAGCGGGCAAAGGGGCCAATGGTGTGTCAGCATGCCTTACAGATTGCCGCTTGCAGGGTATGCATTTTGAAACAGTTGAACTGACGAGTCTTCTTATGCCCGTAATCCAGTAGTTTTCCCTGAGTACGCTCATTAATGTACCAGGGCCGGCATGGTGCAAAATCTCGTGTTTCGAAGCGACTAGCCTTTTGGTTATTAGATGTTTTCCAGGCAAGAGCATCGGACAGATGAAGTCAATAGGCTCATCACTAAGTACAAGTTTTGTACGAACTCGCAATAAGCCTTCATCGTCTTTAAATATCTGCAGGTTCTTTGTCTTTCTAAAGCCATCTGTCACCATTTCGGCCTGAACCATCCTTAAAAGTCTCTTCTCAGCGCTTTGAAACTCTTCACAAGACAGTTCACCTCTTCGTTTACTGCTCGTGTTTTTGCAGTTGTACACAAATCTTAACATCCACCCTATCATTCTCACTGTCTTAGTGTATTTAGAGAAGTAAGTTAGTGTGGACAGAAAAGTACTCGTATCTGCCGTAATACTATTAGCAAGTACTATTTTCTTTCTTTCTTTATTGACTTCCTGTTCGTCAACGTTAAAAGTAGACGAAGGCCATTCGCTTTCCTTTGTTTTCAGCCAAGTCGGTCCTTTCCACCATTTACTCTTAAGCAGGTGTTTGGCGTTGCAGCCCCTGGATGGTAGGTCAGCAGGATTCATCGAACCTGGTAAGTGATGCCAGTCTTCCACGTTAGTATATTGTCTTATCTCCTTCACTCTGTTCTTGACGAAAATGTTCCAATCTCCCTCGGTAGTGATCCACGTGAAGGCTACACTTGCGTCAGTCCAGAAGTATACTCGGCAATCAGGCAGTTCCATCGATTCTTTAACTTGAACATATAGGCGTGTTGCTATTAGTGATGCCATCAACTCTAAACGGGGTATGCTGACTTCACGGACTGGTGCAACTCGTGACTTCGCTTGAACCAGTTGTACAGTGACCTTTCCTTGATGTTCACTTCGCAGGAAGATGGCCGTCGCGAAAGACACCTTGCTCGCGTCACTAAAGACATGAAGGCTGATGTCACATTTACTTATTGCCTCAGAGGTAAGTCGTCGCGGAATGCGGCATTCATGAAGCAAGTGAATATGTTTAGCCCATTCGAAAAAATCCTTTTGTAAGTTACTTGGTAGCTCTGTGTCCCAATTCAGTTTCAAATTCCATGTCTTTTGCATAATCAGCTTAGGTACAAGTGTCACTGGACACGCTAAACCAACAGGGTCGAAAACTTTTTGCGTAATAGATAGCAAACTTCTTTTCGTAATTTGTTCCTTCAAGGCGGTATCATTTATGAAGTTGACATTGCAAAGTAGTTGGTCACTTTTAATATCCCATATAAGGCCGAGTACAGACATGCTATCAGCTTGTGTCGTCTCTTTATTGGTCGTGGGAGCTGTGACCCAGCCGCGCAAGTCAAGTTTTGCTTCTGACATTATCTTCTTGGCCTCATCTATGAAGTTTTGTGCCTCATGATCACTTTCCAAGCTTGTCACGCAGTTATCCACATAGAATGAATTTTTGAGACGTTCGGCTGTGTCCTTATAATCGTCGGTGTACTTTTCTAAGTGATAATTTATAGTGGCACCCAAAAGAAATGGACTGCATGTTAAACCAAATACCACACGACAATGGCGGTAAGTAATTAACTCTTTTCTCTCGTGATTCTTCCACCACAAAAATGACAGATATTCTCTATCTTCAGCTTTTAGTGATATCTGAAGAAAGGCTTTCTTGATATCGGACGTTATCCCAATTGCATGTTTTCTAAATTTAACGAGTAGCTTCGGAATCAGTTCAAGACAATTGACTCCTTTTTCCAGGAACGAGTTGAGAGAATTTCCATTACGGTCTCGAGCAGACGCGTTGTATACCGGGCGCACCCTGGTCGTGAGGCTGGAGTTTTTAATGACGGCGTTGTGTGAAAGGAAGTGTTTAGACCTCACTGTGTCGTCAACTTCTTCGATTATGCCCTCCTTCAACCAATCTTCGAAGACTTGACTGTAGTTATTAAACTCGTTCAGCTTCAGAAGTCTTTGTGTTGTTGACATCAATCTTCTTTCAGCTAACTGCTTGTTGTCAAGAAGTTCGGCATGACTTGGTTTCCACGGTAACTCTACTTCGTATCGACCTTCATAGTTAATTTTAATGGAATCTCTAAACTGGTCCATTATGATAGAATCTGTCTTCGTCTTATTTACAATTTCAGCCGGGTCCCGTATTCCGAGAGTTTCTAAGTCCCAAAGTTCCGATAATTGTAAATTAGCTGATATAACATTCGTCGTTACACTGCATGCGTTCATTATGGGTCCTTGTAGTGTCCATCCAAATTTATTTTTCATAGCCACGAGGTTATTGTCCAGACGTATGAAACTGTCAGTCAGCAACGTGCCAGCGTAGTCTGCGCCAATTAGCAACCCGATGTTCGGCACAGCCTCCTCGCCGACATCGCTTAACGTGATGTTATGTTTCTTTAAGTCTTGGATCAAGTCATGGTTCATGTTCAATCGAGGAATATACCCGCAGATATTGGATTTGTCAAGCGCAGTCAACTTGCATTGAAACTGGTTGTCTAGACTCGCGACGCTGAACTCATAACAACTATACTGCTGTTTTCCAGTTTCAATCCCGCCGAAGAGACAATGTGACATAATTTCTCTACTGACAGGCTTCAGATCCAAATCCTTAATTATATCGCGGCGTAGATAAGATTTCTGAGCCCCTGTATCAATAAAAGCGCGTACCTTGATGCATTTATTATTGCTTATAATATTTACCATAAACGTTTGCAACAGTGTGGTACTAGCCTTATTTTGAGCGACATTGTTATTCAATTTTGACGTTCTATCTTTTGAAGTTTTGACGTTCTCATTTTGAATTGATGTTTTCATGTCAGGGCACATTAATATTGAATGACGTTTGGAACAGAAAAGGCATTTTGTTAAATTTTTGCACTTTTTCGAATTATGTCCCGTTTTCAAACAAATAAAACAAGCTCCCTTTTTATTTAGTATTTCCCTCCTAGCTTCATATGACATCTTGTTCGCTTTATAGCACTCGAAGCTGTTATGCGATGCCTTTTCACACCAAACACAATTTTTCTTACCTGCGTCTTCCGTTGACACCAAGCATGCTGCAGTTGGTTGAGTAGAAACATTAGGCAAACTGTCACCCGATGTTATTCCGCTGCGGGCGAGCTGGATCCGCTCCTCCGACTCCGCTTCGCGTTTCAGAAACTGCATAAGCTGGTCCAGACGATCGTCGCCCTTCCCTTCATGTATTTGAGACCTCTCCCACGCTCTTAAAACAGATTCGGGCAAGGCGGACTCAACTAAAGGAAAAAGTAAAGCGGCATATTTGTCTATAGTGACACCTAAGCTCTGAAGTGCTAGTAATTGCGTATTTATTTTATCATATAAGTGGCCTAATTTATAGGAGGTATTACCTTTTGCTTGTGCGAGTACGAGATTAAGAAGCTCACGTACGTAGATGTCGATCAACATGTCATCACGAGCAAACCTGGACTTCAACTGCTCAATGTTCTTGTAGTTAGCTCCCGACGGGGGAAAGCTATCGATGAGTTCTCTTGCCGGAGTATCAGGGACTGTGCATTGGTACAGGTACTGAAACTTATCTCCGTCGTCCATTGTATCGTCGCTGTCGATCTTCTGAAACTGACTCCAAAACCCAATCCAATTCTTCGTATTTCCGTCGAACTTTCGCAACTCAAATTTAGGTAGCCGGAACCGTCTCGATTGACATGCCAAGCTGCATGTCGACTTCTCACAACTATGATGAGACTTTATACTCTTCACTGTATTATTTGACACGCCACTGCCGTTAGATCTGTATGACCTTTTTATGCGTTCGTCGTTCCGGGAGGCATTCTCGTAGTGTACTTTCATACGTTCCCAGTCAGATTGATATTTATCGCTAGTCAAACAATCGTCGAAAAACTCATCTTCAGACATCTCCTCGGTGCTCAACCACTGCTCTTTTATACGTTCATCGACGTTGAACAAGGTTTCTGCACGCAGTTGTAATTTCCCGAAGGCAGCTGTGAGTTCGTCAATGTGTGACTCTAAATTGGCTTCAAAATCGTTTTTGGCTGTTGTAAATAACCTCCGAGCGATGCTTCTCTCTTTTAGTAAACTTTTCATTATGAAAAAACGGTCGCCACTTGTAAAGAATATTATAATTTATCACTTGGAGAGCTAAAACCAACGTTAATTATTCACCATTTATTTAAGAGTGACATACATCAAACAGAACGAACAAATCATTGAATATTCAAATTAACAAAATATGTCACAACACCATAGAGTTTCCAACGCCTGACTAAGTCACTGACTTCCTTAACCGACAACGGTAAAATGGGTGAAGTTATGGGGAGCCGCGATCTCCTGTCCACCTCGGAATCGACCCATCTAATATGGGCTTCGTCGGTGTGTAGGACTAGGCGAACATTGTTATCCCTCCTCCCTCTGTCGTAACTCAGCGATCACTGATTAGGGGCCGCACGCTCCAGCATCCTAGATAAACACTCACGGACCCGGGCGACGTAATCACAGCGTCCATCAGACACGATGCGTACACTCAGGCATTCCCGCCGGCGGGGACGTCCACCGCGCGATCGCGACAACACTCGTCCCTATTCGTCCCGGTACCGCCGCACACCGGGTAGAGTTAGTCCGACCCAGGTCGGACCTAGCTGAGTTCCTTGCTGGACTCTTCTCAGCTAGACTACTCGTAGTAAAGAACCAGCGACAATACTCCCAGTAGCTCGATTTCAATCACACCTCTGATTCGGTTGAAACCGCTCAACCAATTGTGAACCAATCTCACTGGAGCGCAAACTCTTATAGTATTCCAGTGTTCCAAACCACACGCGTGGTCGTGTCAGAGGTTTTCCCCTTGATATTCCCCAGGCTGCTCTCCAATCGCGCACTCCTATCGCTTTATTGGGCCCGACCTATAAAGCCACAGTCAGGTTAAAAAAGCCGATCTTTAAGTTAGACCTTTTATGTGTCCAAACGGTAGTTTAGACTAGGCAACATAATCAGTGGATAGGGTATTTAATAAGCTTTCATTTCCGACATCAATGTATCAAATAACAGATGAGGGTAATTTCACTCTACCTCATATTTCTGAGCTCTTAGTACCTACCTACTAACTGATACTTACTTACTTGCTGTTACAGGACTATACATACCTGGGTTTCTTATTATGATAAGTTCCCATAGATGTCGAATATAACCTTATTAGAGGAACAATTACACGATGAAGTTTTTACTAATGACATAACTATGTTATAATATAATTATGCGCATGCATGCATATCTTATGTAACGTCCGCGCAACGTGCGCATTGATTGAAAAAATTAAAATCATTCAGAAAAGTTTATTTCATGGTGCATCATCAAATATTTTATACCTGTAAGTACAGTAGAAATTAATTATATAACCTATTATTATGGTAAACACGAAAGGAATATACACTATCAGCATCACATGTATACGTTCATGAAGTTCAGTCGCAGAAATCGGCTCGACTGATTATCTGACATCGAGTTCAAGGCTCATATTTTTTTTATAGATTGTACTCATCATATAAATTTTATGGTGAGCAAACCCCTAGTTTCTTAAAATAAAATATTGAAGTTTTTGACACAAAACACACCATTTCATGGCGCTTGTCAAAGTTTGCGTGCGTTCATTTGCATTATGTTTTTCGGTCCAATTATTTACATATTAATTTTATGTTGTTGTATTTGTTTTTTTTTTAATAGTTTTCAATATTATCTTGAGTGCAAACATATTGATTCATCTTCTAAATATATGAAAGAAGAAGTGCTGATCTACCATCAACGTACAGCCGAAACTACTGGAACTAGAAACTTCAAATTTGGTCCAGAGCTTCCTTTTGTAACGTATACAAGGGATAAGACAAGATTTTTGGAAATTCCACCCCTAAGGGGATCAAATAGGGGTGCAAAGTTTATATAGGAGAAATTTTTTTTGAGCTGTTGACTTAAAAATTCGTAAAAAGGTTACGAACTCAAATCCAAAGAAAGTGTTTTCAGCGTTTTGCAAAATTGTAACCCTAGGAGGGTAAAATAGGTACAAGTTCGTACGAGGAGCAAATATTTTTTGAAGTGAGAGATTTAAAACTTCGTATATATTCTCTGTTTAAATACAACAAAATGCATTTCAGCGTTTTTCAAAATGCTCCTCTAAAGGGTTGAAAAGGGGGTTCCAAGGTTGTACGGGGAGCAATTATTTTTTGAAGTTAGAGATTTGAAACTTCGTACATAGACTCTGTTTAAATACAACAAAACTTATTTCAGCGTTTTTCAAAATTGCTCCCCTAAAGGGGTAAAAAGAGCGTTCCAAGTTTGTAAAGGAGCAAATCTTTTTTGAAGTGAGAGATTTAAAACTTCGTATATAGACTCTCTGTTTAAATACAACAAAATGCAATTCAGCGTTTTTCAAAATTGTTCCTCTAGAGGGGTGAAAAGGGGTTTAAAACTTCGTACGGGGAGCAAATATTTTTTGAAGTGCGAGATTTAAAACTGCGTATACGGACTCTCTGTTTAAATACAACAAAACTTATTTCAGCGTTTTTCTTTACAGGTGATACTGATCATAGGAATTAGTGGCGCATGCCGGAATATCGAACTCTTGAATCTGACCGTAAATGATATCGAAAAACTGTTTAACTCGGGTGAAACGGGTGGCTTTCAACCCTTGGTTAACAATCTACTAATTATTAAAAAATAGTTTTACCATGTGTTGTACAAGATACAGCCTGAAGCTGACCAGTGTTACAAAATTGAAACTAATAAATTGAAAAAAGGATTAGATTACTAACATTAAAAATACATTTGTGTATTACATGTTACATGATATTTACAAAAACTATATAAACAATAATACCTTTGTTCGTAAGAGTACCTTCACTTCTTTGTTAAGGGGGCCCATGCGATCAGTACATTATCATGCACTGTTTTTAACCGACTTCAAAAACCGGGACGTTATTAATTCACTTGTATGTTATTTTTACAGTTCCGTACCTCAAAAAGTAAAAAACGGAACTCTTATAGGATCACTATATTGTCCGCCTGTTTGTCTGTCAAGACCCTTTATCTCGAGACCGCGTGGAAGTATCGAGTTGAGATAAAAACCATATACTCAAGTCTAACGTCACTTCAAGCTGTGAAAAAATCAAACTTCTAAGCTAACGCAAAAAAATACGGCCGTTATTGCCAGAAAAAACATATATTTCGACACTCAAGGGAATCAAAATTTATAGGGTACTTTCCGTTAACCTAGAACTATGAAATTTGGCAATATTATACCTACAGCAAGTACAAGGAAAAATCTGAAAACTACACATTTATTATTTAAGTCATAAAAAATATAGGCTTTATTTAAAGTACGTAATCAATACCTACACACTTGTACGGAACACTCGGTGGGCGAGTCCGACTGGCACATGTCCGGTTTTTTAGGGTTCCGCAGTAAACAAGGATCCCTTATAGTTTCGCCATGTTTGTCCGTCCGTGGCTTAGCTTGGTAACCGTTAGTAATAGAAATCTGTAATCTTGCATCAGTATACAGATCAATTACCCCGACAAAACGGTAGAACAAAATATTAAAAATATATATTTCTTAGGCTAGGTCTCGTACACGTAAAGTGGGGTGCAACTTTTTTTTTCAAATCCCATCGTGTTACATATCGGATAACTAATTCAAAAATATTGTGGGGCTTCTAAAACCATTTTTTGATTCAGAAATCCATTTGCGTTATTATATAAAGCTTGAAAGTGTTAATTTTGTTATGGTCAAGTGTCCCCCCTATAACCAGCAATACAGTGGCTACTGAGCATGTGAAAAAAAATATAAAAGGAAAACTATCATAATTAAGTACACATTGCTAGTTGACGAGTAATAGCCGAACTTAAGATGTTTATAATACAATACAAATATTCGTTATTGCATAACCTCAAAAAAAAACACAGTACTGTACATAATTTCTATGAGTAGAGGCAAACGACAGGCGGTCTTATCGCTAAAGAGCGATCTCTCTCTTTATCAACTTTCGTACAATTTCCTTTGTTTACTTAGATAATGTTATTAGTTGTGTCAAAAACATAGTAAATATAAGTTTTTCATCTTTTGAGTCCTCATAATGTAACGGGTGGACAACTACAGGCTTCCATTGCGCGTGGCCCGATACACGCTTGGCCGGTTTTTAATTTTTATGCCTGTTACGTCAGAATTCAGTAGTTTGGTAGATAAACGACTGAATTCTGTTTTAGAAAATTATTTCTTTCGTTTGAAAGTATAATGCTCCGAGTTTGGTCCCGTTGTTACCATAATCCAGTTCGGATGATGGGATCCATGAGGAATATGAGGGAACTCCTCAAAAATTCAAGGGAAATGTATAGTGATTTTAGTATTTTCGGTAACAAATCGGGTATTTTCATTCAGTAAGTATCCGTGCTATAATATTCAAAATCCAATAGCAGTTTTATAAAATATAGGCCACCACAAAATATATCAACTAATAGGTACCTCTAGTGTCGGGTTCCATAACTTATAACACAAGAAGGCCCCTTAATTCATTAGTACCTGGAACAGAAGGGACAATACTGTAGAGTAGGTTTTACTTCCCACGAGATAATGACTCGCATTACATATTCGAGTCCACCGCTGAATTAGATGCCACAGTATTAGTACACAACAGCATACGGACTTGGTTAAATTAACTATATTTTTCACTTCTCATGCTCGAAAAGTGTGTCATATTAGACTTGTCAAGCGGGTGTAAAGTAGTACATTTAATTAACCCCTAAGGAAAATATGAATACGTATTTATGATTTACAAAACATTTGAATTTGACCAATCAAAATACTTCACCTATTAAATCCACCAATCACAGAACACTAATTTAACAATTTAAAAAGTATTTAGTATTGGATAGGTATTAACCAACCAGAATAAAGCTTTACTAAAATCGATCAATCAGGAAACAGAATTAATTTCTCTAAAGAGTCTAAAAATTAAGTTTGTAATAGTCCCTATTTCCCAATAATTAAAAAAAGTGATTAAATAGTTCGAGCAACCCTTTAAAGCGCTCAATGGAAGGTCAGTTAGCTTTTTTTACGCGTGAATGTTGCGCACGAACCGCGGTGTCTATGTTTTGTGTGTCAAAGTAGTTTAGAAAAAAAAACACGCTGCCAAATTATATATGTTCGCCATGGAATTTATTGTTAATTTTGGATAGTTAAACTTTGTTTATTTATTTTCTCGCTATCGAAGTGAAAAATAGAGTGTATAACTCTGTTCTAAAACCCATATTACCCCTCGAACTATTTTCTCGTGGTGTTATGGCTCATTTTAGACCTTTGTCATACAATCTACTATTACTAAACGGTTAAAACTCACGTGTTAATTGTCACTTCGGGCGACGACTTTGAAAACGCTCCTCATCATAAGAACCCGTTAGTTAGGAAGGCTGTCGACTACGTTCTTATCCCTCCCCCCTTTCTCGTAACTCGGCGATCACTGATTAGGGGCCGCTAGACCAAGAAAAATTGTTAATTGAAATTGTGTGGGACTGGGCAGTGCGTCCTTCGCATGTGTGTATATGCAGCAGGATTTACAGTTGCCACCCAATGTGGAACTTGTCATCACGAAAATCCCTACAGTCCATAGAAATAACCCATAGTTACACTGACGATTTTCAATTGTGTAAAGTTTATTGTAATTATTGTGAAAAAACTATGATAAATCCTAACTAACGAACACCGTATACTTTTATTTCTTCGGTTATTATTATAGATATTTTTATACAAAAGTAATAAGTAGTAGCTAGTGACACCTCTTTGAAATTATCAGTGACATACAGTATCGACATTAAGATAAAAAAGCATTCACGCTCTACTAAAAAACAATTTCTGTGCGACAAGATAACGGGGTCAAACTATGAGTGTTGATAAATTATTAAAAATTAAACAAATTCTCTTTGCGGATCTCTAAAGTCACAAATATTGGTAATTTTTGGGAAATCAAAATACATAACTACTTCAAAAGTGAAAAAATTGAGGTGGTGTGCATTAATAAATACTTTCAACGATTTTTGTTTTGAATAAGATAGATTTTACGGTTTTTGTGTTTTCGCGGAAAAGGTGTCTTGCATTAACAAAAGGTCGTAAGTGACGTGAGTTCCCTATGAAGATACGACTATCTAAGATTCACTGTATTGGATAGTGGTTTTAAATGTGGACTAGTAGGTGTTGCTATGGAACCCTTCATTGTGTGTGATCCGACACGCACTTGGCCGGTTTTTATTTTAATAATTCAACAGCCAATTTATTTTAGTAAAGATTGTATAGATTTTAATCTATTATTTATTAAATAATAACCATATGATGTATATATCATACCACGGCAGCAGTTGGAATTTGAATTTGAGATGTTTATTGTCATACTGTGAGTTACAAATTAAATTAAGTAACAAGATTAGTAAACCTTCCGTTCGTTATAAAAAATTGACCGATTGACGTAAACGCGTAAGATGTATGAAGTCTTGCGGCGCTTACGATGTTTTTGTCAACGCATGAGCATTGAGGTGAGTACTTCATGTCGCACTCGTTATGACAGATCCGGTCCGCCGCACGCTCGCCGCTGGCGTGGCGCCCCGCTCTCTCTCCACCCCGCACCCACTGCATGCATCCCGCTCCACGACTAGTACCTAGTACGCACTTATTTTTAATTTCTTAAGCGTGACTTTAACGTGTTTAATATTGATGAAAAAATGATTGAACATGAAACGTGAACACAAAAAGCTATTAATAAATAAAAAAAATGACAGTTACGATTTTTGCCTACTGAGAAATACATTATTATTAAAACGTTAAAAATTAATGTTTAATTTTTGTCTCAAATGTCTAAAAAGACACAATATAGCTAAAACAGATACAACCATCATAGTTACCATTTTTGCTTGTCTAGATATCGAGATCAAATGAAAATCTGTAAAAAGAAACGTACTTGCGAATTTGCTTTCAGGTTAATTTTGCTATTCAGTGATCGCATTTGAATGCACTTCAACATTATACTAACATGGTATTTGGTTACCTTTTTTGCTTTTAGAAAAAAGTTAGGTAGTGTACTCACGTTTTTTTTTAATACATCACGATCACGGATTTTTTACTTAATATATCCAATTAATATTTGATACTTAACATTAATATCCAACAAAATAATACAAGCAACGTGTTATCGAATTATGTCCAGGTCTCGCTAATTTGATTGGTTTACGCACGGTAACTTACTTGATATCAATATACTGCTTTAAAGCATTGTTTGTGTCATTGCGGTGGTCTGTAATTTAGCTAACTCTTTTATGGTCCGATAATAATTTTAATTAAATGACTAAATTAAGAGACACCCTGATGGTGAGGTGAGTTGGGTCGTGGTTTGCGTGCGACTAAATAGGTGCAATAAGTAATTAAATCGTACCAAAATCAAATTAGGTGACTGCACAACTTTTTTTAAGGTTCCGTATCAAAAAATTCTAAAAAAGGAACCCTTATGGTTTCACTTTGTCTCTCTGTCACATCGCTAATTATCTCAAAAGCTCTTATAGGTACTATCGATATAAAATTGGGAATAATTATAAAGACAGGTAATCTAGATGCATAGAACATGTTTTTTTTAAAAATATTTTATTTATTTTCTGTGAAAAATGACAGATAATAGGTGGTTAAAAATTTGAAAGTCTAGTGAATATGTTAAGATTGTTAAGTGGGGTGTTTCTTGTGAAATAAAGAATTTTATTTTTTATTTTTATTTATATGAAAGGGCTTGAGTTACACACATTCTGAAACAATTTATTTTTTTAAGTCTAGTTATTTTTGATTTATGGAGGAAAATGTAAAAAAAATACCTCCCCCGACCCCTTATCTACGAAGTTACCAAGGAAAAAATATAAAATGTAGCTCTATTTTCTTTATTATTTATCATCAAAAAGCATTTCAATACTAAGTTTGTATTTTAATCACCTTTGCATGTATTTTTGTTTTATAAGTTCCTGCGCGATTATGCTGAACGGAGCTTTTTACAAATATAGAAAAAAAAATTGAAATCGGTTCACGTGTTAAAGATAATTATCCTTGAAAAACCATCATACATACTAAGTTATTCAGTCGCTCAAATTTGTAACAAAATTCGCTGATTGATGGCGCTATACCGGTACACATCTGTGTACGCAACCCTCGATGAGCGAGTCAAACTCGCACTTGACTGGTTTTTTTATATAGGCCGGGCCCAATAAAGCGATAGGAGTGCGTGGTTGGAGAGTGGACTGGGAAAAATCCAGGGGAAACCTCCGACACGACCACCACATTTTTTTACGTGCAATAAATGTTACCTTTATCAAGAGGTCTCAGTGAAGATATGTATATTATGTATTTCTTAAATATTTAAGGTTAGGTTAGGGCATTATATGAAATGCAATACCTAAATTTTAAAGCGTGGTCGTGGCATCCAAACTCCATCTCATAAAGAACTCCTAATGAGCCCGAACTTATTTCAGTAGCATACTTAACTCGCAAAATGGTTTAAAAACATAAGAGCTGGACATATTTAAGCTGGTGTAGACCACAAAGAGCACTAACCAAAAAAACCCGCATCAATTTAAAAGTCGACCCAAAAACAGTAATGCAATTATCGTGACATTGACTAGTAACAGTCGTTCCGTGGGAACCACTGCGGGCCCTGTAATAATTAACAAACAATATTTATGAAACAAAAGAGCAATTAACCAACCAGATGGCGGCAACCTTAGATTAGTCGGTGTAAACATTTGGGCTGGCTGGACAAAGGACTCTTGCTACTCGTGTGTTAGGTATTAGAGAATATGCATAATTTTTTTCATTTCATCCATTCGAACCAGTTTTTAAAGAGGAACGAATGTGTATATGGAACAAGTACAATTAGACCAACACAAAAGATAAAAATGGATTTCAAAGTACAGCCAGGGGGCTTGCAATGGGCGGCGCGCGGAGCTTTAGATACCTAACGCTCGCGCGCCCCGGGGTCGCTCGTCAGTCGAGGGCCGTCGCCGCGCGAGCGAGCACACGCACGTCGTCTCGAGTTCCGCCGATGCCGCCGACTTAAATGCGACGAGCGGCACGAATTTACCGAGTGATTTAAATCCCACAATGGCGACTAGATCAGGACACAGCTGTTCTGTGTATGACTGTTTAACTGCCTACAAATAGTCAACGGTAATTTTTTTTAAATTACGTATAAGTACTGACTTAGCATAACCTAGGTGTTTAACGTTATGAAGTTGTAAGGTACAATGTACAACAACAATACAAATGCATACGATACGAAACACCTGGTTAGGTAGGTACTTATAACTTAAACTCACGTTTTCGATGGTTCGGTACTTACGTATACTGTATGTAAACTTATTATCTATAGCGGGACCCTAATGTAATTTTCTTAAAAATGAAACACGTGTTTGAAATTTTACTTAACTATCTACATAATGCTTGTCCT
Source organism: Epiblema foenella (assembly GCA_963556455.1). Classification (NCBI taxonomy): domain Eukaryota; kingdom Metazoa; phylum Arthropoda; class Insecta; order Lepidoptera; family Tortricidae; genus Epiblema; species Epiblema foenella. Next base: position 20,992,525 of record OY747096.1, on the reverse strand, counting down.
ACTTCTTTGGCTATAACATTTGTATATATTGTGTGTCTGACGAAACCAGTTGCTGATTTGAATTTTGTATCCAGATGACGAATCAGGCATTGTGGATATTTAGCATGTTAAGTATTTACTTTAATTTATGGTGTCCAATAATGTATATTAAAATAAGAATATGCTTAAACATATTTTATCAAAATACAACTTTTGGTTCTTGCCTATACAATACAATACAAATACTTTTTATTGAACACCTCAATAAAAAATACAAAGCAATTCAGAAATATAACGTAGTGAAATATAAACAGAGGTAGACAGCCGTGTCTTTACCATGAGTTAACATGACCGTACTCGCTAGCGACTGTGTAAAGTAATCACTTGGTACCTAACCATAATTAAAGAAAGAAAGAAAGAAAGAAAGAAATATTTATTTGGTGTTAAATCATTACACAATACACAAAAATGAAATAAGATGAAATAAACACTAAATTAAACACCAAAAAGGATACCACTCAGCATATGCCAATAGCAATACATGCTAAGGCGCTGGTTTTCAGGGCACCCTAAGAGAGATACAGGAGAACACAATTAATATAATTAATATGGCGCGCTTCAAAGCTCTTAAGTACTTGACTGAGAGACTATTATTGCTTAATCCACACGCCTTATTACTTGGGTCGTGCTATACAAAGATAAACTTAACTAATAACACATCTTAACTAAACTACCCAGCTTAACTTGATGGAGAAGAAGGAGAGATGGCTGGTCAATGATTTCAAATATTTGGAAATTAGCTACAGATTTGGTTAAAATTAACACATAATTTACTCGCACACTAGGTAAGTAGGCTTTTAGACTACCGTAAGTCAAACTTCGTATTTTTAGAAATCTGAGTAGAATAATATTATTCACTGCTAGATTCAACCCAGAACGTCCTACTCCAGATTTTGCTCCCGAACGTAGCGAGAGTGTTATGAGTTTTTAATAAATAAAACATGACTGAGTCCTGAGTGCAGTGAGGAATTTTAGCGCGAACAAGGAAAAACGGCTTTATCCCTGAAGAGTATACCTAACTTGCTGTTCTCAATAATGGGGGAAACAAGACGAAATTTGAATTATGAGGTTCGATAAACATAACCTTAAAACGTCAAACACGTAATGGTTTCCCGCCGTTTATTTTAACAAAATCGTAAACAGTGTAAAGTACAGTGCCTTTACCATGAGTTTACATGACCGTACTCGCTAGCAACTGCGTAAAAAGGACAATGGGCAAATTAGTATGGGCGGTGTCCCATTGGTGTATACAGTTGAGACATATATCATTTGAAAGCTCTCAGCAGCAGCTTTAATTTCTTGTATGACGCCGAAGACCGATCGCGTGCAGGGAAGTTGGAATAGCTCATATTATAACTGTAATGTGGCGATTACTGGAACTAAATATTCTCATACTAATGGGACGTTTGTGCATAGACAGTAGCGCCAATAATTTAATAAATCATTACTAGAGCTTCGAAATGAACGGGAATGAGTTGCTTATATTTTTATTAAACAAATAAATATAAAATAACTGTATTAAATCAATTAATTACATAAAAATATAGTGTCGTTTGATTCTGCTACTGCACGCGAGATGTCGCTAGTAAATAATGATAGCTTCACATGGTCGTTTCTACACGCTAACAATATGACAGTTGGCATCTAAGGCCCGCAGTAAATGCCAAGTTTCTGTATCTGAAGGACTAAGATGACCGCTTATATGTCGGACCATTCGTCCCTCTCGCACTTTCGTACATGACAGTAAGGGATGAATGCTGTATGTCCGACATATAAGCGATTATATGAGCCCCGCTGGTGCTATGCCACTATTCGGGAATTCGACTAAGAGCGCTCAATAATGCCTATTATTATTCCTGAGCCATGAGAACAGTTTTGATAGTATGTAAATAATAAATGCTACGAGTGTTCTAATAAGCCGCCGAATTATCTTAGCGGATTCAGTACTTGCGACTGTACTAATTACAAAGTCGTAACGCTCTCTCTCTCTCTCTCTCTGCCGCTAAAATAACATAAGTGTGATAGACTCAAATATTGAAACTTGAATTTTGATTTTGGTGGTTTGGTGGTCTTGATGCAATCAATAAAATAACCGTTAGATATTTGATTATTTATTCATCATAACACAGCTTAGTACAAAAGGCGAACTGTGGGTTAATAAAATAATAAGCTAAAAAATCTATATTCGTGCATCTAAGCTAATGAAAATGAAACTTTTTCTTTGCTCTTGCGTGTATTATGTTACCATTGCTATGTTACCGTTGCTTTGTTACAAAAATCTGTGGCAGAGAGCGCGGACTTCTTGCTCCTGAAAGAAAGCTGCATTGGTGATTACCGTCGAATTTACCTGAAGAGCCAGAACTGCTCTGAGTACGCCTGTGCGTAAATGCGGCCTAAGAACGGAGTGAAAAAGCATCTTTGAACTAGTGTTAGCCCATTTGATCCGGGGGTGGTTGCAATACTGAAGGCGTAAATTATTCATTATGTTGTGGTGTCCAGAAATGGGACAGTCCGGTGCTATATACGTAATTTCTAGCTAAAGAGGTTCCGATGCTCATAAGCCCTAGGTTGTAGGTGTGTTGCCCTTGACATCTTTTTTAACTCTCGCATTCTTTACTCATGCACTTCTCGCATAAAAATATCCCAATTAGAGCTGAAAAAGGTCAATCTGAGACTGAACGTCGATGTTCTATATACTTGCTTTATTATGGTCACGTATACGAGATTCGCATGCGAGTTTAACTAAATTGCGCGGTTTGATAAATCGATTGAAGTCATTTTACCCCGATGACTCACCTGCAATATAACCAAACTCGCATGCAAAACTTGTACGTGTGTAAATAAGGTTTTATTCTAGATCATGAGCTTGTAATCTAACAAGATATTCGGTTAGCTAACATTCAATAATATTATCAAACGAGAGAAAACGACAAAAAACATTATTATTTTAAGTGTTTGAGTGATTGTGGAGAGAACTCCAGCTGACGTCCACGGGGCTTCAGAATACAAACTCACCACCAGTGCCTAGTGACCTACTAGGTAACCACCTTATAATCTATCGCCCAAGAGGATATTGGTCATGAGATCCTGTTGCTATCCGGCAGTTTAATTGGCTGATGGGTGATAACTATAGGGGAGGTCACGATTCAAATGTTGATTTACTCGAGCGTAATTAGGACCTATTGGATTTTGAAAATTGGATAATAGGAAGAAAATATTTAACAGGTGTACCCCTCCGCCGGCGGGGGGAGCGTCTGCAAAAATAAAAAGAAACAACAACACGAACATACTCCCGGGCATCAGATATTGAAAGTGTATATGCACCCCACATGAGGGCTTATAAATGGAGGAGGTTTTCAGAGTGCAAGGTATCCTCCATGTCTTAATCTGACTCGCTCAAGTATTTACTTGAGCGAGTCAGATTAAGACATGAGAGAGAGAGGGGATTTTTGGAAATCCAAAAATCCCCTCTTAGACTCTTCTACCATTATGGCATTTTCTGTCAAAGTAACTTTCTTGCCATCATATTCATATAATTTATATTCGCTCTCTTGTAGTCAAAATGTTGACATGTGACATTTTTGTTATTATTGCGAACACGAATATCTTAACATATGAAAGCTTTTTATATATATATGCTCCCAGACAACATGGCCAAATAAGTCAAAAAATGTACTACTGAAAGGGTACAATTAATTCAATCCCTTATTGAAGCTTGAGGGTGCTGGTGAGATGCTCTCCAGAAACCCCAAACTGAAATAATTGTACCCTTACGTCCCAGTACGTCCATGCAATCATGTCTTATGCAAGTGTAGTTTTTACTCACGTCCCTAGGACACCGCTCAATCCGCTTCATTCAGAATCGTTTTCTCCGTAGGGCGACTGGTACCAGTCGAACCTCAGTCTGCACCACTACATGGGGATGTATAGTTTCTTTAAGCAGACTGCCAGATGTTATTTTGACAACGCTCCCCATCATAGGAATCCGTTAGTTAGGGAGGCTGTCGACTACGTTCCCATTCCTTCCCCCTCTGTCGTGACTCCTCCAGCCGCACGGTCCGACGTCCTAGGCACAAACTCAAGGACCCGGATGACAGCATCCATCGAAAGATGGGTCGTTGCGGTTACATATGCGGGACGCGTATGGTCCCTATTCGTGCCGGTACCGCCGCATACCAAGCGCTCACTCACTAGGCCCGACCTGGGTCGGATTGAATCGTTTCTTGCTGGACTCTTAGTGAACCAGCGACAAAACTCCCATTTACTCGATTCCACTCACACTTCAGATTTGGTTGAAGCCTCTCATTCAATCTCATTGGAGAGCAAACTCAAAGTATTCCAGTCGTGTCGGAGGTTCCCCTGGATTTTCCCCAGGCCACTCTCCAACCGCGCATCTGCCGGTATTGACCTCGTCCTATAAAGCCACAATCAGGTGAAATAAAAAACAGATTCAATACTTAACACCAGAGAGCCTACTCCGAACTTCGTATCGTGCCGTCCCTTTCACTCATATAGTGTATAACACGAGAGTGAAAGGGACGGCACGATACGAAGTTCGGAATAGGCCGTCAGAGTTAAAAGACGAAGCCGATATCGAACGTTAGCGCAGAGCGTTGTGTCAGGGCTAATATGATGGCCCGCAGGTTCGCTCGCTGTTCTAAAGAAAGTAAAGGTTAGGTACCCTTTTTGAAGCATATTGTACCAACTTTTATACAAGCACCCTGTAGGTGAATTATACGCAGAGACAATACAGCCCTTTGCGTGTTCAATATAATAACGCGTTCAGGATGCTGATGGGGCTACCTCGATTCTGCACTGCGTCGGGAATGTTCACGGAGGCTCGACTAGGCTATTTTTATGCAACGATGCGTAAGATAAAACTGTTTACTAACGCCATGATCCATGTTGGTCGGAAAATAAACAATTATTATTAACTACAAATTCAGTACATTTTTTAAAAATAATTCATAAAAACTGAAAATGCGATTGCCAGGGAGCATGAATTAACTTTTTTTTATTTAAGAGATTGAATATAAAACCTTACTTGAAAATAATTGACAACGTGCGCAATAATAACATTAATACATTCTTGGCGTTCGATGCGTAAAAAACATGAAGACGCCGTCCATGCCCACCAGGCCACGACCACACAAGACACTTTCAAACTGTTATCGTTAAATGGGTTTAAACTTACCTCTATTTCCGCTTCTTCATGATCGGAAGTGCTTGTAAAGCCGGATTCATAATATTCAGATGTGATGATTTCTGATGCGCTCTGATGTCTGACGGTTATAATCACGAGCGTATACGTACTGTACATGTCGCATTATATAAATAAAATTATGACAATGTCTAACGATTTATTTATTTAAACTTCATTGCACGAAAAATACAGTGTACAAATGACTACCTTAATGCCAAGTGGCATTCTCTACTAGTAAACCACAGAGACATCTAAAAACGGTGCAGGAAAATGTAGAAACGTTAAAAGTGCAAGACAGACGCCAGTAAAATTAAGAGCGCGTTCACCAAAAGCGCTTGCTCAAATTCGGCATTTAGACAGCGATCGCGCGGCAAAGTGCGCTTGTGTGTGTAGACACGCTTCTACTTGACCCTACAAACACACTCACGCCTAGAGCCAAGCGCGCCATCCTCTTCTAACATTCTAACATTAATATAGGTACAAAAGGGTTAGCGTGCACGGTAGGGTTGGAGTAGCGGTGGCGCACAGGAGTGAACGCGTTTGATACTTATGTCAATGAACACCAAACCAACAACATATTTTATTTACTTCGCTTAAGTGAGGCACTTATTATCTTATTTTAGTGCTCATATTTTCTTTCAATACTTTAACTATATAGTTTCTTCATTGTAATAATAATAAAAAGGTGGTTTTTGATAATAGACAGTAGCAAGGGGGTTTTCTGAGAGGTAATTACAGCCAATCAATACGATGCTTGACAATACTTTGAACAGAGTATTACCTACATTGTTAATAATTGTTTTATTAGATTTTTCCGAGACCAATTAAAGCCCAAAAGTATAATTTAAAATTTAATTATTCACGAACTGTATATATAATAATAATAATAAAAAGGAAGGTGGTTTATGATAATAGGCAGTAAGTAGCAAGGGGTTTTCTAGCAGTTGATTACAGCCAATTAACGCGCTGCTTGACAATACTTTGGACAGGTTCTTATATTGTTAATATTTCTTTTATTAGATTTTTCAGAGACCAATTAAAGCCCAAAAGTATAATTTAAAATTTAATTATTGACGAATTCTACGAAAACGCTTTCCACCATGATGGTAAAATTAAATTATTCACGAATTCACCGAAAACGCTTTGCACCATGATGGCAAAATTTAATTATCACGAATTTAGCGAAAACGCTTTCCAACATGATGGTCTAGCTAAACCGTGACGTCACGCGGGGTGTAAGCAAACCGGGCAGAAATCGGAGACAATCATCATCATCATCCTAGCGTTATCCCGGTACAGTTGCATCCCGAAGGATGCCCGGGGTCAGCTACCTAATCCCAAGATTTGGCGTAGGCACTAGTTTTTACGAAAGTGACTGCCAACTGACCTTCCAACTCGAGGGCAAACCAGACCTTATTGGAATTGAGCTTGTCAAGTGAGTGGGCAACTTGATTGTTAGAAGTTCTCAAACCGCCCGAAGGCCTCCAACTTGGCTTAAAGACTGCTATCATAGACAGCAGCCGGGATCAACGGCTTAACGTGCCTTCCAAAGCACGGGAGCGCTCAGTTAATAACCACTCAAAGGTCACCCATGCAATAACTGACCTAGGCCGACGTTGCTTAACCTCGCATACCGCACGCGGTACGCGGGCGCCGCTGGGCCACGAGCGCTGCAGAAATGGGAGACAATGTTATACCTATAATAGAACAGTCGTATAGGTGGTGTATTCTGACATGTGAAAGACGTTGATTTACTTACAACTTGTATGACAAATGACAACACGGCATTCGCGATCATGGCGGGTAGCGTGTTTGTTGTTTGAAAATTAATAATTTTAGGGTTCCGTACCAAAATGGTAAAAAAGGGACTCTTATGGTTTCACTTTGTCTGTCTGTCTGTCTATCTGTCTCTCTGTCCGTCACGTCACTAAATATCTCAAGAACTACATATGCTATCGATTTGAAATTTGGAATAGTTATAAAAAAGTCATGTTCTATGTATGAAGGTCATACATAGAACATGACTTTTTAATTATTCTTTTTTTTTTCTCTGAAAAATTACAGATATTGATTGGTGTGATAGTGATTGGTGATTCAAAATTTGAAAGTCTAGTTAATATGTCAAGTGGGGTGTCATGAAAGGGCTTGGTTTGCACATTCTGAAACATAAATGTAAAAAAAACACCGTCCCCCCCCCCCCCCCCCTTATCTCCGAAGTTTACCAAGGAAAAAATATAAAATTATTAAATAACATTGTTTTACAGAAAAAATATAAATGTAGCTCTATCTAGTTTTTTTTTATCGTCAAAAAACATTTCTATACTAAGTTTGTAATTCAATCACCTTCGCATTTATTTATTTTTTATAAATTCCTACGAGATTATCCTGAAAGTACCTTCTTTCAAATAAAGAAAAAAAAATCGGTTTACGTGATAAAGAATTATCCTTGAAAACCTACCATAAATACAAAGTTATTCAGTCGCTCAAATTTGTAACAAAAGTCGCCTATAGATGGCGCTCCCGTGGCGTCCAATTTCAACACCATGTTGTTAAGATTTTCCTAATTAATAGGGTTGGAACCGATACACATCTGTATACGGAACCCACGGTTGGCGAGTCCGACTCGCACGTGACCGGTTTTTAAATCCATCTTCTACTTCGAGATTTAAATGTATTTGTAAGGCTACAATATACTAAGGGAAATAAAGATTTAGACTGAAATGTCTTTAAAATCCGAATAGCACAATAAATCTGTCTAATACATATTAATTATTTACGCCAATTTTACATTTAAATAAGTTGGGTGTAACTTAACTTACCTTGCCTCTTTTAGCCTTGAAGTATATTTTTTCTTCCTAACACAAGTTTAAACCGACTGTTTGCGACTCATGCTAAAATTAACATGAAATAAGTAATTGGTAGTTTGCTGAAAATACATTATGATTCAGTCTATAAGAAAACTACTTAAATTTAAAAACCATACTTAGCTACGATCAAATGTGGTTGATCGTGGTATAATCACATTCAGAGCATTCGCGCTACAAAAATGGCGGTTGGGACGAAATTGACACAGGTCCTGCCTTGACAAGCGCTCGCGCCGTACTGAGGATTCTTCCCGCGCGCAAACAAATATATACAACTTTTGAATCTTATTTGACAGTATAATTTTTAGACTTATTATATATTTTTTTACTGAAATATATTTCCAAGTACATGAGTTTTAATGTGTAATATAAATAATTGTAATAATCTTTCAATAATACTGAGAAAAACCGTGTGTTTTGAGCGTAATTTTGTTGAGAAATTAGCGTAAGAAATATTTTTGTGTAACTTGACTATTTATAGAAAATAATACAAAATTGAGGCCGCAGCGTAAATTAACAACATATTACGGCTGTAACACAATTTTTTAACAATTAGGTTACCTAATAATATCATCACTCAAAACGTGATCAAACTTATACCTCCGCGCCCTTTTCAGAAATCGACTGTCGGTAACCGGGTAAATAAAACTAAAATATTGAGTTAAACTAGAATTTGAAGCCGCTGCGTAAAATATAAAGAATTGACCTCTCTAAATCCATTATTTGAATTTTGCTAAACCTTTCCGTTTCTCAGTAATATTGCGTCAAAAATCCAGTTTTGTTGTTTTTTCTCACACAAAATATGAATGGACTCTTAAGATCTAAACGATCTCATGTACTGCAATGCCTATGACACATTATGACGATTTCTGACGATATTTTCATCAGTGATACACTCGTAGCTTATAAAACATGCACAACACAAAGTTCTCGTTAGACAGATTCCGAGCTCCCAATGATGCTTTGAGTGAGGAACCTGCATTTAAACAGTTTACAATCTTTAATAAAAACAACCTGAATTAAATATTTTTAGATTTTATATGTGTCAGTATAACCATTTTCAACTCATCAGTGAATCGGCAACGGGCTGATGAATGTACTGGAGTCGCCAACATCTATATATAATTATATAGGCTTACCATCAGGCCGTATGATTATTTGCCACTGTTGTGGTATATAAGAATTGATTTTGAAGAAGATTTTATCCAATCTATGGTGTCAGTAGAAATAAATTGATTCTATACATGGTAAAACCCGTTTTTTGCATTGCGCGTCAGGGGCTAAAAGCAGTGTATGCATCATTTCGTTTTTCACGCGATGCGGCGTTAGAGCCCGTCACATACACAAGAACACACGCCCGTGCACACTCGTCAGATCTGTTGTGTCGCGGCCGCTTCCCTACCCCCCGCACCTCAACTGCTCTGATGCGAATCAGCGTCACTTCTGTCGCGTCACAACGTAACATAGCACATCGTCGGAGAGCATCAGATCAAACCGTACTAGTTAAATGTATGAAACCGACATCATTCTGGCGCTTCAAGACACAACACGTGGCAATAGTATGAATCCGGCTTTGATGCGAACAACGTACTGGCTGCGATTCAAATGGTAGGTGCGCGGCTCAGAGGTACTAAAATAAAATAATCTACAAAAGAAAAAGGAAAGAAAAGTAGGTGTGAAAAAGTGTTTATGATGTGCTTATATGTTTGGATGCAGTAATTAACCCTTTAAACGCCGTCGCCTGATATATGAGACGTAATAAATGACATGTTATTGATTTATTGACACTTTTGACATTCGGTGGTCAAAGAGTTAAAAAATTACTTCGAAATTCGTTTGACTCCATCAGGCCCCTATTTCACCAAAGCTGACAGGCGCGACAACTGCATGACAACTGTCAAAAAACATTACAAATGTAGTTGGTGAAACAGTTTTCACAATCATGACAATTTTCGATTGGTCAGCCTACATATGTCAAATACATACATATGTCAACTTGGTGAAATAGGGGCCAGATTGCCATTGTAATAACATTGAATAAGAAACAATCTCAGATGCAGATTACGGGATAAGAGGACTGCCCAGTTTGTTTACAACGACCAGCTCGGCGTACACGAGGGCGGTCATAAGTGAGCTCAATTCTGACAACCTCCTTTAAATGGCGGTCGTCTAAAATACTGTTATTACAAAAATCACCATAAGCAGATTGGCCGTCAGTGAACTAGTGCAAAAATTAGTGCCTAAGACCGCAAAGCTGTACAGTAGAAAATATCTCGAAGGCCAGTACGGCATCGATTTGCCGTAATTGGGGCAAAAAGCATTTCATGCTCACATTATTCTACATTTTTTTAATGACAACACTTTTTTAGATTATTTTTTTTCACTATATTTTGTAATCATAACTTTATAGTAACGGCATATCGAATCCCTCCGAACCATACAGAGAAACAAGTTAATAGTGAATACCAGAAGTATGTATACTTCTTTGGAGGTATTCGAGATGCCATATTTATAATATATAGATATTGAATTTGAATGAATTATGGTATACTAATAGTACACTGCCGCTTACTAACAGCGACCATCTGTCGTGAAGTTTAACCCTACAGAAATGCATACAGATAGGTTGATATCCAACTGCACGCCGTGATATACTGGTGTGCCGTGTTATATTGATGGTATGCAGTCAACGAATACGTTCAAATATTTTATGTTACACACTGCACACATACACATCATTAACCCTATTGCCCAGAAGGGTAGGTAGAGGCAGTATTAGAGATCACTGTTTTCCATTTGCTACGATCCTTGACAAACTTATTTCGTGTACTCTCATAATATTTCTCAAATACAAGTCACTTCTTCACTGAGATACGGGGTCATTTCTGGGGCAATTGCACAAAAACGTTCAGTCTAAAAGTATTTCCGGACTGGCACCTAAAATATATAATAAAATGCCAAGAAACATATTCTAAGTTAGAAGAATTGGTAGAATTCAAAAAAGCTTATTTGCATTCCTAGTGAAAGTAGCCTACCAATACTTGACAGATGAAGAATTTTAATTGTCTATCACGCCCCATCTTTGACTTTGAGTCCGTGAATTTGAGATTATTTATTTGTATGCCTTATGCCAAAATATAGTGATACACTAAAATATTTAAAATAGTTGTAAGACTTAAGATGAGCTATTGACCTGTGTTTACAAATATAGTTTGTACAGTCGAACAAATAAGGAACTTGCCTTTTCACTTTAACGCCATGTTAAACTGTCATACTAACATTTCCAACCGGAGGAGCGCTAGCGGCCCAGCGGCGCCCGTGTGCCGCCTGCGGTATGCCAGGTTAAGCAATTCCGGTCGAAGTCAGTTCTTCCGTGCTTTGGAAGGCACGTAAAGCCGTTGATCCCGGCTGCTGTCTATGATAGCAGTAGTTAAGCCAAGTTAGAGGCCTTCGGGCGCCCACTCACTTGATAAGCCTAATTCCAATGAGGTCTGGTACCCCTTCGGGTTGGAAGGTCAGATAGCAGTCGTTTCCGTAAAAACTAGTGCCTACGCCAAATCTAGGGATTAGGTAGCGGACCCCGGGCATCCTTCAGGATGCAACAGTACTGGGATAACGCTAGCAGGATGATGATGACTAACATTTGATTAACATTTATTAACATTTGAGAACCTTAGATCTTATGAACAGCGAGCAGTTTTCCGTGGACAGTTAATTATAAAATGATATTTCGTAAGTAAGCTTTCTAAGAAAACCCAGTGGTATACGGGTTTGATACTCACGGCCTTTCGAAATTGAAGAGGCTCTACTTAGTTTACCGAATACCTATACAGACTATACATTAAATTCTTGTCAAAAAAAATGGGGAACATGTACCCATCTTGTTACGATACTTCTCCTACACTAAAGGTGGGGATGCCTTATTTGTCCGTCGTAAAACCCATCGAAGGGAGTACCGATAGATGATGGATCATTTGTCATCATAAGTATAGTGGGTTTTAAAAAACGTATTTCGATCCAGACATCCGTTTGTGCTAAGCACTGGCCACTTAAGATCATAAGCAAATGCATCCGTAGTTTGTAGTAAAAAAAAACCCTTTTAAGCCGCAATGTGACGAGCCGCAACTCCGAAATCCTACGTGGCCCGGGCGCAACACACACCTGGACGGTTCTTTTTTCTTCTTGCTTATAGTAACCATCCTTATCATGACTTGATTAGATACCTGAAAAACCAATGGTAATTAAAAATTTAAGTAGTCACTTTCACGCTAGGTAAGTACTGTGTAACAACGTACAGTTGTGTCAACAAAGGGGCTATACAAAATAATCCAAAAATGAAAAAAAAACGAGACTATGTTAGGTAGGAACTACTGTGTAGGTATGCAGTGTTGGAAGAATGTCTAACAGAGCTTCTAAAGGCTGGAGACGCGTTATGTAGTTTGAGGGATTTGTTTTCACTTATATAACAACGTAGGTATAGTAGGGTTAACAGACGGACTACACGAATACAAGAATGGAAAAATGCGCGGCCCGATTATATTTGGTATACTATGTTAGACGACCTTCTGGGATGCGTTGTATATGTCACCGTCAGAAAAATAATGCCTTAAATTGTAAATAGTATTTTATAGTTCCAACTCTTCCGACATGAAACTTGCAGTTTAGGTTAGATTCGTTCGTTGTCTAAGTTCTTCAGAGCGGTACTCGGGGCTTCGTCGACTTGCTGATGGAAAGTACAAAACAGTTATCGGTTTACAATCTGACAGTTTACAATCTCGCTAGTTAGATTATAATGTAACGATTATTACTATTGTATGGTAATATATATTAGATTGCGTAGTTTGAGGGCTTGTTTTCATCAGTACGCTACAGTCTCTGCTTAACATTGGGCAGACCGTACGCTTGTCTGACATCGTCGTGTTATATAAAAAATATGTGGGAAAATATACCCTATGTTGGGGAAGTAAAGAATACGTACTCAGTAATAAAACTAATAAATCCTGTTAATAGAACCATGACTGGATCGCAGCAGAGGATTCAGGATCATACTCCTTTAGGGCCGATGACGAGTTTGCAACTAACCATTGGTCAAACATTGGTCAATAATATTCGAGATCGACAACATACGCGGCTATTTAAGTTTTAATATATAAACGAGATATAGATGTTTAGTTCATACATATCTACATGCACTAAAACAAAACCCTCCTTAATTGCAACAGTATCTCGTATAGTAGTAGATTTTTGGTGCCCTATAAAACCACTATAACTCACCCGGTTCACCCTCTATTAATATGGCTATTGCCATATTATACCTTATTACCTAATAACTAAGTATTATGTATTTTTGAGACTTGAGACTGACATTCGACTCCACAGTCAAACCTAAATAGTTTTGTGGAGCGATATATTATATAATTCCTTTTTGCACTTAATGATTAATAAGTAAATAAATAATAATAATGATAAATAATTACCGTTAGCTATTCGGCAAAGGAAACCATTGTCAGGATACCTGCATATTAGATCTGCCATAAAATTCAAAGGTGTATGTAAATAAGTCTCCACTGAAAATGAGAGAGTAGTCCCCACTGCCTCGTTCCTTTCATCAACAAGAGGAGGGATGTGCCCAGCAGTGGGACATATATTGGCTGCTGCTGCTGCTGATGATGATGACGATGATGATGATGATGATGATATACTTGCTGACTTGCAATAGCGTGATCGTGGCCATACGTCATGGTTTCATGAATAAATCAACGTGTAAACGGCCAATCCAAAGGCTTCCAAAGTCCCAATGCAGCCGTTGTCATTGTGATATCAATGCAATCATTGTCAATCCACTCGCGTTACTTGCTATTTGCTTGATATACGTACCACAAACATTATGACGTGTATCGTAGTATTGTGATAATGCCTCAACCAAATCAGCATTCATAATATTGTTAATTCAAACTTCTTCATAATGCCAGTCGCGCCCTCTAAAAGCTTGTGTATTTCCACCATCGTCACTGATTCAGCGATCCAGTTTAAACTGAAATAACTGGTGTTAAACTAATAAATCTTTATCCCAATGTTTATTACGTATGTAAAGCGATCCCAACCGCGACGCTGGTGGATCGGTGTTCGAATCTCGGTCAGGGCATTTTAGTTCCTGAGTCTTGGATAGTTTCTATGTATATTAAGGTTTTATCAATCTATGTAGGCAAGCATGTATAACGTCGCCTAGTGCCCATAGTCGTAGTAAAAGCTTTGATTACATGGGGACTAGGTCGATTTTTTATGATAGTCCACATTATTACATTTATGCATACAAATGTTTAATGTAAAATGAATACCAATATTGCGATATTTTTGTAACGCATGTTGGCTAAAACTTAGAAATATATATTTCTGTTGATAAAAATTAACAAAACGGTATCATAAAATGCATAAACAATAAAAGCAGTGTAAATATCCTTTTCAATACTGCATAAAAACTTTTGATAACATACCAGTATCATAAAAAAAACACTGTGTTAAGGCCCTAAAAATATATGTAAGTAAGACCATACTATTTGGCCTTCATGGGTCTCTGGTTAGTGCAATGGGATAAGGGATTAGTATATCTATTTACGCAATCCTATAAACTTTACGTATTTACCACATATAAAATTAATATGACTGGTAACATGGCAATCCCAAGTTAAGCACTCTAGAATGATAATATCTTACTCTTAACACATTAGTGTTAAAATTAAGTCGCTCTTATTGATACCGTTTTTATAACCTATTTATAAACATCCAGTTAGGTAAAATATCAATGTTTACATCTGTGACTATCAAGACAGACAAACAGACAGATAAACGGACAGAAGAATCAAAGTGAAGAAAGTTCTTTAGGCACCTTACCTAACAGAGTAACGCAATGACAAATACATAGACGACCGCTTTAGCCTAGTTGGTAATTGGGCATGTATTTGTGTGATGAATACGAATATTTGTTCCTGAGTCATGGACGTTGAATACATAGAAATGTATTTAAAAGTCTATTTATCTATATAAGTATGTATATCGTCACTTGGTACCCATAGTACAAGCTTTGCTTAGTTTGGGACTAGGTTGATTTGTGTAAGATTGTTCAAAAATATTTATTATTTATTATTATTTATAGATACAAAGATTCACAAACCGAGGAAACATGGGTCGGGAAGCAGACAGACGGAGGGAAGGACAGTTAGGCACAACTTTATATAGCCTAACGTATTTCGACTTATACAGGCATGGATACATGGACAAACTGATGATCGTCAGTCTGGTAACAGTACCTCCGTTTAACGAAAACTATAGCCATAGTAACCACCCACAACTGTAGACATGTGATGTGGAATTCAGGAATATACATAACTTCTTAATGCGAACACAGTGCATCCAAAAAACAATATAGAGTCGGTGGTGTGTTATCACCCCGGCATTAAAAATATTTTATGCATAAGATTTCTTAGTTCCGTATAGGAGAAAATTGTAAAACAGTAAATACCTAAACCGTGAAACAAAAAGTATGTAGTTATTACAACTATGTAGCTCCTACCTTCTCTTAGCCGAGGCTCGCAGACGCAACTAACTAGATTGCTAAAAAAGCATACCATTGCGATACCAACCGCCCACCTTGTTCAATTCAAGGATCTCCGAAATCATCATCCCACATCTTCATCGGCGAAATTAGCATCAATATCAGAGATAGACGATGTCAACTGTCTCACGGCCTGTGTTCAGAAAGTGGAATAAATGGATGAAATTAATTAGTTACAAACGAAGCATACATTAATCTGTACACTTATAGCCTGCCCCAGAAAATTATCTCCGTGTTCATGACCGCATAATCATAGTTTATTTTGCAATATGTATCTATAGATATAAGGTCTATACATTAATCCAAGACTAAAAAAATACCTAGCTTGTTTAAATTCATCATATTGTTCAACTTTTCAACGCCAACGATATATATATCCGTCACGGCGTGCAGTGCGATATCAACCTATATTCGCACATTATAGGGTTCAAATTCGCGTTTGACATTTCCATGTAATGGCGTGTAAGTGACAGCTATTGTATTTGACAGGACGTTGAAATGGTGAAGCTGCAGAACGTACCAAAGAAATAGACAAAGTTACCTATACATTCATACACACATACCCACATTTAAGATACATACATACACTTGAAAAACGTGACAGGCCTACTGCCGCAGTCGGGTAAAAAGTACTGACACAGATCAGATGTTATAATTTCTCCTGTTTCTTATCTTAAAACAAGAAAATGTAGTAGGCAACTCAACTCCGAATTATCTCATTTTTTATTTTACCTACAAAAGATATATATATATATATAATTTCATTATGCAGGTTAGAACTTTATGGGTAACATTAGCAAGAAATAGTACCTTAATCCTTAGTAAACTGCGGTTAGTCAGTTGGCCATAATAATATTGTAGATCACCTTACTCAACTGGGGATTACCTCCATATTACAGAAGACCGCCACCATAATAACACAGTTCCTTTCTAGGTATGAGGTGTCATGTTCCTGGTGTGAGTAAAGTTAGGCTTGTTCCGCTTCGGCTGAACCTCCGTGGTGTCCAGATACCCTATCGCGCTAGTAACGTAGGGCTAAGTACTATATATGCGGCAAGCCGAAATGAAAACCTTCCATGTAAGAAGGTACTATTAATTATTATGTGGTAAAGCCGCCTGGTACCCGAGGATGTGCTGTGTTAATATCGACACATATACACAGGAATTCTAATTCTTCTAGAGTCGCTATCATCCACAGGCTACGATGCCTGCCTAACCATCAGGCAAGCCGTAAGCTTGTTTGCCACTGTCGTTGCATATCAGAAATGCAAGCAAAATAAGACAGACATACCATACATACATATCTCATTTTGAAGACGCCCGTCTCATAGACCTTGATGTACGACGTCAAGTAGGAAATATTGATCCCAAGTACAACTAGGTACATCACAGCATCGACCAGATTTACAGGCTTCGTAAACTATATCGGGGCTCACGCCCGCAAATAACTAGATTAATAAAAATGTATTATAGATCAATGCAGATTACTTACGAATGTACTGAGAATACCAATCCCAATTGTCCAATACGTGGACTTTGTATTTTATCCGTTTATTTTTATCTTATTCCCAATTTTCAATCTCTGTAAAAATGCTGATATTTTTTTATGATATGACATGTAGATAATTGATTGACACGACCTGTCAGATATTTCTTTAAAAAGTAATACAACCTCTTCCTTAAAAAGTAATCGAACGTCTCAATGCTAGAGATACACCACCGGAATATCTGTTTGTTGTCAACAATATAAATCTAGAAGAAGTATACAACTACAGACATCTGGTGTCAAGTAGAATAAGTTATAACACTCAATTAGCGTAGAGTTAACTGAGAGTTAAATCTTAAAACTCAATATAATCCGATCCCTGCACGCGTTACCTCGAAGTTGTATATATAAAAAAATAGCTTACATTAGAGCCTTTAACGTGATATAAGTCACCAGTGTATACACGTAGGCATCTTTGAGTAGTAGCTGATTTTTCGTTCACACATATCTTTCGTTTCTTAATTCTAGTCCTGTAAATATTTCAGCGCTGATATCCGCAGCCTTACGTGGCCCAATTATCATTATCTTTCATATGAGATACCTTATATTTAATTATATCATTTGCATTTTGTATAATAAACGTTTTTATGAGATACATACTTTTGTCAATTACTCGGCCCCTGCACGCTGTCCAACATTGGTGCCATACAATGAAATACTGCCACGATTAAGACCTTTCAAACGAGATATGTCTCAACTGTATACACCGATGGGACATTTTGCCCATTCTCCTTTGTATGGGCAAAAGTACAGCGCCTCTGGCGGTTACGCAATAGAACTAAGAATCGGCATACTAAAACGTTTACGCAGTCGCTAGCGAGTACGGTCATGCAAACAGGCGGTATTATCGCTAAAGAGCGATCTCTTCCAGACAACCTTTAGGTAGCGGAGAGAACTAAACACACATATTCAGCGTATCCTATATTTTTATCCTTTTCTAACCTACACATTTTCTTAAGTTCTACGTAATGCAGCACTTTGCCAAATAAATAATGTCTAGTTTTCCAATATAAAAGAACGTGTCCTCATAGGGTTTTTTTGTAAGGAGGAGTTTTCCGGTGATAACGGAATCTTTTGAGCCATTTATTTTATTAATTTAAAATTTATTGCACAAAAATACAGTGTACAAATGGCAGACTTGATACTAAAGGCTTTAAAGGTATATATGCAGTTTAAAATAATTTTCTATAAAAGTAGCTACGAAACCCTAAAAAGAGTATTCTAATAAAAACGCATGATTTATATGAACTTTCCTTTTCCTACTTACGAATGAAAATTTCAAGAGTTAAAGAGAATTTCCGTTCACGAGGTAAAGATTTGTGGCATTATTCACAATGACACTGACATACTTACATATATGTGAAGTAACACGTAGGTACTTAATTAATATCGGTTCACTGTTTTCAAGCGACGTCTGGGTGGGGAGCTAGAACATTTTTTGCCCTCATCGATGTATTCTTGGCGTGACAGCCCTAGCGCTACACGTGCCGTGTGTGAATGAATACAAGTTATACGATAGACAGAGATGCACAGAGTAGGCACGTTTTTTATGCCTAAACGCCGTTTTTGTTAGGAAGTGAAACTTCTGTACTTGTACTATTACTTATTCTGTGGTACAGCTCAAAATCCGAGCGCTCAAAACGTCCAGCCCTCTAAACTCCCATACTAATTGAGCATAGTACGTGACGTCATATACTATGCGCTCGTACTGCCAATACCATTGTATGGAAAAATGAGTAATTTTCAGTTTTTGTTGTGAAATATTGCGTTTAGGTATATTGTTGTCGTACATTTTTTTGTTTTTCTAGAACAAGAATCCTGATGGTAGTTTATAATTTTCTTTGCATCAATAAAAAAATTACATAATTCTTCGAAACGTTCAAGTGTCATATCTTTTTAAGATTTATTAATTTACTGATTTTTGTCATAATTTGATGGTGTACTATTCATACAGTGATATTTATTATTATCATTCCGCATGCATATTCTCTATTACAATCCTCATAAGTAAGTATACGAGGACAGCGTACTTTGGGAAGTGACGAGATATTGAGGCCGTAAGGAGTAACAGTTGTTATAGATATAAAACTCCCGTGAGTCTCAGACATATTGAGATATAATACGTGAGTGACCCGTTTATATTTCAAAACATGTTATAATTAGGTGTAAAATTTATCTCAATCTATTATTCGACCTTTTTCATGACCCATTTGATGTCGAAGCCTACATAGGTGTTTGGTATACATTCGCGATGCACACGGTGAAAAACACAGATATATATTTATATATCTGTTTGCGTTAACGTTGGTAGACATACTAAATTTAGGTAGGTACAAGTTTTTAAGTCTAACTGCTCATAAAAGTCAAAGCTAGTTTTAAATAGAGCATGACTGTTCTACGAACTTCGCTTGACACATTGTTTTGTGTCTAAATAATGAGCATGTATACAGTTCAGAAAGCCCAAGTCCTTTGTATGTAGTAGAGTGGCTCTGTATATAAATTTGTTATTAGCTCATTATGTCACGTCCATTTAAAAAAAATGCGACGTTGTTAATTGTACATCTGACCACTGTCCTACTTAGGCTTGCCGACTGAACGATGACTATGGAATTTATGACCACACGCGCACCTGCAAAATGGCTCGGACAATTAAACAATTGGGATCTTACAGCATAAGTAGATGTGAAGAAAAAAGATTTTCCGTTTCAGATAATGAAATGACAACAATAGTTGCTTTGCGAAACATTCGCACGGCGAGGACGCGAGTGGGGCGATATTTTATATAGGGGACTGGCGTGTGCCGGCGCAGCCTTAGCAACGACATGCCGCTGTCAGTGCCCTAACGATGCACCTCCTCGTGATACTCGCGTGTCTCGCGACCGCGACCGCTACCAACTCCACCAAAGATGCGACTACTGAATTACCAACCAATACCACCAAAGAAATATTGAAGGCCAGTGAAACAGCTGATCCTGCCAAAGTTGAAATTGTTAAACAAATTAGGCGCCTAAATGATGACGGTTCGTATACCATCGGATACGAAGCTGATGATGGTACCTTTAAAATTGAAAGCAGGGATGTTCGTGGAAATGTTAAAGGAACGTTCGGATATATAGACCAGGATGGTGAAATTAAGCGTGTGACATATTCCTCGTCGAGTGATACGCCAACCCCCGTACCTGTGACCACCAGTACTACGCCCAGTGCCCCGACGATGATCGTTCGAATGAATAAAACTGTATCGTCGACTACAAGGAGACCCTTAGCGACCGTGGTATACCCAACTAGGAGCAGTTTTACGACCAGAGGAACAGTGATTCAACCTATACCAAAACGAAGATTACCAATTCCTTCTTCACGATCTAACGCTGATGCGACTACGCACAAGCCAGAAGAAACAACTAGCAGCATTTTGAACCTTTACAAATCTAAAACGGAAGATAGCAAAACTAGGACGCAAATGTCAAAGCCTAATTCAGATGTGAAGGATGACCTTGTAACCAAACAAACGACCACTAAAATACCTTCGACTGTGAAACCAGTTTACGAAAATACTAATGAAAAGGAAGACATGGATCCTTACAAAGCTAATACTATTAGACGAGAGTTGACTGGTACGAGTCCCAATCCACACATGATTAACCTACAGCAATCTGCTGGTGATGATTCTACAGATGTTTACGGCAGCCATTTATCATTAGGAACTGCTCGGCCTTTGTTCACCACCACAACGCCTCGACCTCGGCTTATACCAATTCACTCGTTAGTGGCGGCCAGACAAAAGATACAAGAGCAGTACCAAGAGCTACCAGAACAAGAAACCACAATAGAAGCAAGTACAGGACGTGTGTTTGATCAGCAAAATGTAGTGACTTCTAACCCAGTGCCAGTGGTGCATATTCCCCAAAGGGAAGATGACAGGATATATCAGTCTGTTTACAGAAGACCAGAAGCAACAGTGCAGTTCCGTACGAGAGAATATTTGAGAGATAATCCAGGATCACCGGTACCTATTGGAAATCAGCGGCCCATTCTCCAATATGAATACCAGAACAAAATATTGGAACCGCAGTATATGAAGGATGCAACTACTCACGCGCAAATAAAAGGGACTGCTCCCGAGGCGGCTACAGCGTCACCCTACGACGTTCGTCCTGTCACTAGAATAATTCCAATAGCAGTGGATGAAAGAGGTATTCCAATCCAACAATATCAACCACAACAACCAAGATATATAACGCCTTATAGACCTATGCAGGCTCCAATTTACCAACAGCGATACGAGCCTATTATCGATGAAATGAACTCAATATCTGCGCCCGTAAGTACCAGAGATCTTAAAAAGTTACTCCAGATTCTGATCTACAGGCAGAATCGGTTGCAATCTTTGATGGATCAAGTCGTAGCCCCCGGCCCTCCGTACCAGCCACTATTTAGACAAGAACAACCACAGTACGACTATAGATATCAAAATCCTCGTCAATACCAAGAAGACGACAGGTATGATTATAGATACGAGCAACCGAAGTATAGGCAGCAGGAGGTGTATTCAAATCAAGTGGCAAATTACGAGAATTCTCAATATGAAAGCCAGCGTTTCGTTCCCAGGCGACGATTATACACGAGACCTTATGATACCGATGGTAGCTCATCAAACAGAGTGGAAGAGGCTCCAGAGTATCTTCCACCGGATATAAGAGAAGCTCTACTGCTGAAGATGCTCATGTTAGCTATCAGCCCTGATTTCATGCCAACGCCGGCGCCTGCCACTGAGTTAACAACTGCCGCACCAAGCAGGAAGCAAGTGAGAAATATCCAGATTTTAGGCGAGGAAGGCTCTATGGATGAAATGAAACGGTCTATGAGACATTAAGGTAAACGCTATCGGCTTAATTAAATTACATTTTTGTAATTAATTGTAAAAAACTTAAATGACTGATTCACATCAACTACAGTTCTGATGCTGAATTCGGAGGTAGCATTTTTAGTTTAATTTATATAGTGATTGTGTTTTAATACTCAGTTATGTAAATACTTTATAATTTTATACTAAATTGATCTTTTTTTATAAATTTTCTTTGATTTCAATATCCTATCTCATTCAATACTGTAACTATTACAATTTCCAAAAATAACACGACTTTCTTGTACCCCAAAAAATATTTAAGATTTGACATAAATAATTTTACGATTTGCAGTTATTTCTGAAGTGCCTGCGGCTATATTTAAGTCTATATATTAACGTTAAGTATCATACAAATCTGTAGGCGTAAAATACAACCAGTTGTGACAAAGACGGATGATAAGAGTAGTCCAAATTTAAATAGAACCATTGTTTCGACGCCTCGGTCACACACGCCTACAATGTGAGGACATAGTAAAAATGCATTAGCATTGCTACACTGCGAATAATAACTCTGAGACGAATTTCGTCTTCAAAAAGTCTAATTTTACAAAGAATCGTAGCAAAATTGATCGTTATGCAATTAAACGTACTTTAAAAACGTTACAACCTCCAGTATTTTATTTATTATTCTATATGACAATGAATAAATATCTTAGTTCAAAGTGATAAGAGCTATTTTCTAATGGCTAATCAAGCAGCTCTGAACGGGGTTATCCATTGACACAGTCGATACGTAATCTACTTAAGTGCTATTACATGTTTTTCTGCATCTTCACCTAATTACAGTCTATTGTCCAAGGCTGCGGACTCGACGCCAGCGGGCAGCGGGGCGGCGACCGGGGCAGCAAGCGGGGTGGCGCGAGCGATGTGATCAAAATGGATGGACTTGAATGAGCCTGTTCTGTTCTGGACGACAGAGCGGCGCGATTCCATTGTTCTCGCGCCGCCCAGCTGCTTACGCCGTTCGCCGCCTCGCTGCCCGCTGGCGTCGAGTCCGCGGCCTTAAATAGTTCACAACTCTTTGTACGAACTATAGCATCTTGCCGCGGCCTTACTTAGTTTCATAATGAGCATTGGTCTGCCCCAATAAAACTTCTGTATTTGAATTGGCACATTAGTATTGTTTAATAGAAACTTCACTTCGCTTCTTCTGCTTAAACCGTCATCTTCTAGGCCCGGATATCTCCGGGCACATGACAAAACATTGCCGTGGTTGGTTTTTTTTCCGGGGCGGCAACGGGTTAAATTGTAAAATTATAGGCTTATTTTACTATTTTTATGTTATGTCAGACGTACGGAATTTAAATAATAACAATAAATATAAGGTTTTGTTATAACGCTTTGGAAACCTTAGGCTTTCATTGTTGGTTAATGAAATAAGATGTACGAGTAGTTTATAGTAAACACGAGAGTCCCGTAGCGGCGTCCCGAAGCCGCTAAAATACGGAAATTCCCATAGTTATTCAGAAAAGGAAAAGAACGAAAGAAGAATATTTATTGCCACACAACATAGATAATTACAAAAGAAATAGGTACATGCCTAACAACTACAACTATGGGTACAGATACATTTCGTTAATTTGTGCCTGTCTTAGGAACACCAAAAACATGTAAAAAAGGGGTCTTAAAATCGACAGTTCCTTTTCACTGTCACATTACCAAACGTTTGCCGGCCCCAAGGCTAATAGTAGACTGCTAGCTAATAAGTTAATTATCCGGACAACGTGCATGCGGCACATCATCATTTTGTTGAAGTAAAAAGGGCATGATCATGACAATTTAAATCTGGCATAAAAGAAAAAAATGTTCAATTATGACGTTGAATTAAATGACGATACAAACTGCGACACAATACGTCTGTCATTCATGTAAACATTGTAAAAAGATCGTTTATTTTGTGTCGTTAATTTTCTTGGGGTTGTGGATATATGTCGCCGACTCAAACCGTATATTTTCTCATACTGAAGAACGTACTACAGGTTTGAGTTCAGTTATTGTTTATTTTTATACTGTGTTATGTCAACGTAACTAATCACGTAACTTTGTAGGTACTACCGTTAGGTAGATTTTAATGTCAAACTTTAATTGTCATCTCATACATTTATACTTCAAAATTGACAGTAAAATCTATCTACCGTTAGTGCATAAAGTTACATGATTCGCGTGCGTGACGTCACGCGGCCAAAGTAACGTGGTCAGCACACAGTAGCTTTTTAAAATCCATTTTTTAGTCCTTTTTCTAGAAAAATATGAAAAAATAAGAGTTTTATGCAACTCTCCAGCATGAGACGAATGTAATGACAGATCATTTATTAAAATCACAGGTGTACAAAAATCGGACTCGCGTAATATATATATAGATTAGGCAAAATTATGGCAAATATAGTTTTCAAACTTTGCCAACAAGTAATAAAAAAATCTGTAAGTCGATTGCGATGATATTAGGGTAGTTAAAGGTAACAAACACTAAACGCCGTGAGGTAACGATGTCGCCGAGCATGTCAGTGGCCAAGGACGGAGTTGTCGAAATGGAGCACAATGCATAGCCTTCACGGCGGGGAGGCTTGATGATGGAATTAAATCGCCGGTGCCTAAAAGCAAACTTAATCGTCAAATCTAAAGATGTGTTAAGATCCAAACGATAAACAGACATGGTAAGTTAATTCACGACGCTGTTTAGGATAACCTGAAGGTCAATTTGACACTTGCATCATCATCCTCCCAGCGTTATCCCAGTACAGTTGCATCCTGAAGGTTGCCTGGGGTCCGCTACCTACCTCAATTGTGGTCAATTTTACCCTTGCATTCCACATTTTAATTCGACTCGTCACTACGACAAACACTAATATAGATTTGGAATGCAAGATGAATGTATCTTGTCGAGCCCCTAATAAAATCAATATACCAACTTTAAGAGGGTAGAAAACCTAAATGGTTACGGACTTATAGTTAATGGAATATGTAACTGGGGATCTGTTTTAAAACCTTATTGAATTGGAATCGATTTTAGATGTGTCGCCAACGCTTGTTGTGATACGCTAGGCTTGGTGTACGATAAATACGACGTCTATTCGAATTCAAGATGTTTCTGGAAAAGGCCTCGGGTGGCAATTATCTATTGTGTATAAGCCGCCACTCTTTTTTGAGCATTTGATCCGCGTATTAGAGGTTAAACGTGATGGTTGGCCGTTGATTGAAACCTGGGAGTCGAGATAAAACATGCTACATTCACATTCTAACTTGTGATTGTATAAAGTGTTTCAGATTCAATTGTCCGCTCTACACAGCCCACTTTATTAAGACCGACTCAAACCGTTGTCTGGATGTGACTTCCTGTATTGTCAATATAGTGTGGCATTGAGTTGATTTTAATTGTACAAAACATACGAATATACCACATCATTTTACTTCTAATGAATTGTTTTCATGTTTGACCGTGTAGCGTGTAAGAATATTAAAACAATAGGTAGACAGTAGGTAGATTCTTATCTAAATAGGATTGTAATACTGGTTATTAAAAATGATCTATTGAATTTTAAAGTACCTACGTATATGTTGTACAATTGGTTGTTATTTTATGTCATCAGTCAAATATCCGTGTATCCTAATTTTTCGTCATCATTGACAGACACATGAGCTACAAGCTAATTATTAGAGTTCCGTACCAAAACGGTAAAAAAGGAACCCTTATCGTTTCACTTTGTCTGTCTGTCACATAAATATCTCAAGAACTACTTATGCTATCGATTTGAAATTTGGAACAGTTATAAAGAAGGGTAAACTAAATGCATAAAACATGGTTTTTTTTTTAATATTTTCTTTTATTTTCTGTGAAAAAATAACAGATAACAGTTGGATCAAAAATTTGAAAGTAGTGAATATGTCAAGTGGGGTATCATTTGAAAAGGCTTGAGTTGCACATTCTGAAACAATTTTTTTAACCCCCTTAACTCTGAAGTTTACTAACGAAAATATGAAATTATTACATAAGGGTGTCTATTATTTTATCGAAATATCTTACATCGATTTTCATTTCACCGAAAACTGTTCAACGAATTTCATTAGGTTTTTTTTTTCTTATCACATAATCATCAATTCATTGCATTTTATATAATCGAACCACTTTTCATAGTTAATCGTTTCGAATCCGTCTCTGATCGTAGCGTAACGGTACATCGAATTTACCTTTCATAGAAATATTCGTTATTCATATTATTAATTTAACGAAACTTGATTCACAGATAGTACGTTCCATATAGTATTCTTTCCAAGAACAATGTTTCATCGAACAACCAAGCAAGCATGATTTTTCAAGACGTATAATCTTTCTGGTCTTATATAAAAAAAATAACCTCAAGCAAAGCTCCCGTCTTAATCTTCTAACCTATCCGCATTACAGTCGGTTTTGCCCTAACTGGTCTTTTGTACATTTTAGGTTTTGGGTATTTTTGTTTTTGAGTATTTTTGTTTATGAGTACTTTTACAGAGTACACCAAGAATCTGAGAAAAAAAAAATTTTAGACTTAATTATATCAAGAATAGTAAACAGTGGTGAAATGATGTTCTAGGTAATAAGAATTTTGGGAACTGAAACCTTCGTTAAACCAAAATTATACTAAAGGCTATTCGATGAACGACTACGTCGATGAACAAATAAAATACTGAATTAAAATTCGATGAGTTGATTCTTGTGTAAAAGGTAATTCGAGCAAATGTTTGAGCGATCTAACGAAGTTCGATGAATGATTCCTAAGTGATAATAAAATTCTGCGAATAGTGTTATGGGAAATGATAATCGATGTAACGATTTTCGGTAAAATGATGGATCCCCATTACATAACATTGATGTTAAAGTATATTTTACAGGAAATATATAACTATAGCTCTATTTAGTTTTTCTTTTTTTTATCACCAAAATACAGTTCTATACTAAGTTTGTAGTTTAATCACCTTTGCATGTATTTTTGTTTTATAAATTCCTACGCGATTAAGCTAAAAGTATCTTCTTTCAAATAAAGAAAAAAAATTGATCAGTTCACGCGATAAAGAATTAAGTAATAGATGATTTGCCTTTTGATTAGATTAACTACATTCAAGACGAATGTAATCTATGACATTGGGCGTATTATAGTAAAAATAACCCATTGAATTATTAATATGAGTGTACTATATAGTTCAGTGAAATTAGCTGAAAATTTGGCAAAATTAATGGAGAACTTTTATCTATCA
This sequence comes from Epiblema foenella, assembly GCA_963556455.1. Classification (NCBI taxonomy): domain Eukaryota; kingdom Metazoa; phylum Arthropoda; class Insecta; order Lepidoptera; family Tortricidae; genus Epiblema; species Epiblema foenella. Next base: position 20,965,126 of record OY747096.1, on the reverse strand, counting down.
GGATATGTAGGTTATAGGACAAAGTTCAATTTTATCTACTCTCCCCCCCCCCTCCGGGGCGAGCGTCACCCCCCCCCACCCGTGAAAGTGTCCCGGAGCGCGGTATTTTCCATTTTAAAAGAAAACCGTACACGATACATAAAAAGTGTACAGGAACGAAATAATCCTTGATAAATTAGCTATAAACCTCTACTACATACAAAAGCGATATCACTCATAGTTTCAGCGCAAACTGCCACCAAATACGAACGTTTTCAAAAAATTATCGATATTTTTTGCTGTAAGTTTAGTTTTCTCAAAAACTTCACACATTACCGCCAAAATATGTATGACTAAAGTAAAGAATAGAATATGCTCTTTATAAAAAGGTATAATTCATTTCTAAGCACTTTCATTTACCGTTGCTGTGCTGTTTTTTAAATTTAATTCATTCGGCCATACAGCGAAATATAAATGTTCATACTAGTTCAACGGTGGTACTAAAATACCATATTCTTCTTATATGTTTTCCTGTAATCTGTAGGTATAGGACTATTTTCTGTATTTTTTATATATTTTTATGGCCAGTACTTTAGGAGATAAGAGGGGCCGGAGAAATGGTCAATTTTCGCCTATTTTCTTAAATAACTTCAAAAATGTTTATTTTAAAATTATGAAAAAAATATATTTGATATCCTTATAATGAACCCTTTCATTTGATATGTCACACAATATAGTTCGCAATATATATTTTTTTTGTATATTATGTACACCCCACAAGTACCTCCCATGTTTAAAAATGTATTTATTTACGTAACACATCCGTATTTGGGACACCGATTTACATATGTGTGCCAAATTTCAACTCAATCAGTCCAGTAGTTTTGGAGAAAATTGACTGTGATAAACGGACGGATACACACAGTCGAATTAGTCGAGTCCGTAAATGAAAGTGCTTAGAAATGAATTATACCTTTTTATAAAGAGCATATTCTATTCTTTACTTTAGTCATACATATTTTGGCGGTAATGTGTGAAGTTTTTGAGAAAACTAAACTTACAGCAAAAAATATCGATAATTTTTTGAAAACGTTCGTATTTGGTGGCAGTTTGCGCTGAAACTATGAGTGGTATCGCTTTTGTATGTAGTAGAGGTTTATAGCTAATTTATCAAGGATTATTTCGTTCCTGTACACTTTTTATGTATCGTGTACGGTTTTCTTTTAAAATGGAAAATACCGCGCTCCGGGACACTTTCACGGGTGGGGGGGGGGTGACGCTCGCCCCGGAGGGGGGGGGGAGAGTGGATAAAATTGAACTTTGTCCTATAACCTACATATCCTGATAGATAAAAGTTCTCCATTAATTTTGCCAAATTTTCCATACATTTGAATCTAATTTTCTTGAGCTAATAGGTATTTTTGCTTATTACTCCCTACAACAGGACTATATTCTGGAAACCTTCGCTTCGTTCGGGATTCAAAGTGCTGCACACGACGAAGTATAGATAGTATTCTCATCCCCTTCAAGAGTGAGCATTTGAATTTTATACAATTACAGCATATTCTATGTAGGGTCCACGATAAATTTACCTGCAAAAATGTAAATCGGCCACGGAACAATTGCTTTTCAATAATAATACTTATCATTCGCATATGAGTAGGAATATAATGTGAGTAAAAAATGTGATACACACATCATCATAATACTTGCACAATACCCCTGGGAACACGTGTGTAACCGGCGGAATTGTGTGGGGCTCCCACGGCCTTAGTGCTAAAAACAACAATGGTGGTGCGTTATTAAGGATCCGTTGTGAAATATGTGGCGTGCTAATGTGACCTGACGAGGTTCCGGGGTGTCAATTTTTGTCGAGTTGTAAATTTTTTTGTATTTTATCCGACATTATTTTAACAACAGAAATCGGTGTTTTGGCTACGCCTATACACATGTATATAAATTATACTGCGGGGTATGTGGGGTAACTGTATTTTTGTAATAAGTTAAGTGATCAGCTTTTGGTAGTACCTTTACACCCCTTTAGACCTTACAGGAAAAAAGTATATACTGAGGTATATTAGTATGTAAAAACATACCTAGCCTAACTATAAACTAAAATAAAGCGAATAGTAATCAAAAAAAAAATTATAAAAAAAGAAAACCTAAAAAGTAAAAAATAATTGCCTTACTTGTAACATGCGACTTTACGCTTCTTATTGAACAATGTAGACGTACCTATTGTAATTTTTGAAGCCGGTGCCATCCAAAGAAATTGTCTAAAGTTTTACGTTGGTGTAAGTACACCTAGTAAGAGGACTATCTTAAGTTTACCAACTCAAGTGCCTGATTTTATAAGTTTTTCGCTTATATCTTTTAAACTTAGGACATTTTGTGTCCGCATTGTATGACAATAATAAAGGCCATTAAATTTCCTAAAAGTTCGTTGCTGAACCATATTTTCAGGCCTAGTATTAACGGAGGTTAGCCAATCAAAGTTAGATAATAAAAAAAAAAACCGGTTAAATGCGAGTCCAACTCGCGAACCGAGGGATCAGATTTGTACCAGTCCGATATGCGCTCTTTGATCTCATATAGACATTTGATAGCCTCTTAAAATGGCCATTTTCTGGGTTCGCATGGCACCATACATTTTTTCAGAAACCGTATTGAGTACCTATAGCAGGGTAGGCGAACCAATGGCACGCGTGCCATTGATGGCACGCGGCACAATATTTTGGGCACGTCGCCGATCATAAAACATGTGTAAAAAATGTTTTTTTTTTTTTTTTTTTTGAACCTGACTGTGGCTTTATAGGCCGGGCCCAATAAAGCGATAGGAGTGCGCGGTTGGAGAGTAGCCTGGGGAAAATACAGGGGAAAACCTCCGGCACGACCACGCGTGTGGTTTGGAACACTGGAATACTCTAAGAGTTTGCGCTCCAGTGAGATTGGTTGAGCGGTTTCAACCGAATCTGAGGTGTGAGTGGAATCGAGCTACTGGGAGTTTTGTCGCTGGTTCACTAAACCTAGCCTAGCTGAGAAGAGTCCAGCAAGAAACTCAGCTAGGCCCGACCTGGGTCGGACTGACTCTACCCGGTGTGCGGCGGTACCGGGACGAATAGGGACTATATGTGTCACTGTTGTCGCGATCGCGCGGTGGACGTCCCCGCCGGCGGGAATGCCTACGTGTACGCGTCGTGTCAGAGTTGGACACCGCAAGCGCAGCGTTCCATCTTTCGATAGACGCTGTGATTACGTCGTCCGGGTCCGTAAGTGTGTGCCTAGGACGCCGGACCGTGCGGCCCCTAATCAGTGATCGCCGAGTAACGACAGAGGGGGGAGGGATGGGAACGTAGTCGACAGCCTTCCTAACTAACGGATTCCTATGATGGGGAGCGTTGTCAAAATAACGTCTGGCAGTCTGCTTAAAGAAACCATACATAGTGTAAAAAATGTGTTAAGTATTTTATGACGATCGAACGCGAGTAATCCTACGCTGCGGAGTGAATCAGAAAGTCAAAATTATTTGATGGCACGTCAATGACCCCATTAAACATTCTTTAGAAAAAATGGCACGTTGATGCATAAAGGTTCGCCTACACTGACCTATAGCCTTCGTGTGGTATACACGTAAGGCATACGAAGTTCGATATCAACTGCGTATCTGGCCTTTGAGTATATGTCCAGTAGCATTTTGGCAAAATACATATATGTCAATTGAGTTCTGGCGTACAACGTTTATGGTCAACTGCGTATCTGGCCTTTTGAGTTCCTGTCCAGTAGCATTCTGGCCAACTGTGTATCAGGTGAAGTGACTTCCTGGCCAAATGCGAATCTGGTTAGTTCAAAATTTGTATAAATGCGATTAAACCCTTCAAAAGGTTTTTCTTAGGCTTGTTAGCCTAAGAAAAACCTGTTGCACGAATCTGCCCCATGTGGATAGCTAGATGATTGTGAAGTACACATCGGCAAGTGATAAGAATATTCCGACCCAAATAAGAACATCCTATACCGGCAATGCTGTAGGGTATGTGGAAGTCATATGAGACGCAGGAAAATGCATAGTGTAATGCCGAATTACTCCAGAACAGAGCATTCACACAAAAACTATTGTGCATATTGACGAAGATGATGTGACTATCCGATTGAATGCCATCACTCATGTCACATATGTCTCGCTTGTACGAGTATGTAATCTAAATATTTAGGATTGTTTTTTGTATGTTCACAAAGAAATAAAGAGAAGAAATAGTAACATTTTTAATGAATGGTTTTTATTAAAATATGTACTCGTCCCTCCTCTTCACCCCAATTTGTAAAACTCCTCACGAAATCAGCATTGTGTACAATTAATGTAATAATACAAAATATGGAGTGTAACAGATTCGAGAACAGATCTGTTAAAGCCACAGGGAGGCACATTGGCAAGTATATATCTTGCATCTGCCCCAAGTCATAAAAGGTCATGCACTTAGCCAGTTAGTCAAGTGAAACAATAAGCAATCTTATATACTCTTTATTATCGGTGATTGTAAACTTATCAAACCACAGGCCACAAGTGCAGCATCATCTAAAGTATGTGTAAGTGTCACGTCAGATGAGCACTGCACATCTTGACATACATATAGGTCAGTTTTTGCTTCCTAGGAAGTGTCAAGTATCAATTCTCCATTGAGAAGATCGATGTTTCACATAAAGATGCTCTGAGTATTAGAAAGCGGAACTTGAGTTTTGCATTGGCAATAATCAGTTATATATCTACAATACTTTGTGTTATTGAGGTAAAGTTATTTGTAGTCTTCCGCGGGATGTTATTCATGGTCCGAGTCCACCGCATGTGGTGGACTATTTCACCAGCAGTCGGGAGCTCTAGGTCCCAAGCGTGCCGGCAGTAGTGGTCGTCCTCTTCGCGCACGTGGTGGTAGAGGAAAGAGCAACGGCCCGCATTCGTGTAACTACTTGACTCGCTGGTGTCGGGCACCAACACAGGACAGGGGCAGGTGTTGGTCGAAGAGCCTCGACCACTCGCTAGATAGCTGGGTCCGGGGTCAGATACAGTCATAGGTTGGTCAAGACGTTGGTATTCATTGATGAACTTAATTAACATAGAAATGGTGGTATTGGAGCCCCTTGGACTAAGCCGCTCGGATGGTAAGAGGCCAGATGATCTAACCCTAGTGCCTAGGAAAAAAGGAAAGTGCCTTCTCTGAGGCGCTACTTGCGTCAGCACTTTAGCTGCATCGCAGATTGGCCGTACCATCCGGGCGACTGGTGCAGCGGCCGAGCCGGCGGCTTCGAGAAAAAGCGAATATTCATGTCTGGAGGGCTACTTATTCGTTATTTTGGCGGTGGAGACGACCGTCTGTTGATGCGCTGAGGCCAAATCATTCTATGTGAGGTAGGAAGATGCATGCGGGACAGGGGCCTTGACCCTTTTTAATATTTATTTACTAATAGATATTGGTGCGCATCCGGGAAAATCCTGCATCGGACGTATGGGAAGGGAGAACCCAGACAGTGCCGGACTCCTACCGGCTAAAAACCCAGGTGCGCATCTCTATCTTTTTGTCCCCCTGACACGGGTAAAGTCAAAGACTTTTATTTACAGTTTCATTCGCTAAATCTATTCTTTTCTTAGTCTATTACTTTCCATTCATACATTCAAATTTTTTGTTTCTCCTTCGTATTCATTGTAATACAAACGAGAACATTTTTTATCTACTTATTTCTGTTCTTTACTATTTTAACAGTTTCCAGACAGTACTTTAAGAATATTTCTCTGCTGTGCGCGCTCGCCACGATACTGTGTATATTTTCCTCGATTTTAATGTCTATTTCGCCTTCACACCTCATTCTCTCATATTCATTTATCGGACATTCTGTGATGATGTGATCCACCGTTTCTTGCTTGTTTGGTTCACATATGCACGATGGGCTGTCCTTGCATTTGAATCTGTTCAAGTAAGAGGAGAACCCACCGTGTCCTGTCATCAGCTGCGTCATTAGTCCTGCAGGTTTTATTTTTCTCACAAGTCTATATGCCGCAATAGCGTCTGGGAAGAACATCTTTGTTACGAAGGCTGTCGACCCCGAGCTTCGAAGCTGCCGCTGCCTTCGCCAGTTCATCCGCTCGTTCGTTGCCCGGTAGGCCTGTATGTGCCTTGACCCAAAACAAAGACACAGTTTTTCCTTGGGCCAGGGCGGCCTTGATGTTCATTTTTGTTTCGAGCGCCAAACGGTGGAGCGAACGGATGGGCGTTTTTAGTAATTAGTGTACCCCCTCGAAAATGATTACTTTATTTAAACATTGTTTTTTCGGTACATGTTAGTGTCCAGATTAATGTTTATATTCTTAATTTACTGGAATTCTATATGGTTATGTAAAAATAAGCGTAGTTTTTTAATTATAGACAAATTTGACTGACAGTGTAGTAAAATCCTGTCAGCCTTGTGACAACATATATAATGTTATACTGTTTTAAATATTAAGATATTCACAAGTATTTTATGTTTTTACTGAAGTAAACAATTATTATACTCAAAAAATGCATAATTTATTAAAGTTATCAATAACTATTATTTAAGAATAAGTTTTTACTTCAGTTTTGTGACGGGTGGCTACTTAATTTCTTTATATTCAGGTATGGAGTGACAAAATCATCAATAATCATATTTTTATTAATTCGTGTTTTTGTGTATGTTTACAATATTATGTTACATTCTTCTAAATGTTTAAGACAAAAGAATTTTTATTTAGAAATTGTGTAACTAAGCAAGTGGGACAGTCACAAAACTGACAGGCCCAAAATTCTAAGGATGTGGTTACATGGAGCGTGAAAGTGTGCAAAAAATAATACATTTGTTCTTTAATTATACATTTTAATTATTTTAGAACATAATCAGTCTTATGGTTTTCGTAAGTACCTAACACCATTAAAAGTCTAAGAAACAAAAACTTACTAAGAATTCACTAATTAAATGATGAGTCATTTACCAATTCTAAGTGCCAAAATGAAATTAAAAGTTGCTTTTTTACAGGCGAGGCGACCCCAAACTTTTTTTTTGTGGTGCCAGTGATAAAGCAAATTAATTTTTCATCGCCGACAGAATAAAACCTCTAAAGCAATTAACGACTTAAATTAAAGAAGTATGAATTTAGAAAATAAATCATACCATAATTTTTTTTTTATATAAAATCAGTAGCACCAAGTGAGATATCTTTTTCTTTAATAATGCCCATGTAACACCACCTTAATGCTGTCAGTTTTGTGACTTCGGTGGTCAGTCTATACGTAACGGGGCGATTTGTCACAAAACTGACGTCACGGTTCTACACTTTATTGTTACTAATAAATCACTATTCCTTAATCCTGCAGTATTTCAGTACGATTCTTTTGGAAAACAGTCTTAAGATTGACAGTTTCTTTCATAAATATTTGAAAAGTCAGACATATTCAGATAGACAGTCAGATATTATTACAGAAATTTAATCACAAACCTGACTAACGAAATATGCACGGTGTCCAGTCGACTAACACAATCTCACTCCAGGCCAGACTTTTGAACACTGAACTGTTAAAATGGCGTCCATTTGATCACGTGATATTCAATGTTCCCATTTGTAGAAGTATTTTATGAATTGGTAGAATAATTTCATTAGAATGCGGTATGCGTCATTATACTGCACCCTAATTTTGCTCATCGCGCGTTTAGTGAATCTGCTCCAGAGTTGACATGTGTAGAAACATAAACAATATGCCCTAAACAATGTCACCTTCACTTCATCACTACAACGCGCGAACCTGCGAGCAAGCATGTTACATCTCACGGCCAAAGCTCTGCGCTCCCGTTCAATGTCTTCGTCATCAAGCAGACGCTCCGTGAGTATGTGTCCGAGGTATCTGAAATGTTCCACCCTTTCCACTTGCGCTCCGTCCAAATACACTGACGGGGGACTCTGGCCGGGCCTCTTCCAGCCTTAAAAACTAGCAATTTGGTCTTCTCCACGTTATACTTCAGTCCATGGTTGCGGGCATAGAGCTCGCATATAGACATTAACCTTCGAAGCCCCCTGATAGATGGGCTGAGAAGAACCATGTCATCGGCGTAACTAAAATTGTTAGTGCAAGTGGTACCAATATGACAGCCCACTCTAGATCTTCTCAGCTCATCTATCAGGTCATTAACGTTGAGATTGAAAAGGTCCGGCGAGGTCAGCCCTCCTTGGCGTACACCACACTCTAATCTATAATCATTAGAGGTTGTGTCACCCCATCTCACACAGTTGGACTGATTTTCATACCAGTACCTCAACAGATTCACGATTTTTGATGGTACATTGGATACGGCGAGTTTCTCCCATAGCAACTTCAAGTTAACTAGGTCAAAAGTTCGACTAAGGTCTAGGAAACATGCGTATACCGACGAGTCCCGACCAACGTAGTAATTTATCGTACTTTTAAGGCTATAGATCGCTGAATCCGTTGAGAGACTAAAACCAAACTGCGCATCATCCACACAAATATTGCGCTGGAAATCCGGGTGAATTAACCTCTCCAGTATTTTCCCTAAAATCGTTCCTAGGGAAATAGGTCTGTAATTTTTAATACTAGAAAGGTCCCCTGTCTTATTTTTGGGAACTGGAACTATCACGGTTTTTATCAAGTTCTTTGGTAAATACCCAAAATTGACACATACACTGTAGAGGTCGGCCAGTAGATCAAATACATAATCACCCGCGTAAAATATGTGCTCCACACTTAGCCCGTTAAAACCAGGAGATTTCCCCCGTTTCATTCGCCTTACGACCCCAGCCACATCGTCAGGCGTAAAGTGGGTTCGGTCTACTTTTTCTGACCTCGGGCCGCCCGACAAGGGTAAACAGCTCGGTGAGCCCGGTGCGTCGAATAATGGGAGAGGTATAAATTCCTCAGAATTGACTATGTGTAATTTTAAGTGACATTGTATATTGTGAAATAAATAAATAAATCAATCAATCAATCAATTATATTTCCACTTAGTCCAAACATTAGCAAATAAATATTTAAAGCCGTAAGAAGTAGTTGAAGTTGAGGGACATCGTCAAAAGAGGGGGCACACTTTAAAGTGAAAATGCCCGGATAAGGACTCCACTGTCAATTTTACTACCATCTGTAAAAAAAAATACTTCCTGCACTGCATGCGTGTCCCAGGCCTCGCGATCCACTAAGATAGTGAATGATATGTCCACGCAAAGGGCTGGGTGGGGCGTTTCCGTATAGTCCACAGCGATGGGGTGGGTTATTAAATTAGAGTAGGTTAAGTTTCGTTTTTATTTATTTGTTGTTTTCATATTTGATTTATTGGTATTAATTAGATATTATGCGTTATTTAAATTTTAAGTTTTTTTTTTGTCGTTTGCAATGTATACCTATTTGTTACTGTACTGTTTCCCGAAAAGTAGAAAATAGGTTTAAACTATCACTACTCACTACGAATTTCTTAAATATACCTATTATAAACGCGTAAGTTTGTGTAAGTGTTTGCATTTTAAGACGTTATTAACTAAATGTAGTTATGTCAAGCATAGACTATCGGAAAACAGTATTTACCTCAAAAGGAAAAAAAACGGAATCCTTACAAGATCACTTTGTTGTCGAGTTGAAATTAAAACCTTATACTAAGGTCTACAGTTCCTTGAAGCTGTGAAAAGATCATACTTCTAAGTTAACGTAAGAAAGAGACGGGCGTTTATGTCGCAAAAAAACGTATATTTCGACACTCTCAAGGGAATCAAAATTTATAGGGTACTTCCCGTTAACCTAGAACTATGAAATCTGGCAAGCAATATCGTTATATACTTCAAGTACAGGTAAAAATCTAAAAACTATATATTTGTAATGAAATGATATAAAATATCCTACTTAATATTATACATACGAAAGTTAGGATGTTTGTTACGCAATTACGCAAAAACGGCTGAACGAATTATGATGAAGCTTATATAAGAGTTTTTAGCCTGAATTAACACGAGTGATACTTTTTGTCCTTTAATTGATGGATTTGGGAGTGGGAGTTAAACTTATGAATCAGACCAGAGTCATGTAGATATTTACAATGCCTGCTGACCTACGGAAAATTCGATTAAGAAGACCCAGTGTAAGGCTGACCTCTGATATGCCCATATTTTAGACGAATCTTAGGGTCAAGATATAATAAGGACGTATGATGAGACGACTCTATAGACAGTTGCCAGTATTACGATATTTGACAACGTCATTGGCATAGACGTGTCATTTTATACCGATGATATGAGATGAAGTTGAAGCTATTAATTAACATAATTTTACAGTATTAAGTTTCTACTTGATTATGATTGGCTATTATTTTGACAGATTTAGTTAGTATATATGGGACTCTGATAGTACAAGAGCTAAGTGATTTACAAACTAAAGCGACGTATTTCAATTACTTAAATACTAAAGTTCTAGCAATTACATATATAATCGCATGAAAAACAATAGATTAGAGTTACTTAATACAATGACCCATACGGTTCACTAATGTTTCGGCGAAAATTATTTAGCAAATTTTTAACTCGCAAACTTTGTATCCCATATTTTGATTTGGGCGAAGTTTTATTTCCCAACTCAACGTTTAGCAACGATATCATTTCCCAACTAATGATTTGATAAATTATTGTTAGGCAAAATATTACCTGGGATTTGTTTAAGATGTCATTTATGTATTGGTCAAATGTATTGATTGGCATACCATACTTTTAGCAACATACATACTTTTAGCACTGATATCATTTCCCAACTAAGTAATTATTTGATAAACAATAGGTACCTAGTTCGATAGAATAGATGGTTCAAGTTGCAGTATGATTGTATTTTATTTAAGTGGGTAGGGTGATGCATTTGCACTTATATTCAAAATATCGAATGCTTAATCATTAGGTATTTAGATTTTAGTGATTTGAGCCTATGTTTATCTTAGTAGTAAATTGCCCAATTGTCATTTGTTGTAAGTGTTAATAACAAGTTTTTCCGCTCTTTTATAAAAAAAATAACCTTGAAGACGGAAGCGGGAGCTTTGCTCCCGCTTCCGTCTTCTAACCTATCCGCGATCCGAGTCGGTTTTGCCACTAAGTCCCTGTTCAAAGCACAATAGGTAGGTAATCAGATGTACTGAGGTATTTTTGATTTTAAAGAAAAGTTATTCTTATAAAACACGCTTATTTGATTGTATTATAAAAATGTTGCCTAATAAGAATAGTGCGAAGTAAAGTAATGCCAACAGTTGATTTGCCAAATGAAACTTCTGCAAAAAAGTTGGGTGCGAAGTGAAATTTGGCGAAACCTATTTCGCCGAAAAGTCATTATACCAAGCAAATCATTTGCTTCATAATTTTTTGCCACATAAAAGTTTGTTGAAGTGAAATTTGGCATTATAAAAATGTTGCCAAATAAGAAAAGTGCGAAGTAAAGTTATGCCAACGGTTGGTTTGCCAAATGAAACTTCTGCGAAAAGTTGGTTGCGAAGTGAAATTTGGCGAAACGTTTTTCGCCGAAAAGGCAGTATACCGACCCATACATAGCCTCTAAAGCGCTTGCGATATAAATATAAGCGAAAATTATGCTGACCCAACGGGCCGTAAGAATTTTAATGTTTAATATAGGAGATTAAATAAATTGCGCTTTGATATCTGCCCACTGTAGTTGTTAAGAACCTATGGGTCAACTAAAATTTATGGAGTTGTTAGTGCTTGGTTTAGAGTCACAACAATGACTTGTGACTCTGTACCCACGGCGTTCAATTTGTATTTTGTATATCGCGCTATTAAGATATTTCCTGAATTAAATGGGGTCGGGACGGATACACGACCTGTGTTCGAAACCCTCGGTGCGCGAGTCAGACTCGAATTTGACCGGTTTTTTTCCAATAATGCGGGCAGAAGCTAGTTTATAACATATTTTTAACTCTGGACGCAAAAGAAACGTGTTATAATTTGTTCCCAAAAATGTTGAACCACATGTTTCTGCGAGGATACGAGGCACAAACGTATCTCAATCGGAATATAAATCCATAATAGCACTAAGTTCTGTAGGTAACCCTATATATAGTTGTCAGGCCCTTGCCCAAACATTCGCCAAATATATTCAGAAACCCCACCGCCGTAATCACTGTTTCAGTACGGTGTGTTAAAAAAATTGTAGTATTGTATTTTGTCCTAGCCAAGAACAATACTCTCGGGGTTTTATTGTACGTTAAATATTAATTTGGAATCAGTTTATTCGCGTTCGGCGCTTAAGATGCCAGAATGAATGCCCGAAACAAATATGTAAGTACTAAACCGATTCAAATTAAACACGTAGGTTAATAAGTTAATTATGACTCTCATAATGAATTGGGTAAAAGTAAACAAATAATTTTAGATTTTTGTATTGTTTTACAAAACATTTCCTAATAATTACAACATTATCTTAACCTAATAGGATCCGAAGGTGATATCGTGTAGGGGCGCAGCGCCTCCTTGCGGCAACGCGTATTCTTTTAGGAGCTGATCCAGCATGGAGAACGTTTGGCCCTGACTCCGCGGCTGTTGGAATTGGTTCTGGTTTTGATACCTGGGCTCAGCAGGTGCTGGGGCGATGTTTTGGGAGTATTCTACTTGAGGTTTGGGGGTAAAGGACTGGAACTGAGGGGCCGGTCGGAAGTCGGGTTGTCTCTGAGGCTGGGGCCGCTGGGGTTGCGGCTGAGGGGCGGGGTTGAAGAAGCTGTCGCGGTCGACCGGGGTGGGTGCCGCGCCGGCGAAGAAGGCAGGCTGAAAATTACAAATTTCGTGTTAGATTGGATCAAATGGTAATGTTAAGACTGAATGTACCTATATAAAAAGTTCAATAAAAACCGGCCAAGTGCGTGTCGGACCACGCACAATGAAGGGTTCCGTACCAACACCTACTAGTCCACATTTAAAATCACTAGCCAATACATTGAATCTAAAAAAGTCATATCTTCATAGGGAACTCACGGCACTTACTTTTGTTTGGGCAAGACAGTTTTTAAGCGAAAACTCAAAAACTGTAAAACCTATATTGTTCAAACCAAAAATCGTTGAAAGTATTTACTAATGCACACCACCTCCCTTTTTTTTTTGAATTTGGAAATTACAGGGGGGGGGGACACTTTCTATGACTTTGACAGCTAATATCTAACCAACGGTTGACTTAAATGGACAAGTTTTTTAGATACCTCCATATCATTTTTAAAGGCCTATCATCGATACCCCACATGACTATGTGTGTGTGTTGATCCACCGGTTACATGTATGGAGTGCCCACCCTAATTTAATATTTTTTTGTAATTTCACATCACTTTTATGTAGCGGTTCATAGAATACACCTTCCTACCAAATTTCATAATTGTAGTGCTTATAGTCTACGAGTAAATCGGCTGTGACATACGGACGGACGGACGGACGGACAGACATGACGAATCTATAAGGGTTCCGTTTTTGCCATTTTGGCTACGGAACCCTAAAAATTAAGTAAGTTTGCTGTCTTCAGCCATTGTAACGCAAGTTCTTAATTTAGCTGCGTCTCCTGAGGAGAGCTAGAAGAATTATACATATCTTCTCTGTTAATTATTCCTTTATGTAGGTAGATCATTAATCCTAGAAGGAAATACTAGGAAAAATTTCCATTCCTTTTCATTGCGCACCCACTAATTAGTATTTTCTTCGTAGATAGGAAGGAGGCGCTTTTTCGATCATTGGAAATTGCCTAAATATATATTTTAGATGCATCTTTACGAGTTAGGTCCAACTTGACTAAATAGGATTAATTAGAAGTTAACATTAAGATGGTATGAAATTAACTTCTTGACCCATAGATTCATAGACCCAAAATTTGTTGTTCTCTGATATATAGTTAAAATAATCCATTACAGAGATCAAGAAATTTTTCACGTAGAAAAGCTAAGTAATTTTGCCAACTGTCTTGTCATTGACTGCAGATCTCTCATTCGTCTACTAGTGCTCAGGTTGGTACGGTCGCAGCGGTTCCTGCCTTTAGGTAGGGCGCGGGTCGAGCGTAGTCAACAGATTACGCGCTATCGTCCAAAAACTTACTTTGGGAGGTACGGGCGCAGCGGACTGCTGCGGCCTGTACTGGGGCTGCTGGGGCTCAGGTCTGTACTGCTGCTGCGGCTCCGGTCTGTATTGCGGCTGCGACTGCGGCGCGCGGTACGCGGGTGGGGCGCGCGGCGCGGGCGTCGGGGCGGGCTCTTCGTAGTCGTAGTCGACGGACTGCGCCGGCTGGCGGTATTGGTTGCGACCGCCCTGCTAATAAAACATGCTATTGTAAATATCGCGGAGACATGGGGCCCATTTCTCGAAGCTGCAACTTATAATTTACAAGTGGAAGGCTCTTTCTATTAAAAGGTATTGAAAAAAAACTTCTAACTTTTAGCGCCAAGAAATTGGCCCCTGAAAATTACAATTGCTTGTCCCCGAATAACATTTTGAGGAACGTTCCTGTTTGCAAATTTGTCTTTATATTATGATATAAAAAATGTATAAGCTTGATATTTAAAAAATATGTTGCTTAGATGTTTAGTCTGGGCAAGTCGTTTTCTAGACATACGTAGGTGAATATGCCCCCATTCCTATTTTTTATCTTCATATCGTTTACATTGCCATATTTTCCGCTGTAAGTACAACAAACACACACACACTGTACACTTCCTGGCTCAAAAATCTAATTTCCAAAGAACTTCATTAAATTAACACTTGCACTGCTTTTCCAAGTGCTACGCATTTTCCTCTACATGCGGGGAAGTGCATGGCATCGGTTCCTGGCAGTGAGATTAGACATTGGTATTTGAGGAGACATACCTAGTAGACAAAGTGTTCCTATGCGCGCCGAGACGCGAGACTCAAGTTTTACCTGTGACTTTTGTGGCGGGTCACGAGTGGACTCGTCGACGAGGGTGGGCGGGGCCACGGTGATGCCCTCTCCCGCTGGCTGGAAGCCGTATTTGTTGGCGCCGTACTCTATTACTCGCAGCTGGAATGGACATGGTCATTTACATTAGAATCCTTAATAATAGTTATCCTAATAATCCTTAATAAAGGCGCTTGCAACAGTGCCGAAATATCGGGAACTCACAAATACAAATATACATGGTAAATATCCCGTTTAATCGTAATTCTAAGTAATCTCTATATACGGTTACATTATTCTTGTTTGTTAAAGACGAAAAACACATACGTATTTATTATAAAATCTAGTCCTTTGGCTTATAATTACTTTCAAACCTCTAAAGTAACACTTTTAGAATATACAATATTAAAATATATGTAATAAATACAAATGCAGAATCAACTAAGATAAACTTAAAATTAACTTAAAAAAAATAAACAAAAGAAAACTAATCAAATAGACCGCCCCTCGCCGTTAAATGGTATGTAATTTTTAAAAGTAACTTAGGTAAGTAATTATTCGGGACATAGCGTCAAAAGACAACTATACTAAGGATGACATAGTTTATGTTGTGAGATGTCGTGCAGTGAAAACGATACTCACAATCGACAGAAATGGATAAATACCGCGTAGGTACCACATTTACACATCTCCGCGTCTGCTTAAAGAGTTTATTAACCGACTGCGATTTCAATACAAGTATGTAGCTTATTGTAATTGACATGAGATGCACTGTGGTAATTAATCACTAAAAAGTGTGCAACAAAAGAAAATATAAAAAAAATCAACTAAAAAAAAGCAAGACATAATTGCCTGACTTCTGATAGATCTATATGAAGTCGGTTTTAACGTAATTTATTAATTTGTAACTATTATAGCCAGTAAGAAATGCCTTGCATCATATTTTGTTTTTCTCACCGAGGTGAGAATAATTTTGTAGGACGAGTCCTACAGAACTATTCTGAACTCAACATCCTCGTGCGTACTTAATAGTGTTCTTTGCGTACACTTGTAAGTACAGTCAGCAGAGGAATAATTAACTACACGTTTCAAGAAGCCTAAATGATGGTAATGTCTTTAGCATTTTACATTAAGAAAAATTACTTTACATTGATTGATTTTATTGATTTACCTTGCCAGTGTCATCCTTGTACCCGTATTTGCCCTTCACCTCGCCGCTCTGTGTCTTGGTCTCGATCTTGAAGGAACCGTCGGCGGCTTCGTACCCGTATGTGTACGACCCATCCTCGTTGTGTCTGGAATTGTTAGGTAATAATCAAATTTTGCTTTTCTGGATCATGTAGGTAAAACCTGAACTTCCGTTTTTAATATATACAGCCTACATTTATTTATTAAAAGGATAGCGGCAAACACTGCTACCACCCACCTTTGTCTATGAGTGCTTGCAACGAGCACAAGTATCAACTAACGATTATAATGACACATATATGAGAATAGAGGTCTCACACTATCACAACTGCCATCCTCGACACCACTAAAACACAGCCTCCTTTAGGACCAGTAACTTTTTTTAGTTGGAAGCCGGGCCTTATGAACTAAGCATTAGAACAGATGATAAATGGAATAAGATGTATTATATATTGCTAATGATGGTAGCTAGCACAGCGCCATCTTTGACTGCAAACGAGGATGATGGTATTGATGATAAAGGCTTGCCTGTTGATCTGTTTCAGAATGGGCACAGGCGTGGAAGCCTGTTTAGGCTCGGAGGCGATGTAGCGCGGCGCGCGCTCTTCGGCGTACTGCGCGCTCGCGGCGCACGCGCACAGCGCCAGGATCGACTGCAAATGTACGTCACACATTGTCATAAGAGTACTACAATTATTTGAGATGAACGGGTTGTACAGGGTCTCCGGTGACAGATTTATTTTTTTGAAAATCATTAAAAGTAAACTAGCAATTATAGAATATTATAATTGCGGATTACTTACATTTTTTAATAATCCCATTTTCTAAATATTGAACACTGATGTACCTACGCCCTTATCAAACCTATGCTTAATTTGTACCTATGTAAAACGCCTGGATGGAAATCACGATTACTTGAGATGGAATAACGTCGTTTAACATTACAATAACCTCATTCTGATGATTTTAGACATTACTCAATAAAAGAAACCTCATTTGCATCGTGATAAGGAGATCACGTGAGCCAGCCGCCGGGACAGGGTGAAACATTTTGGGAAATGCCCTGAATGTGAAATGACGGTTCGATTGCAGGCAAAGGACCTCCTCTTAATAAAACCAAGTGTTTCGATTAAAGAAAGAAACACCATCAACATGTTGTCTCAAAATGTCCAACTCATTAAGATATTTCTTAAGGAGGTACAGATTCCAAATACATGTAGCTCAAAATATTAAACCGGTTCGACTTTCTAACAATAATTAGTCAGAATAAATTAAATAATGACAATTTATGAAATACTTGTCACTTTTTAAATACGTACACATGACATGGCACAAGAAATATCATGATTCATGGACATGTAGACGGTCGTTTAGTTACCAAACGAGCCGTAATGTTTTCCAATAAACTAAAATTGGTTAAATAACGAAACAATACCAAACACTGTGTCGTAACGGCAATCTGGTTCAATATAGTATTGTGTAACGAGCCTTGACACTGTGCCAGCGCAACAAAAACTTCTAAACTATTCAATAAAAGTAAAAAGTAGTGGTGTAATTCTTAAGTTGAAGCGGTTTTGTACTGATTTTATTTTATTTAAATACCTTACTCTATAGATAGCTTCGTTTATCTAAGGTGTATAATAAAATAACTTTTGAATTTCGGCTTATGAATATTATGTTGTTTAAAAAGCAAGAACACCTATAACTTAATAATAAAAACTCCTAATTTTGAATTATTACTTTTGTATACCAATTGATACTCTATAACACCTTGTACCCGTACCTGGTAATGCAAATAAAAAACATTATATAAGTCTTATAAAATATGTAATTCTACTTCGAAGTCAAAACATTTGCTTTGGTGCAATTTTTATTCTTTATGAACCCAGTTTTTAGCATTCTTAATAAATGTCACTACCGAGTAAGACTGTTCAGATGTTAAGGTTGCGAGACTTGCATAACATGGAAAATTAAAGGATCTTGGTACATAAGTACTTTGTAGTAATTTTTAAGTAGTGGAATGACACACCAAACGTAGGTGAAAGAGAAAAATTAATTATTATTTTGAAAATGATTACTGCATACATTGGTTTATTTACGTGGAGCTTTCCACAAATTATTATAGTTATTTACGTGAATATTGGTATCGCAGTATTTTACAGTAGATGAATCTATAGATTTGATCTTGTTACTTGGACCACACCTGATCTGACGAAAGTTCATGCATTGGTAGTTTTATAAATATTTTTTCCTTATTTAAAATACAAATTCAACATACATGAAACCTTGTTGATACTAAATTTAACGTAATTCCGGTCGAGATTGCGAATATACTAAATCAGCAATGCAACGCAAAAACAGGTAGGTATACAAAAACATGTAATATTATACATGACACTGTTTTTACTTAGAAGTATTTAGCTAGTTAGGTACTTCAAGTAGAGCAATTTCCCAATAGCCGGTCACTGATAACATATTGATTGCCAAACTTATTTCTGAATTTTATTATTTTAATTGAATTGTAGTAAAAGTACTATTTGCTTTGTTTTTATTATTGCAAAGTAGACAGTTTTTGGACGGTTGCCAATAAAAGGCTATTTACCGTGGGGTAATTTAGTTCAGTGATTTTAAAATACTTTTGCCTATAACCATAAATAATGGATAAATATATCCCAGCTCAGTTAACAGACAGACAAAGGGCAGCAACGGCGCTCGAGGCCGCACACCGGTCCACATTCACTGCCGGACTCGGTAAAATGTCACATATAAAAGTGCCATAACTCAAACATAAACACATTCCATTATCAGTCTTATCACGATTCAGTTAAGTGTAAAATGAAAGTAGTTTTGTCGTCAATTAAGTTTCAAATATTAACCGGAGTATGAATAGGTATCCGGTTTATATTAAAATACCACCTGAAGATATAAGTGTCCTATTCGCTGTAAAAATATGTCACAAAAACAATGACAAGTAGTTTTGTCATTTAACCAATCATTTAACATTAACCGAATGTAGAGATTGGCAGCAATTGAGGCAGGTGTAGGAAACCTATGATTAATGCTGTATAACATCCGGATTTAAATATGATAATAATTAATTGATTAATCATAATCAATATTTATTTAGGAGACTAATTGTTAATGAATTAAGTTGTTTATTTATAATGACATTTAGATTATTTTATAGTACTTAGACCAAAACTTAATCACTGAACAAACATTGGTTAATGTAATTACCTGTTATAAGTACTTCTGTTTGAAGTATAAGTCCATTTTTGTGCATTTATGTGTTGGTACCATAAGTATAAGTATACAATACTACATCTAGTATATAAATACTTCTGTTTGACGTATAAGTCCATTTTTTGTGCATGTTTGTACCATAAGTATAAGTATACAATACCACATCAAAGTTAAGAAAACAAAAAAATGCCGAAATGATCATTCCCTAAACACCTGAAAGCCACACCTAACACCTATAAAATATCGACATATCACACGAAATAATTAGAAATGCAAGAAAAAAAAACAATGATCAACTTCCCAGTAAATGTAGAGCACTGCAGCGCAACATAACTAACGGCTAGGTGAACAAAGAAACTGGTTCGCCGCGAATGTCTTATCACTGCCACTTTCGTTTTTATGTCTAAAAAGCATGTTTTAGTAAGCTTCGTTACCAATAAATAATTTTAAAACACTTGTTAATACGGGCTTAACGCGATATTTATTCTACCTACCATTATTTCCCGTCCGGTAATCCGTGTTGAAATGTCGGAGAATACAGGTGTATACAAAACGCGAGATTTCCAATTATTATAGTTAGCAATCTTTGAAGTAATGTTGGTAATGTTTAAGCTCTCTTATAATAACATCGCTCGGAAAACTATCATTCAAAAACTGGATTAAAGAGCACCTATTTAAAAAGATGACCTAATATTTAACTGGCTAGTAGAACCTCGGGCTCCTCAATTATCTGAATTATGTCTATAGTATTATTTGAAGATAAATGTAGGTACCTATATAAAAAAACTTTCATGACTGTGATCATAATGATATATAGATACCAAAATAACAGGACTTCCAATTGATACTATTCCACTGAGCTGATCAGGCGTTACACTTCAAAATGTATGTATTATTATATACATAACATAATTTATATACATAAAGGAAACAAGTTCATAATTATGAAACATTACACTAAAATCATGTTGCACTGAATGTGCATCAGTAAAACAGGTACAAGCAATTGGCACACTGCACTACAACCAGAAAAACTACAAATCCATATTCAAAACTTCCCCGTTTGGATTTAATTTTTGAAAATGGCAACAACATGTCTAAGAAATCAGAACGATAAACTAAGTTGAACTACTGTATGGCCAATATTGTAGACAACCTTATCTTTAAAATGATAAGAGCTAATGTCGAATGCCGGAGTTCTCGGAAGGATTGGAGTGGCTTACTTAAAACAGGTATATATTGTAAGCTTAGCAGGTATTTTTAGGTTGAGATAACTGCCCACGTTTACCCGCGTAATATTGCATTGAATTCATACGCAACTATTTAACCTGGTTAAATGAATTTTAATTCATTACAATGTTGTTCAATAAAACTATAGGATTCAATAACAAGATGGCAAAATCGTAATCTTAACCCGTCAACTACCGCGAAACTGTTTTTGCGTTTAACAGTAGATGGGTTCTCCGGAATCTCATCAGATGACAATTCAACTTTGTAAAGTGGTCTATCAAAGACTATTCACTTCATCTCTTACAAAGTATACGCCTTTAGTTGCCCTTGCACATTTGTAAAGTCAATCAAAACATAAATTATGTATACATACTTACTTTTCATAATATATAACTTATCAAACACTAAATCAGAGACAGTATAATATTTTAAACTTAGCTAACGTTATCACTTCAATATATCAATCACAATTGAAAATCAATCAATTGATTCAGGATGTAGTCGATTGCCCATCCCTATTCCTTATTTTTTATTCAAATTTAGAACGAAATGAACGTACCAGTCGCACTAGAGCCGCCATCTTGCAAATACTGTCTGCGTGCGCGCAAGTTGCTTATATACGGAGCGCGGGGCGGCCCAGCCTTTCACTGAATTACATTTTTTTTTCTTTAGAGGGTGAATATAAAGCATCTTTGCGTTATAAGTTCATAGTACGTTATTTACATGAATGCTTCCGGTACTATTTTAGTCGTCATGGACGTGGACGATGGAGTATAAACGTGGATGAAATTAAAGTGGACAATTAATATGGCAATAATCTCAGTCCTTTTACAAAATATTTGATAGACATGCCCATTTTATAATAGTTTTAGCTTATTCAAATTAAAGACATTTCAACTAAAAATGACTTACTCGTAAATATACGTAACACTTATAACGTCATATTCGAATACCAATTACCTTCATTATCTCATGAGTTGTCATAATTTATTTAACAGATGCATATAATACCGAATAGATAATATGCAATCAGTCATCTACCGAGATAGTGCATGACTGATGCACTGGTGCATAACAAAGCAACATTTAAAAAAGTTTAATGTCATTCCGTCATTCATAACTCATTTTGTTTTGAAACATAAGGAGTTATTTAAGTTTCAAACCAAAATAAGTTATGAGTATAAACTGTTTATCATCCCCGACCTTTGACAAGTTCATAGTACTTAGGC
Organism: Epiblema foenella; assembly: GCA_963556455.1. Taxonomy (NCBI): domain Eukaryota; kingdom Metazoa; phylum Arthropoda; class Insecta; order Lepidoptera; family Tortricidae; genus Epiblema; species Epiblema foenella. Next base: position 20,943,330 of record OY747096.1, on the reverse strand, counting down.
TACGCGATGAGCATCACTGCGCATCATCGGGGCTCTACAAGCGCTACAATGGCTACGCCGTAGCGGCGTAGCGGTTGTGCAATGGGGTAGATGACTTATATTACAATTTTTCTACTCCTGTACTTTTTTTCGCGACTTAAGCAATCATGAACTCTAATATAAATACATACTTTATTTATTCTGTAAAAAGTCTATCTAGTCTATTGCCCAAAAACACACTTTAATGAAAAATTAAAGCAGACTTGGGTGCCATGACTACTACAAATACTATGTTTAGTAGTCATTTTACAGTGCGTTCAAGTGAAACTTTTATGATTAAAATCAGTGCTGCCAACTTAACGCAACTTTGCTACAATTTTTATGTATTAATTAATGCATAATATATTATTTACTAATATAAATACATATATTTATCATCTTTTTTGTGTTGTTTAACAAGTTTTATCTATTTTCGGATATATTTATGAAAACGAAACAGTTAAGATTCGATCCGTATTTGAATTTAGTTTGGGTCGGATGCCAAGTCTAGCAAATTAAAAAACAAACAAACCATAAAGAAAGTGTCATATTTTTGATTTTCCACCAAATTCCTAATTGAAAACGAAAACATTCAAGCTGATAAATGATTACATTAATCAAATTAAACGATTTTTTTGTGTTCATGAAGAAAATGTGTAGGTTGTTTGTTGTTTACTTGTTTATTGATTCTTTTAAAAATCCACTAAGAAGTTATACAGCATAACTGAAGAAATTGCGTAGGTAAGTTGCACAATTACTAAGGGAAAAAATGGCGCATGAAAAATATGATAAATTACTTACTTTTTATTTGAAATGAGTCGTAGAAAAAGTATTGTATGCAACGGTGTATAACTGGTATAAAAAGTCTCGTGGTGTCTTTACTTGCGATGTTCGCCAAGGCTCACATCGCAACCCACACCACTCGCCTTTTTATACCCTTCTTATACACCAGTTGCATAATATACTATTATAACATAGTATGGATGGAAGACAATCATATTATCACAATAAATAGTAAATTAGAAAAATTAATTAAAACCATAAATAGATATAAGACTATAAAGATTCGAAAATATGTTTTTTGTTTATTGTCGAATTGTAAATTGAAAGTAAGTTAATTACGGCAACTATATACATAAACACAATATTTCACGATAAAATCGACAAATTCCCCTTCTTTCCATACAACGGTATTACGAGGTTAGGAAGGCGTGACGTCACACCTAGCTGTAAATCAGTTGTAGCGATTTCAGTGCTCGTTAGCTATGCTGTACTTTGTCTCTCATTTTCGTCTTTTGTGTTGCTCTAATCCCGTATAAACATTTAATCGTCTCTAAGAACTGGTTCGAATGGCATCAAAATATTTTTCACTTCTCATGCTCGAAAAGTGTGTCATATTAGACTTGTCAAGCGGGGCTAAAGTAGTACATTTAACCCCTAGGGAAAATATGAATGCATATTTATGATTTACGAAATATTCAATTTAAATCAATCATAATACTTCACCTATTAAATCCACCAATCACAAAACACTAATTTAACTCTTTAAAAAATATTTGGTATTGGGTATTAACAAACCAGAATACAGCTTTACTAAAATCGACCAATCAGAAAACAGAATTCATTTCTCTAAAGAGTCTAAAGATGACTATGTTCATGCATTTATTTCGTAGCGTTCTTACTGTAGGTACCTACAATAATACTTTCACCTCTCCTGTTCGCAAAACTGGGTTGAAAGTCGCCTTTCCTACCCTAGGGTAGGAAGTATTTTTTTAATAGTTCAATAGGCTGGGGGGCGGGCCGAAATGAAAAGTAGAGTATTTAACTCTGGTGAAAGCACCCATTTCTCTAGTGAACTAGCTTTCTATCCTTGGCTAACAATCTACTATTACCAACGTGTTTGATGTTCTGACATCTCATACATTATTTTCACATCCATTACGAATTAATCCGTTCCATGTAGTAGTGAACTTTAAGAAGATATCTCTTTAACCCTTAAATGCATGGTGTAGGATGCATCCTACATAACCAAAACATGGTTAGTGTTTGAAATCTAGATATGTATGTATTATGTTCTTGTATGATTTTGCAAGAAAAACTAACGCATTTTCACATTTATTAACGATTTGTTGGCAAAACTGAATATAAAAAAAGTTATAAATGTTTTTAACCCAAATGGCGGCAATTTAGAAAAAGTTGAATATTGAAGGTTTTCTTCGACTGTGTTTAGTGGTTTTTAACTAAGTTAGTAATTATTTTCTATTACAATTCTGTAACTCATTTCATAACGATTTTACTTTTACAAACTTTAATTAAGGTCTCAGCCAGAAAGTAAAGAATATTTACATATTTGATCTTGTAGGATCTAGCCTACATTATGCACTCCCGGCACTTTGCAATTACTATCGGCACTATCGAAGTTATTCTGGTTGACAAATTTAACTCGTACATTATTTTGATATTTTTACTATACCCATGAATAAGTTTTTTATTTCATTTTTGGCAAAGCTTTTATCGCCGACTGTACTTTTCTTTCAACAGTCATCAACTGCTCACCGTGGCGTTTCTAAAAAACCCTAAAACGATGGGTTTCATTACAGAGTTCCTATGCCCTCCATCTTGCTCCATCATCAGATCAGCTCTGTATCATCATAATATTGGATTGTCATGTGATATACACAGGTGTGCAAAATTTCAGCTCAATTGGTTAAAGATATCTGCCTCAAAATTGAGTTGCAAGATTCCACCCGAACAAATATAGGTACATATTTAAATATTTACATACATAGTTACAGTGCAAGTTAAATAAAAGCTTTTAAAAAACGCGAAACCTGGTTTTGGTTGCATGGGAGTGCATCATTTAAGGGAAACGACGTGTTATTATATTAATTACGTATATTACAAGCACATATTTTCGTAAATGTTTAATTCGTACCTACAAACATTGCGGATTTCAGATCTGTCATAGACCGTGTATAGGGCTATTTGATTTTGCGGGGAGTGCATAATGTAGGATGTATCCACATTTTGGATAGTAGTACAAAATTCACCCAAAATATGTCTTTAGATTTTTTTTCCTATTTTTCTCGTGTTTTTTACGCCATTAAGTATCCACATTTTTTTTTGAATTGAAAAAAAAAAATCATCCATTTAAGGGTTAACAGAATAAGTATAGGTAAGTTAAATAAGTAGTTAGTTACAGTTAAAGTGTTCACACAACAGTAAAATCAAAAAACGGCTACCCCTCAATGTATAAGTGAGTGCTCGGTTTTTGATTCATGTTTTTAGTACAAAAAAATCCACATGTTAGGTATATAGGTATATATTATATTTCAGTTGTAGACCAAATTTCTTAAAATTCATATATCATATCGTAAAGTATACCAGTTTAAAGTTCAGTTATCATTAGTTCAAAACTACCTTGACTGTAGTTTTTAAATTCGTGTAAAGTACTTGGATTTTAAGTTCCGTGGCACGTTAACTTCATACATACAAATGCAAGCAAAAGTGCAATTCAGTACGGCGTGGGCGGAATATATATTGTTTTGTTTCCACACGTCACCTGAGTACCAAGGTTTCGTTTACGAAACGTCTTTAAATCTAGGTTATTCTAACGTAGCTCTAAGTGTATCCTGACCTTAAAGTAAAAAAATAATAATATTTAGTCTAAGATTCTGACCTTTTTATAAGATAAGGTTTATTGCAGAACCGTATGATCTCTTATCAGCACGTGGTTAAGTGCGAAAAGGACAAATGCAACACGATAAACAACATCGTTCTAGGTATTTTATCATTAAAATATAGGAATGCCTTTAATAATTCATTTTTGATTGCACAAAAAAAAGAATTAACACCAAAGACAGTTTTAATGACATAGAGCATTCTCTACCAGTCAACCTGCAAATGATGAATGTGCACACGCTGTTTACGTGCTTCAAACAAGTGGAACAATTCCTTTTACCATGCAACTAAGCTACCAAACTATCCACTAAAGTCATCCAAAAATGTGTATTGAGAAAAAAAAATTATGCATTGAGATCTATGACTAGTGAAGTATACTGGGTAAAATAAAATTAAGTTGTAATGAAATCTAATCTATTAATCCGACACCAACAAATACAGCATTCATGACCCTTTCTGCAATAGAACATATCATGTTAGCTCAGTAACCAGACAGTATTTTTTAAGGTCGCCTACAATACGGCATTCCTGTTCTCTTAGATACGCGAGCTAGTTATACCTACATATTGTATAAGTTGAAGGTAAAATAATTGACTTGATTTTAGGTTAGAAATTAGCCATGACTCACAGCATAGATAAACTAGCTACTTAGTCTACATCCTACATAATACAAAATTAAGTCCTTGTTCACAGACGTGTATAGACGTCGTATAAAGCTTAACTACATTTAATAGATATACCTTACATGAACGGCTTTTAGACCAAGAAAATTAGCGAAACCTGGACATAATTAGATAACTGTAATTTTCTTTTTTTATGATATGAAGTATTGTTAGTTATAGTTAAAATAAAAAAAATAAACATTTTAAGGTTCCGCGTCAATGTAAAAAAACAGAAAACTAAATTTTAAACACATTTTGATTTCATAAGTACAGCATAATAAATAATTTCGTAAAAGTAACTCTATTATGATATGACGCTTGCATTCTAGTCAAATAAATCAAAATTAAAGTAATTAATCAATCGGTACTATCATTAATAAAGAAGGTTCGGTAAGTTACAAATATTCTGGCTTATCTTATCAGAAATTATAGATAACTGTAATTTAACAGTTTATTCTGAATATTATATTGTGTGTTGATAAATTATAAAATTAAACAAATTCTCTTTGCGGATCTCTAAAGTCACAAATATTGGTAATTTTTGGAAAAGCAAAGTACATAACTACTACAAAAGTGTTTAATTTATGCCATCAACATATTATTAGCACTACAAGAAATAAATTAAACAAAAAATATCCACGATTATCAATTAATTGATATCATCTCTTACTTGCGTTTTGAGATGAACGTTATGTCTTGCAGGATAAGATCGTAATTTCTTTGTTTCTCAACTCACGGCCGTGCTGTCGCGAGTCGCGAGCTATTCTCGTGTGGTAGTCGTCTCTTGCATTCATTTATTATAGGCTTATAGTCAATGATTGGCAAACTTTTATAAACACGTGAGGTGCACCACGGTTCGGCTAGGACGGAAATTTATCGAAATATTGTGTTTATTAAATCGATAATAACTAAATTGTTCAAAATGAGATATATGATTTAGTGTTGGGTAGGACATGAAGTTAAAATGAGTTTGAAGGAGTACCTTACTTCCAAAACTGAAGTGGTTCAATGTCCTACTTCAAATGAGGTGAGGTGAGGTACCAACATATAGTTCGTATCTGTTAGTAGCAAAAAGAGGTTTATCTTGAGAAGTGTATATAACAGTCACCAACTACTTTCATGCATCATATTTATACTTAACTTCGTATAAAAATGGTATTTATTGTAGAGGCTGTTTTATTTTCACTTCATACACGTAACCGGTTGATGAAAAAAAAATTAACGCACAAAGTCGTGTGGGGTATGCAAGGATAGAACTTTAAAAATGATATGGAGGTTGCTTTAAAACTTTTCCATTTAAATCAACCCTTGGTGAGGCATTAGCTGTCAAAGTGATAAAAAGTGTCCCCCCCCCCCCTAATTTCCAAGCTATGAAGTTTAAAATATTGAAAAAATTGAGGTGGTGTGCATTAATAAATACTTCTAACGATTTTTGTTTTGAACAAGGTAGATTTTACGGTGTTTGTGTTTTCCCGGAAAAAGTGTCTTGCCTTAACAAAAGGTCGTAAGTGACGTGAGTTCCCTATGAAGATACGACTCTCTTAGATTCACTGTATTGGTTAGTGGTTTTATATGTGGACTAGTAGGTGTTGGTACGGAACCCTTCATTGTGTGTAATCCGACACGCACTTGGCCGGTTTTTATTTTAATAATTCAACACCCAATTTATTTTCGTAAAGATTGTATAGATTTTATTCTATTATTTAATAAATAATAACCATTTCATATATATATATACCGCACCACGGCAGCAGTTGGAATTTGTATTTGAAATCTTTATTGTCATCATTTGAGTTACAAATTAAATTAAGTAACAAGATTCGTAAACGTTCCGTTCGTTACAAAAATTTGACAGTGTGACGTAACGCTTAAGATGTATGAAATCCTGCGGTGCTTACGACGTTTTTGTCAATGCATGAGCATTGAGGTGAGTACTTCATGTCGCACTCGTTATGACAGGTCCGATGCGCCGCTGGCGCTCCGCTCTCAATGCACCTCAAAATTATACTAACATGGTATTTGTTTACCTTTTTTGCTTTTAGAAAAAAGGTAGGTAGTGTACAATAACAATATATACTAAACATTAATATCCGATAAAATATTAAAAACAACGGGTTATAGAATTATGTCCAGGTCTCGCTAATTTGATTGGTCTATTTATAATAGAATTTGAACGTCTTTTCATTACTTTCTAGACTGATTACCTACGCTACCGCTCAGCTAAGTTTCATCCAAACCGCATAGATAAAACGTGTTATGGTAACATAACTTACCTTATGTTACCTTACTTAACTTATGTTTTTTTGCTTTTTGTTTCAGATTTTATTGTGTTTCGCGCATTTGTTTGGCACATTATAATGCGACTCTAGTCAACCAAATCGAAGCCCTGATCGTTTAGTGCACAAAGAGACGCCCCGTTCCTACTTACACTTGAGTTGTATGCATTTTGCGCATCTAAACATATGCCCCGTCGCATATCTTTGTTTAGTCTATGGAGAGCACTGATGGAGGGCGTTTGGGATAGTTGAGTGCCGTTAGGTACACTTTTTGCTTTAAAAAATGCCCGTAACGGTTCACAATATTTTGATTAAAAACTTACACGATTTTCACACATTATTATTGGAAAACGGAACTTAATCGCGTACAATGCTAATTTAATTAACTTTTTCAAGGTTTGCCCGACGTCTCGAATGTATCACAACATCCGTTGTCGCGAGCTGACTGACTTGAGCGGGTATCTTCTAGCCGTACTACGGGTTTTTCGAACTACCCGCACTTGGTCTTTATTAAACACTTTTACGCCCCACACACAACACTAACAATGTCCGTTGATGTATTTTCACGCTTCCACTTACTGACTACTGGATTCCACGAAGAATAAATCATAAAACCGTCATCCCGGTTGAAATTACGATGTTTTTTTGATTTCAACGGCTTTACGTACGTTTCTACTGTAGAAATGTCGTTCTGTATACAGGACTTTTGGTTTATGGAGCTCAAACCACCGGGACTCGAACTCCAGTAAATGCTCGGCTATGGCAGACTTATTCACCTGACGATTTTTGACAGTTGTGATGTGTTCCTTGACCCTCTCCGCAAGGGTTCGCTTATTCTCATCAATGTAGGAATTCCCACAATTGCAATCAATCTTGTCAACGCCAGGTGATTGATATGGGATAACACCCTTTGGCGATCTTAGATGCCCCACGATCTTCGATTACGGCACGTATACGGATTTAATAGAGTACTTTTCTAGTACTGTACCTCTGGTTACTCCAGAGGCCTCGGAACATCAGGATGTTTTCCTCTAGGCTTCCGTCTGGGTTGCCAATTGTCCACCTTGTACCCTGTTCCACCTGAGGACCTTCTCAATATGGGCCTTCTCACTCAAAAAATTCAGGGTCATATAGGTCCTGTGCTCCATTCCGCAGAGTGACGGGGATGATGATGAGACAGAGCGTTGAGATACCTGTCCGTGTGTGTCGGCTTCCTATAGACAGTGTGCATCAAAGATCCATCCCTTCGACCGAGACCGACCGATCACTTTTACGTCCAAAAAGGCAAACTGCGTTCGGATTACAATTCATATATTAACTTGATTTTCGCATGAATGGATAGTTTTAATGTACGCGACTAAGTCCCGTTTTCCAATAATAATGTGTAAAAACTGCTATTTTGCACTTTGGTATTGCACCAGCCACTCCAAAAAATATAACAAGTGCACAGTATCCAACTGCCACCAGTAAGATAAAGAATATTGGTAAAAATTTGTTTATTTCAAATTACTCAATTGTATTGACAGATACGCGCCATAATGGCTGCCCCTGTTCCAATGATTAAAAATGTAGAAGTTACAATTTTATGATATGATTAAATAATGCCTTATTAACTAGATCTCGGCGTGCTAAGGAATCATTAAATTTAACAAACTTAGAGTTTCAAGCCACAGGTACATATTTTAGCGCCAAAATAGCAGTAACATTTTTTTATCAGTCTTGAAAACAAAATTGAGTGTCTTTATTTCAATACGACACGATTTAAGTATTTACTGAGTATCAATATACCCACTTTAAAAAATAAACTGATATTTTTTACATTTTATGTTGTATTAAATCATGCTATGCCTATTTCTGAATCCGAGTTCAGAAAAGTGTCGCATCTCCTGCACCTTCGTACCTACTCTTTGATCAACTTTGATGACGTCACAAAATGGCGGCCGGCGGGAAATGTCACGAAAAATGTTTTAGCTGACCCGACTTATTCGTAGTAATAATAGGTAAATGGTCATAATTATCTCTGTGAGCTGTAGACCTCGCGTATAATTACGTTTTCGTCCCCAATGGCTCCACCATTTTGCAGAATATCCAAAAACTGACTCAACATGTAATTTTCATATTAATTTTCTAAGCTGCTTACAAAATTTTACGAGAATCTGGTGAGAAATGCGACCTGTAGCTGAGAACGACCGGATGGACATCAGGACGAGCACGAGCCACGAGAGAAAAAGCGCGCTAACGTACAGATTCAGTCTTGATAGAACAGCGGTAGAGTCACTAGGAGTCATGTTTTTCGTGACTTTAAGTATATTTTGGCTACAAAACCTGATCATAAAACCTTTCATACTAGCTGGGCATAGGGCCTACTCCGAACTTTAAATTCGGATTTCTAATTTTGGAGTAGGCCCTCTGCTCAACTAACACGAAAAGTTTTATCTTCACTGACTGTACCGTACACTACAAAGTCTGTAAGAGCAATTGGCGTATATGCGGCCTTGAATGTAATTTCTCGCGATCTAGATGTCACAGTTGGCAGCCCTTGCGGCCTTGGCAGGGCGATGCGCGTGCGCCGCTGTTGGGAAACCGTTATATCATTAGGGTTATGTTTAATGCATAATGGCTTCATTTGCTTGAGCAACTAGTTAGTAATTCCTGGAAAGCTAAGTAGGTACATAATATACATAAACGGCGGTTGAACTATGCATGATTTTCATTTCATTTTTTTTTTCATTTTAATATTGCTCTTTATTGTCACATTATCTTGCCATCCTTGATATGCTTTATCAAAAATCAAAATAACGACAAAACAGGGTACAATTCCCCAACGGCCTGTTTTAGATGTAAGTTAGTTGTAATATTATTTAAGTTATTGTTATTTAACTATTATTGTCGCCTGTAAATTAGTTATTAAAATAAATAACGACTACCGGGCTAAAAAAATATGTTAAGGGGCTCTTAGCTCCCAAGGCTTCGATCTGTAACTCTCCGTTTTCTCGTTTCTTTATGGCTTATTGGTATTAAGAACAACGAGGTTTACCGAAATAGTATATTACCATATTTACTTCAAAACTCACTGTCTTTGAGATATATGGCATCAAACTTTGGCAATTTTAGGCCAAAAAACCAAATTTTTAAACGTAACTTTTGTATTGTTAGAGATTTCAATAAGGAACAGTTTCATGTACATTTCATATATGTAAGTGCATAAACAATATACTAATATCGAAATTAGTGTTTATTTATACCATATTTGAATAAATCATAAATAACATAAATAGTCAGTTTTTTTTAAATTTTGCTCTTGCAAATGTAGATAAAGGATTGAAGTACCGATAAACGTTTGTGCAATAAATAGATTTATAGTTTTGACGGAGCAATATCAACTCAAAACTAGTCAAAAATCGATCAATAACGCGTGGAGTCCCTTAACACCGACTCATTTCGAAGACAATAAGTATCCTTACCATGAGTTTGCATGACCGTACTCGCTAGCGACTACGTAAACGATTTAGTATGCCGATTCTTAGTTGTATTGCGTAACCGCCAGAGGCGATGTACTTTTGGCCATACAATTTCTTACGCAGTCGCTAGCGAGTACGGTTATGTAAACTCATGGTAAAGGCAAATGTCAGTAGAAGAAGGGTAACGAAGACTTGTCAAGTCTCTTCGACTTCGAAGCGAACACGCGCCAACAATGATTTACTCATTCCTATACTTAAGGCACAGCAAATGTGATAATTTCAATTTGAGAGCACTCTAATAATATGAGATCAGTCTTACTTAATAGGTTGTCTAAAATTATACTACTTGGGTCTTATATACATATATATATATATATGTACAGGGTGGGCCTAGTAACAGGAGTATTTTTTTTTAATTGCGGAGATTTTTAAATCTAAAGTAAGATCTTCAAGTAACTGGATCTTGACAGTACGAAATCATAGCAGGTCAGTCAATGCAGATTCAGAGGTAGTATCAATAAATTAGTCGTTTTTGTTTCATATCGCGATATTTTTGGGCTTTATTTGTTTTTTATTTTATTTTATTACCTAAAAACGTTAAACATGATTCAATTTGTACTGGAATTACTGTTATGTCCATAGCCAAGCTATGTTAAAATAATTATAGAGTGCGCCTTAAGAATGCAGTATTCGGCGCCCAGACAAGGTCTCAGAACGCACGCGCTTCCGCGAAAGCCTGCGCTTGCACTTGAACGCAGACTCCGTATTGAACACGCGCTATATCATGCGCAATTCGTATGGCGATTGATTTACTATAAGTAATTAAAAATATACTTATGTCGTTCTTGGTTCTGACGTTCGCTATTTGCTACCGCGTTTACCTATACATAGATACATGTTCATTAGCGACTATACTAAATCTTTTGTGCAAAAATGCTAACAAACAGAAAATAATTAAGACATATGTTCTGAAATAACAGCGCTAAAATTATATCTATTCAAATCAATTGCTAACATAGAAGTTTTAAGGCTAAATTAGTTTTATAATAGGAAATAACCTTTTTGTACATAATAGCTTTACGAGTAGGTACACATTTAAAGGAGCCATTACAGCATGCTTTCATTGATATTTTATAGACTGTACATGTACACGTTACAATTTGGGCGTTAAGTGATCTATGTCATAGAGTAGGCTTGTAATTTAGAGGAGTATCTGAGTCGTAGTTTCATATTTTATTTCAACCGTGTTTCAAGCATTGCAAAAGGGTGTTTAAAAATGTGTAGATGGAGCGCTTAGGCTGGGTTTCGGAGGTTATCGGGTTTTGAATGAATGCTGATGATCGTGTATTATTTCTTTAGAACAGGGGTCGGCAACCTTTTAGCAGCCAAGGACCACATAGTAGATAACAAAATTGTCGCGGGCCGCATGTGTTAATAATTTGTGACTCTATAAGACCAAAGGCACAACATTGTCGGTTGTCAATAAGGAGGCTCGCGGGCTGCAAGTAAAGGGCTCGCGTCGCGGGCCGCCTGTTGCCGACCGCTGCTTTAGAACATTCAATTATGAACTTGTTCTTATTTACACATATGGGTCCTCTTTGTTTCAGTGTTGCCCAAAAACCTCACGAATACCAAAAATCACACGCATCATGATATCAGGTATGCTCGTGTATAAATGCATCCATTACACCATTACATTAGGGGCCGCAGGGTCTGGCATCCTAGGCACACAGTCACGGACCCGGACGACGGAATCACAGCGTCTATCGAAAGATGAAACGCTTCGCTTACAACGTACAACTCGGACGTTGTGGGCTTAGGCATTAACCAGCGGGGACGTCCACCGCGCGATCGCGACTGACCGCTGACACATATAGTCCCTGTTCGTTCCGGTGCCACCGCACACCGGGTAGAGTCAGTCCGACTCAGGTCGGGCCTAGCTGAGTCTCTTGCTGGACTCTTCTCAGCTAGGCTAGGTTTAGTGAATCAGCGACAAAACTCCCAGTAGCTTGATTTTACTAACACCCCAGATTCGGTTGTAACCGCTCAACCAATCTCACTGGAGCGCAAACTCTTAGAGTATTCCAGTGTTCCAAACCACACGCGTGGTCGTGTCGAGGGTTTTCCCCAGACTATTCTCCTATCGCTTTATTGGGCCCGGCCTATAAAGCCTCAGTCAGGTTCAAAAAATAGAAAAAAGAACCCATAAAAATGTTTGAATTAACAAACAACCATCTGGATTTTTCGGAATATGGCCATAAGGAAAAACATATTTTATTTTCAATTAGACTGCTCAGTATTTTCACTACACATTAGTATTCTATTTTAAAACGATCGAAGATCTAAGTACCCTACAGCATCAGTTCATAATCCTGACCTATCTTTATGGAAAAAGTTCTTAAGAAAAAACAATTCTTGTTTAGATGTGTACATAAAACTCAAGTAATTCAAAGTAAGCTAAGTGTATTATTTTAAACAATACAGTAATAAACGATTGTCTCTAAATTATTTTGCTACTCTGTACGAGATAAGCATAAACGAGGCGTGTGCGCAAGTCACAGCGCAGCGTCCGTCCGCGTCGATAGCCGCCCTTGGCGCAACCTAGCCGCAACTAGAAAACGAATTATTGAGGCTGCATTAATTTAGGTTTAATTAGTAGATAGCTTCATATTATAGCTTATTTGAATAATACAATGTATATACACATCTACATAAAATAGTGCCTATGCTAGAACTACAAAATAAACCTTAGTTCACTTTTGCTTCGCCGTAATTTAGTTTCGCTTCGGTGTAACCATATAAAATAATTGCTTACCTAGTCGTTCGTCGTCGTGTTTACATTAAACCATTTTAGTAAATATATCGGTGTACTAGGTTAATATGACTCGACATAACGCATCATCATCATTGGTCTGTAACATCTATAAAAGATGATTTAAGCTAAGAAATAAAAAATATCGCATATCAATATGATAGTAATATTGTATAGCGAGTATTTTTTCTGACACCTAGGTAGACCATTGATATCATATCAGGAGGTTACTATGCGAAATTTTAACCCGGTTTTACCTTCCATACAAAGTAAAAATTTCGAAAAATTAATAGGAGCAACAAATAATATATTATTACACGTATAATTATCATAATCTATATTAATTCGAAAAAGCCCGTGTTTTGATTCCCTGAAGCCACAAGGTTTCATGTCATGAACCTATAAATCGTGTCATAAACCTAAAAAAGTCGCGGAGCAAACCGGTTCGGCGGCTGTCGCCCGAATTCCGACCTTGCGATATTCACACTTGACATTTCGATAGAGAGTTTCATTTAAGACAGGACCACGTATTTTCTGCGTCTATATGAGACAAAAAATAGGCTTGTGCTACAATACAAAACACAATAACTAGGTAATTTTAAATAAATTGTCTTTTAGAATAACTAACGCCTTATGATGTACCGAAATCAAATTCTAAAACATAAAAAATAATCAGATGCAGAATTGAAACCCACGGCCTTCATTTTGTTGTTCATCTCATGTATCTATGTTGAAGCCAATTGATTTTTCTTCTTGCACGAATTTAATACCTAGTCTTGACTAAAGTATTTTTATATATATGTATACATATATCCCATATATTATTACTTAATTATAACTTATATCACTTATGGAATCAAATCATGCTAGCCGATTTAATCCAATGGACGAAATTACGTAAAGGTCGGTAAACAATTGAGTATAAACACTTACGTTCTCGGCAATGCAAAATGTGATCAAAAAAAATTTCACTTAAAACTTTTAAGCAATAAAATAGTCTCTTATTATTGAATTCGGTTAAAAAAGGTTATTAAAAATTACCTGCATCGTTGGCTCCCTCTAGGATGCCTCGTCCAGTTAAGGCCACCCACTCACCACCGCCGGACGCGCCCGCGGCATTTCCGTCTGTCTAACAATACATGTTGCCCTTTATTTACAATCGCTTCCTTTTACCCGAATATGTCATATATACGTACAGGATTACTGGAGTCATTGACATGCACTACTTATTTTTAATTTATCAGGAAAAAAATTTGTTGTACAATTGCAGGCTTCATTATTTTTTCCCGTACAAAGTTTTAACACATTTAAGGGAGATTTTGAAAAATGCTGATTTTTTTTTGTTGTTTTTGATACACGAAGTTTCTAATCTCTCACTTCAAAAAAGATTTGCTCTCCGTTTAGACTTTGATCCCCTTTTTCACCCCTTTAGCAGTTTCGGCTGTGCATTGATGAGTCAGTCAGGCAGTACTTCTTCTTATATATATATATAATATATCTGTATATATATATATACAGGATAGATTCACATGCGGTCAAACTTTGATTTTTGACCCCTGCCACAGAATAGTATAAAAGTATTACATGCTCTGCCATATTAATAAAATCAGTAGGTACAACTTTTGTTTACTACCATTGTAATTATATAAATGACAAGCAAGCCCAAGATAATTCTCCTCCCAACAGATCCTAACGCACGACCCCTATCATAAACTGTACAATTTATATACATACTTAGTTGATAAAAGTAGTAGTGAGTTAGCCCAAGAGCTCTAAGACAAGCTCATATACCTTTAATGAGTGCTTTGATGGTCATGATTTATGAGTCTGTACAAAATTTATCAGGCTAAGAAATCTGGTCAAGTGTGAACCGATCACACTGAGGTATCCATAATTTATTTTATAAAGGAATTATGATGATACAAAAAATAAAAGATAGAGATATGGTTATATTTTCCTACAATACCTAATTACATAAATTAATGATAATGACATGTAATCATTTCAAAATTTTCGCTCGATAAACGTCAGAAATATGGAGGAACGTAGGGGCAATTTTTTAAACATTTATCTTCATAAATCGAAAATTAACTAATAGATACTTATAAAAAAAAACTATTTCAGATTTTGTTACTCAAGTTCTTCCATATTTCGAACTTTTTGGTCATTTTCAATATTATTTTTTATAGCCTTATTTACAACTACCTATTCCAAATTTCAAATCGAGAGCTTAAGTAAGTTGTTCGTTAGATTCATAGTTGTGGTTGACGGATGGATACTAGCTACCCATTCATACATAATAATAATAATAATAATAAACCTCTTTTATTCCTTAATTAAAATTTTTACATAATCCAGCGACAAGCACTTGAATTTATACAATATATGTATGTATATATATTTAATTAAGGCCCCTTTTGGGTAAAGGTCTCCTCCAAATTTTCCCATAAACTTCTGTCTTGAGCAGCTTCTATCCAGGTGCTACCAGCCACCTCGATTAACTCGTCTGACCATCGTTCCTTTGGCCTGCCTCTTTTCCTTTTACCTATTGGCCCTTTCCAGATAGTAACCGTCTTTGTCCATCTTTTGTCCTTGTACCGGGCGACATGTCCTGCCCATCTCCACTTTAGGCGCTTTGCATGATGAAGAGCATCCAGAACATTCGTTTTCTTCCTGATTTCTATGTTTTTGTGTTTGTCTCTAAGTTTAATTTTTAGGATGCTCCTTTCCATAGCTCGCTGGCAGGTTTGTATTTTATTTTTAGTTTCATTGTTATATTTCCATGTCTGGCATGCATAAGTCAGACAGGGCAAAAGGCAAGAATCCATAACTTTCTTTTTAACTTTTAGTGGGAGTTCTGATTTTAATACCTCTTTATAAGACCAAAATTTATTCCAAGTCAGGTTGATCCTTCTGTTTATTTCATCTTTATCTCGTGTTGATTTAAATGATATTTTCCAAGATATATGTATTGGTCTTCATAGTCCAACATTGTGTTTTCTAGGAATATTGGGGCCTTTAAACCGTTTGTAAGTACCTTTGTTTTTGCAATATTCAGTTTTAGTCCAATACTGTTGCTGGCTGTGCTTAGCTCTTGTATCATACCTTCTAGCTGTTTATATGTTTCCGAGAAAATAACAATATCGTCGGCAAAACGTAGATTACTCAGGTATTTACCATTAATGCTTATCCCCTTCTTGCTCCAGTTTAGTTCCTTCATTATGTTTTGAAGAACAGCAATAAACAGTCTTGGCGATAATGGGTCTCCCTGTTTTACCCCTCTGCGTATTTTAATCTCTGGGCCAAGTCGATCAAGCTTCACTCTGCTCTTGCTGTTTTGGTATATATTCTTTATAGTTTCTATGTACTGTATGGGTATGTTTTGATTTGCTAAGGCGTTCCAAATGCTTTCATGGGAGATTGAGTCAAATGCCTTAGCGAAGTCAATGAACGCTATATATAGAGGTCTTTTGAACTCATCGTATTTCTCTATTATCTGGTCTATAGTGTGGATGTGGTCGATTGTGCAGTAGTTTTTTTTAAACCCGGCTTGTTCTATGGGCTGATGTTCTTCAATGCACCCTTCTAGCCGTTTTTCTATGCACGATGCGAACAATTTGTATAGTGTTGGCAGAAGGCTGATCGGGCGGTAGTTTCCCACATCTTTTGAGTCCCCTTTTTTATACAATAGTATTATTCTAGACTCTCCCCATACTGATGGGATTGTTCTGTCTCTTAGTACTTTATTGAATAGTAGTGCGATGGGTCTTGCTAATGGGAATTTTCCTATTTTATTGCCTCGTTTGGGATATTGTCGTGTCCAGGACTTTTTTCGTTCTTTAAGCAGTTTATTCTTCGTAGGATTTCTCGTTCGTCAAATTGTGCTATTGGTACCATGCGCGTTGCTGATGATTGGGGAGGAAAGTCCGTTTCGGCTCTGAGTCCGTTGTCTTGGTACAAGCTTTTATAAAATTCGGTGGCAATGTTAATTACATCAGTTCTTGTCTGAGGATGGCTTGTCGGTGTTTTTGATGTTAAGTTTGGTATCCATTCTTTGTCGGTTTTTAATTGTTTGTAGGCCTTTTTTAAGAATTTGACATGTGTTTTTCTATTACTTTATTTCTATGGTTAGTATAGTCTATTTTTAGCTGTTTGTTTGTTTCTTTATATAATGAAGATAGTTCTTTTCTGTCTTGTGGAGTTTTTGGTTTAATCTTCAGTAGCTCGGCTCGTCTTTTTAATAAGTTTCTTGATTTTGAGGTTATAAAAGTGTTTTGTTTGCTTGTCTTTATTTTAGTGGTCTCGTTAATACTGTTTTTTATGGATATTTCTATTTTTCTATAATACTCATTTATATGGTCATTTTCATTTAGTTGTAACTGTTCAATTTCGCGTTTCAAAGTGTCTAAAAATATTTCTTGTTTTTCAGGGCTTGTTAGTTTTGATACAGAATTATTGAAGTGTCTTCTACTCCTGTCCTGTTCAACCAGTTTGAATGTCGCTCTTACCATTCTGTGGTCGCTAGGAAAATTGTGGATGTTTAAGACTTCTATGTCTGTGAACTGGTTTGTACTATTACTTAAGATATAATCAATTTGATTTCTATACTGTCCGTTTGGTGAAGACCAGGTCCATTGTGTTTTTTCCTTTTTTCTGAATATGGAGTTGATAACAGTTAGGTTGTGCTCTACTGCAAACTGTAGGAGCCTCTCTCCTCTCGGATTCCTGTGTCCGCAGCCAAAATGACCCATAACTGATTCTTCTCCGGACTTTCTTTTCCCAATTTTCGCATTGAAGTCTCCTATGATTATGATTCTTTTATATGATATTTCTTCAGTGGATTTAAGTTGCTGGTAAAAAGTTGCGTAGGCTTGTATGATAGAAATTTCTGTTTTATTAAATTTGAGGTTTAAGATGCAGATTCTGTCAGACAGTCCGATATAGTTCTGTATATTTTTCTTGTATCTGCTTTTGATTATGAAGCCTACTCCATATTTTCCTTGCGTTGTACCAGTGTGACAGAATATATAGTCTTTGTCTTCTAATATATTATTTCCAATTCTGCGGACTTCGGATAATCCTATTATGTCATGCTTTACATCCGACAGAGCAACTCTTAATAGCAACATCCGATGTATGTCACCACATATAGCGATCTCACATTGTATGTACATATGTGTATACTTTGGGTTGTTGTTAGGTGTTTCTTTTGTTGCCCCATGTTACTCGGCCATATTGAAAGGTTTCGTTTGTCGTTTTTACCCATTCATACATAGTCTAACCAAATTAAGCTAGGTTCTTTACTAGGTGAGAGCAGTAAGTTTCTGTTGGGATCACAGTTGTAACGGAACAAAAATGCCACGCTCGGAATTAATTTAAAATGAATCAGTTCAATTAGGTAGGTATTTCCAAAAATAGGCATGAAATGACCAGATATGATTTTTTCTTTTCAACAAAGTTATGCATATTTTTGTCTAAAGAATTAACTAAAATAATATACGGTTATAATTTTATTGCGATTTATTTTCTCTCCTCAGTCGGTTAATAAGTAAATGAAGTATATTTTGGGAAGAGATAATTTAACAAAAAAAAATACAGGGGTCTGTTGTATTCAAACGAAGTTGTGATACAAGCGGAAATCCTTTTTTCTAATAGAAGGGTTTCTGCATGTACTATACAAGTTATTTATGGGTAAGGTCAACCGAAGTATAGGTTAACACAATCACAGTACTTTGAAATGAAATTATTTATTCTTCGATTTAGGCATATAGTAGATTAGATTAGGATGTATTTATTTCATAATATAAATTTACATTATAGATTAACTTAAGCTAATTCACATGAATTTACATTATACCTACATACACATACACCACCACACTACACATATTACATGCACCTATGAATGTCAAAAAACTACCACCTTTAAAACTACTTTAGCCCTATATTTTAAAAACCGTAGTTCCAAACATTTGAAATATAGGCCTAAAGTAAGTACTTCTAAGGTATCTACTGTGTTTGTGTTAAATCTTTAAAAGACGCATTTCACCGCATTGACCTTTCCCCGGTTGACCTTTATTAGGTATATAGGTGACAAAGCTACATTTTTCAGTTGACAATTAAGTGGTTAGCTATGTTGGAAATTGAAACATAGCAATATACTTATTCATTAGAATTGATAAATAAATTTATTGACGCTTGTCTAACTCTTCGCTTAAGAAAGGAACAAAAGCGCATCGTTTAAGGGGTCGTTCCTGTAAAGTTTTTTCCCTGCGAGTGTACAAAAATAACACTTCTTTCTATAAGCCAATTACTAGAATGTGCAGACAGTATAATGACTTGGTGGCTAGTAATGTTCATGTTGACATACTTTTACTACACATAACTAAATTTAAGGGTCCTTATCAGTTAAAAAACACTAATCAGTTTACGCAATTTTTTGTTTGAATTGACACGAATCTTGACATTTTCTCAATATTACTATCTAGAACAGGACTATTACTATCTTATATGATAAACTTTATATGTATTTTTTGGATTTTTCTTTAAAAAATATCGTTTCAAACATCACTCCAATTCAACCATTTTCAAGCTAAAAACTAACTTGTTTTTTTCGCTTAAATTCTACACACAATAAAATCAAAAAATGGCTATGTTACTGTCTAAAACTTTAATAAAATCATTGTAGCCTTCAATAACTTTATTGGGATTATCAATACTTTTGTCATAATTTGAAATCAAAACATTTTAAAACTTATAAGGCCTCTTAAGAGAAACTTGGAGGATATCCTCTTCTCTGCTCACCCTAAAAAGTAAAATGTAAACGCTTTGCCTTGATTTCTTTGTTTGTTTATTTAATCGTTTCAGTTTTATCGTTCAGTTAGTACCTAAGAATTTATACTCATTTCCTTTAATCAAACTTTTGTTACTAGTAGTGTTAATGTTGATACATCATTGTTTCGACTTGGCTAAAATAGGGTAGGGTATGCAGTTCAGCATTCAATAACAGAGTTGCCCTACCCTATTTCAGCATCATTGATTGGATTTAACCATGTAATTAACCCTGCTCTGTGTTGGTCGACTTGACACTAGTGCTGTATGTGCACTTGGTCAATTATGCGCTTACTTCCTGATCATGCTGCGTGCACTTGCTTTGGATGGTATGCTGGTCTATAAGCTATTGATTTTGTGCAAATTTGACTGTATCATTTATTGTGTGATGACTGTAAAGAGTACCTTTTAAAGAAATGAATAAAAATCCGTCGTATTCCCATTTCTGGAATAGGAGTAGTACCTAATTAGGTACATCTGTTTAATAGTTACCTACCTACTTGATAGTTTCGAATCGCATTTTTATCTTTACCATTATCAATGCCATTGCATAATATTGCGTTTCACTGCTCCCAAATAGGAAAAGAAAACAACAAATACACGTAACATTTATTTAATCGATATTTACAATCGGCGCGCGTCTCGGCGACCATTTTGCGTCATGCGCGGACGCAGCTTTAGAATAATTGATCGTTTATCGGTTATTTGATTTCATTAGATAGTATTGTATGTATATGTATGTAGGTAGTGTGAATGTTAGCTTGTTACAATACTTACCTTCAAAAGTGTTCGTGTTTTTGTTGTTACGACATTTAGCCATCACCTTACATTATTTACTCCTCTAAAATAAATACATTTTTGCTTTTTAAATTTTTATTCTACTCATTTTGTATAACACTGTAGAATTTTGTATTCTACCAAACGTACATTCGTTTTGTTTGACCGACATTGCGATAGGTATCGTGATTGCTGAAATAAAATAGTAATAACATGGAATGGATTCGTAGTCGCTTAAATTTGACTTAATATAATTTTAATAGAAAGTAACACCAAACATTTCCCATTGAGTAATAAAATGTAGGTATTTGACAACTTTGAAAGTAATTTAACAGTATTCTGTAGAATATTGATATTTACATGACATGTTAATTTTAAATTATGTTCCTAGGGTGAATGCAAAATTGTAAATCATAGTATAGCATAGTAGGCACCTACCTACAACTAGTCAATGAACATAAGTTGGTACAAAATTGTTATTTATTTGTAGCAATTGTAGAGTTGTAGGTACCCAAACCGGGTTCCGATTCGCTGTTTTGAATTCTCCCTGTATTGTAATTGATGATCTTTATTCCTAATAAATTTGAAAGGCACAGATAATTACTGTGATTATACATAAATGCCAAAATGACCTACCTATCTAGAAATATGTAATAGGGAAAATGCATACATTTTGTACAACGGTAAGTACCGCAACGGTAAGTATACTGATTAGTAATTAGTAACATTGTGAAATTTACATTACGAAACTTTAAATGACAGTGCAATAATTTAATTAGTACCTATATATCTAGATATACATATTATACTTGTATTCACTTCAAACTCCATGCAATTTACAAATACTGTACAATTAGTCATAAGATTAAAGCCAACACTAAACCTACTATTTATAATTGACTAGCACTAAATATATAAAAATAAAAAAACCGTTCGTATTGCTTTTGCGTAGATAACACCTTATAATAAACTACACGAAGTTCACGATATAGTATGAGTACGAGACATATTGAGGCTTATATTAGCGAAAACGAAGCAGTTGAAACACATTCGTAGTCAAATCTAATAGTACAGGAGAACGAGAAGTAAAGGATGTTGAATTATTTACCATAGGTAATTAGGTACCCCATTCATAGTCGGTTTCCCTAATTCCGAAAAATATGCGTAATTAGAGGTCAGACTATATTGGTCGGCCCACATAAACGAAGGTGCAACTGCAAATTCGTTTTGTGATTTGCCGCTCATCCAAATCTAACTCGTACCGTATAAGGATAGAAACCAGCTGGGTAGATTATATACCAGCAGGTCATTTGCATTGCAAGTATTCCACATTATACCAAAGTTAACCAGTGAAGTCAATGGTATAAGAACCCGTGTTGGGGTCAAAATTCTGCGCAGGATGTCCCGTGAAAGGATTGTAATTCTGAGACTGGTAATTCTGGTAGTTCTGGGGCTGCTGGTACTGCTGCTGGTATTGCGGTTGGTACTGATTATACTGAGGTTGCGAAGTGATTTGGTAAGAGAATTGAGGCTGCTTATGGAAGATTTGGTTCTGCTGTCTTTCCTGAGGGAATTGTTGAGGAGATTGGCTGAAGAGGCTGGTTTGCTGGGTGAATAGCGGGCCAGAGCGGAACGTAGATGGCTGCTGTGGTTGGTACTGTGGCTGATATTGCTGTGGCTGTTGATAAGTCTGCTGCTGGTACTGAGGCTCTGGCTGCGCAGGTTTCAGGAATTGTCTGACGGCGCTTGGGCGGGATTGGGCGCGGCCATTGTACTTCGGGTCTTCGTAGATCTTCGGGTCTTCCCGGTACTGCCCGTCGTCCTCTTGGCCGTCGGTGAGCGCGTTGTGGGAAGAGGGGTCGTTCAGCGTTGGAGGGGGCACCATAATGCCGGTTCCTGGAATCGATGTTACAAGAAAATTTTAATGTGTGTATTAATTACTTTAAAGTATGTTGATCGCGTAATAAGTAATGGACCGCATGTTAGCTGTATCTTAGATGTGTTCCGTACATATTATCGATAGTTTATCATACAACCTTCACGCTCTGAAAATTTTAGCTACATTTTAGTGAGTAATTAGCATTGTTGCGATATTTTATAATATTGAATGAATCGTAGATATTTATACTGCGTATAAAGTTGCATCAAGAGTACTGTAACTGTTGTTTGAGCACACGTAATTATTATTCTTTGTAAGAGCACACGTAGTTATAAAATGCATGAACAATTTGTGTAATTTTCATGGTATTTTAACACCTTTATATTTAATTAGATCAAGGTGCAGGCCGTGTGATCATATAATTGATCAATTTAAATAAGTAAGTAGCTTCTATGCTATAACAAGATCGGTATTATGAAAAAATAGAGACTTTTTTTAAATATTTCGGTTGATAATTGAACAATGAATTTATATTATAGCTATAGTTAGTTATTTTTGATATAAGGTAAATCACGTAAACGTCCCAGTTCCTGACATAACCTCGATAGTTGGCACCATCTTCAATCATGCCATAAAAGTTGTCAAGCCTGTGTGAAATTCTCACACATTTAAGGGTTTATTAATTAAGGTGTCACACATAAGGTCCTTTAAATTGTATAGGCAAATTACGAGTATTTAATAACTACAGCCCGGACGCGATTATATTCAAATTGTAACACATATGCTAGCTCACGGCATAAGAACGAGTCCCCATGAGATCGATACTGTATCGATTTCGCAAGCAGTCCAACGAATAAGCCTTTGAGCTTGAGCATAATGATGACATGTAATTTTTATAAACTCTCATCTCTAATGTGTTAAAAAGTAAACTTTACTTCAAATATAATCAGATTGCTTTTACATGTGTTTTTCCAAGATACAGTCGAACTCATAAGTAGCTGGACATTTTGGTAGTTTGTCGTTTTCAGCATTGGAAATGTTAGTATGACAGTTTAAACATGATTTTAAAGCGACAAGGTACACACGTAGTTAGTAAGTAGCCGCTATTATGTAGTAATGGTGGCCTAGATACATTTTACTTGTTTGGTAACTGCCATAAACGCGTAACTTGTAACGGTCAGTGCCATCCAGTGTAAGTAGCCAGTGTTATGTTAAACAGATGCAACAATTTTCATAACGACATAACCATAATTTTGAAGTATAACATGATAATTACATCTGGTTGACCTAGCCTATTGAAAGTAAGTGCTATGTTACTCAATTTGTCTGATTTTCGTTAGAGCTCTACTGGCGAAAAGCGGTTGTCAAGGAAAACTTGCAAAAAGTGGTTACATCGATAAGTTCTTGTTAAAAAAGGTCAAAATTGCTGTATTTATATGTAATTTTAATGGAATTATGTAAAGTTTTAGTACAAACTTCAACATGGAAGAGATATGTATTACTTCATTTCTATAATTAGGGTAATCTAAAATATTAAATAGTCTCTTACAAAGCATACTTTTTCGTTCATCGTTTTTAAAGATATATGTGTGTAACTACCTAATTATCATTTTCTTAAAAATCTCGTGCTAATTCTTTACGTTCGCTCATTTAAAGTAGCAAAATACATTTTCAAGGAGTACATTTGGATTAATTTCAATAATTATGTAACCTGTTTACCTTAAAAAAACCGGCCAAGTGCGTGTCGGACCACGCACAATGAAGGGTTCCGTACCAACACCTACTAGTCCACATTTAAAATCACTATCCAATACATTGAATCTAAAAAAGCCGTATCTTCATAGGGAACTCACGGCACTTACAACCTTTTGTTTCGGCAAGACAGTTTTTAAGTGAAAACTCAAAAACCGTAAAACCTATATTGTTCAAACCAAAAATCGTTCAAAGTATTTACTAATGCACACCACCTCAATTTTTTACAGAATTTTAAGCTTTATAGTTTGGAAATTAGAGGGGGGGGACACACTTTCTATGACTTTGACAGCTAATATCTCACCAACGGTCGACTTAAATGGACAAGTTTTTTAGAAACCTCTATATCATTTTTAAAGGCCTATCCATCGATACCCCACACGACTATGTGCGTTGAAATTTTTTTTTCCTCTACCGGTTACATGTATGGAGTGCCCCCTAATTTAATATTTTTTTGTAATTTCACATCCACTTTTATGTAGCAGTTCATAGAATACACCTTCCTACTATATTTCATAATTGTAGTACTTATAATCTCAGAGTAAATCGGCTGTGACATACGGACGGACAGACATGACGAATCTATAAGGGTTCCGTTTTTGCCATTTTGGCTACGGAACCCTAAAAACCGACTTCAATTTAGTAGTACTTCGTCAAGGCATTCCGAGAGCAGAAAACACCGAAAACGCCATTTTTTGGAGTCACTTTTTATTTTTTATTAATATTTTTATTTCGGTCACGTTTTTAGTGAGTGCATCCAATAAGCTCAAACACGGCTAAGCAACACAGTTTTATTTTCGGAGTTCCGTTGCCTACCTGATCGGTTCCCTTACATGAGGACCATCTAAATTAGCTTCTTCATAGTCGCTTCTTCTTAATCGAAATATCTTAGCGCTAACCGTGAATGACTATAGATCCGTGGTCTTCTTCATCAGTTCCTGTTCACCAAATGCTACTTTCTGAATGCAAATATTGGGTTTGTTACCGAAAATACTAAAATCGATATATGTTTCCTTTGTGTTTTTGAGGGGTTCCTCAATTCCTCATAGATTTAACCATCAGGACTTGGATTTTGGCAACAACGGGACCAACTTGGGAGTATAAGCTTACAAATAAAGAAAAATGGGTTAAAATTGAATCAATAGAGGGTGTGTCAATCGAAGAGCGTTTCAGATCAGATCAGATTATTGCAATTTATCTGCTTTGCCCGACAGTTGATTGGAAGGTGAACTAATGTTTCATGGCATTAAGTTCTCCTTTTCTTACTATTATTTTTATTATGCAGTATAGATGAAACAAACCAAAAAAACCAGTTTGTATTCTGTAGTCCTCACCTTGCGGCTCAAATCCCCTTTTACTGCTCGCGCCATACGAGATCTCCCTCAACTTCCCCGCCTCGTCTACATATCCGTACTTCCCGGCGACGTCTCCGTTGGGGTACTTGGTCTCGATTTTGAAGGATCCGTCGGCGGCTTCGTAGCCGAAGCTGTAGGAGCCGTCGTCATTCTGCCGGTTGATCTGCTTTAGTATAGGCACTGGGGTCGTGGTCGGGCCCTGCTGCGACGCGGCGCAGGATAGTGCCGCCAGCAGAAGTGTGGCCTGGAAACAAAGAATTATTTTCGTTTCACCTGTTCCGGTATCTGTAATAAAATGTAGCAAGTTAAATTTGACCCGAAGATAGAAGGAGGCCATAACAGCTCCTAAACTACACAAGATAAACTGGTCGTGTTTAGAGTCCTTGAAATAAAATCTTGCATCTACCAAAAAAAAATTGACAGAAACTTATTTTTTGGCAATAGATAACACTTTCTTCCAAGTTCCATGAACGGAACCTGGGTAACCTCAATCTGTAATATTCTCCCGAGCCTTGTATTTATTATGACTCGGTCATTTGATCTGTAAAATAACGCATTGAATTCACGTTTCATACTCACCTAATATCAAGTGTTACCACAAAACCACATCAACTACTGATATCTACGTACCATTAGGTACTAATGAATGTCCCTTGAACATACATGGTACATATATGTACAAAATATTACATTTTTGTTTTCCACATCCTGAATGGTCATAATCACAGGCCATAATTAAGGTCTGTGGTCATATATAGTGTTCACACTTTTTTCTGCCTCTGTCATCGTTCCAAATGTATTCACAAGCATTTAATGGCTACCGTGTCCACCAGCGTAAGGAAAAAATCTCGGCCAAACAAGTGTAACAGGGTATTTAATTACCTACATTATGCAAGCAGCTGAAATTGCGAGCGACCTTGATCTTGCTTGTGTGGCAGCACGTAACGTGTCGTGTTTAAAAACTCATTTATTGATGTTTTTACTGATTGGTAAGAGTATCGGTTAGGGTCATAAAAATCAAGTGGGCGATAAATGTTTCAATTTCGGCCAAAAAATATCTCTCGAAAACAGGTATCGACCGTTTCGGGTAAATAATGTACAGTAAAGGAAACGGAAACACGTACCTTCATTGTGACAAGAGTGAATAAGGTAGGTATGTGTCTCGATTTCCTTGACTAGCTACATCGTGTAATTTTAGCTCTGCTACACATCCGTCTACTTAAGTCTCCTTTTTAAATAAACATTACAATCGAACAAACTGAACCGAATGATAGACTGTCAATTTTAGATATCTTACGTATGTCTTTCCAAATCATAAAAATCGGTATCTATCATTATCAGTCCAACTTGTTCAAGTATTCGTCATAAAAAGTTAAACAAAGCCAGCTTGTCCGGTGAATGTCCACAACCTTGGTTCCTATATCACACTTATAAATATATCTATAGCTGGTGGGTGCCAACTGCCAAGTTTTAAGGTTTGTAAGGCTATTTTATTTACGTGTTGGAATCAAATAATGTAAAGGTCAACTTTATTGTGTGAATTGGGTAATTTGACTGAAGCATTCAGTTATTATTGTTATTTATAATTTTGTTACGTTTCTTATTATTTAGTTGACACAAGTTAGACAGGCTATTATCGAGTCATCAACTTTTAGCAAGTGTACCTACCATTGGTAATTATTCCGTTTCATTACATATACGGTCAACTGCTTAGCTGAGACCTGCAACGAGACATGGTGGTAGGAATTGTAGAGAGAGAAAGGGATAACGACCTATTACAGTTAAAATAAGAATCCAGCATCAACAAATCTAATAAGTTGAGTAATGTCAGGTAGTAAGTATTACAGCTTTGCTAATTTATCAATTATATTTATTTCTCACCCTGCTAACCCAATATTTCAAACATGATAAATTGAAAGTTTATACAAAGTTTACGTAAAAGTGTATTTCACATTTTTAAATACCTACTTGCGTCTTTTTATTACATGCCAACTAATGTCTTAGTGTAAAAAAGTAATCATTAACCCGTTTAGAACATGTCGACCTTACTTATGAATCAATTAATTTGCCATTGCAAAATGGGCCTTCAGAGTTTGAAATCAGAGCATAGTTATATAATGTCCTACAAGTCACTTGACGATGGAATGCGTTGTAGAATATTAGAAATAATGAAAAAAAAAGATGTATTCGAATGTTCTAAGTTGTCGTTACAAAGTTCTATATAAAAGGCTAATACTTTGTCGTCGATTGCGTCTTATTTTAAGCAACATTTTGCCCGTACCCATAAGTACCTAATAGTTTATTTATAAAAAAGTTTTATGCTTAATACAATAGTAAAATTTGTTTACATATATCAAAATATTAATGAAAACAAATATAACTGAACTAAACCTGTTGCCTGTTGTTTGCCTCTTCTCATTGTGTTTTTTGTACTGTAAGTACTGTATCCTTTGATTGAGGTGTGCAATATAGAGTATTTGTATTGTATTGTATTGTAAACATTAAATAAATTACACAGGAAATAAATAAAACGGCGCGGGGTGGTTTATTTCATTAGTAAACTAATGAGGTGCAAATGTGCCTCGCTGAATAGCCATGGACAGCTTTTGCACCAAAAACGACTCGGCGCGGGGGTCCTCCCCCTTTTGCCGAAGCCGACGGCCTATATTACGGACAAGTTTCTTAGCGTCGGCCCCCCAGCACCCCGCAGTCTCAAATGCCAATTGGACAAAAATGTAGACAGACCCAAGCGGAGAGTACAATATACTTATGAAACAAAACAAGGTTATTTAAACTATAGACCAGGTACATTTGTATAAATCACTTATTTTTATCTGAGGGGTTTTGCTATATGGCACTGTTTTATCATGTTTTTTTTAGATTTATCATGTTCTGTTTAAATTACTGCGATAACATTTCTACTAAGGCGTTGTCTACACATGCCGGATATCTCCGGACACATAAAAAAAGAATGCTATTGTTATTGTTTTCGTCGGTCGAGGACGGTTACAAATATTATTCTTAAACAGAAAATTGCACACTAACCGGAAAACCAGAAGCTACCAGTGAAAATATGCGTTCACGTATTCGTTAATTACTCAAGCTTCTGCCACCGATTCAAATTCAAGACAATGCCTTGACAAGGAGCCTCATTACTATGCCAATGGCCGCACTATATTTCCATTAGCATTCCATCATTGAGGCGCGTGCCCTACTTGCGATTTCGCAAACAGGTGTGAATTGCAATGTTTATGAGCAATCTATATTGAACAGAAACTTATCGATTGCTCAGTTTTAGGCTCGTTATCGTAGCTCGGCGATACCTGATTAGGTGCCGCACGGTCTGGCGTCCTAGGCACACTCTCCATCGTCCATCGAAAGGTGGAACGCTGCGCTCACAGCGTCCAATTCAGACACGACGCGTATATACTTAGGCATTCCCACCGTCGAGGACGCCCAACGCGCGATCGCGACAACACAGACATATAAAGTCTCTATTCATCCCGGTACCGCCGCATACCGGGTAGAGTCAGTCCGACCCAGGTAAGGCCTAACTGAGTTTCATGCTGACCTCTTCTCAGCTAGGCTAGGTTTAGTGAACCAACGACAAAACTCGGAGTAGCTCGATTCCACCCATCTCAGATTTGGTTGAAGTCGCTCAACCAACCAATCTCATTGGAGCGCAAACTCTTAGAGTATTCCAATGTTTAAACCGACCGCGTGACCGTGTCGGATGTTTCCCCTGGATTTTCCCCAGGCCACTCTCCAACCACACACTCATATCGCTTTATTGGGCCCGGCCTATAAAGCTACAATCAGGTTCAACAAAAAAAAACCGGTCAAGTGCGAGTCGGACTCTATACAGATGTGTACCGGTTCCAACCCTATTAAATCAGGATAATCTCAACATGGTGTGGAAATTGGACGCCATGGGTACAGCACCATCTATCAACGACTTTTGTTACAAATTAGAGCGACCGAATAACTTTGTATCTATGGTAGTTTTTCAGGGATAATTCTTTATCACGTAAACCGATTTAATTTTTTTTTCTTTATTTGAAAGAAGGTACTTTCAGCATAATCTCGTACGAATTGATAAAACAAAAATACATGCAAAGGTGATTAAATTACAAACTTAGTATAGAAATGTTTATTTGACAATAAAAACAAGAAAATAAAAGATATCAATGTTATGTAATAATTTTATATTTTTTCCTTGGTAAACTTCGGAGATAAAGAGATGGGGGGGGGGGGGCGGTATTTTTTTTACATTTTCCCTCATAAAACAAAAATGCCTCAACGTAAAAAAACATGTTTCAGAATGTGCAACCCAAGCCCTTTCATATGACACCCCACTCGACATATTAACTAGACTTTCAAATTTTGAACCACCAATTATCTGTCATTTTTCACGGAAAATAAAAAATATTTAAAAAAGTCATGTTCTATGTATATTAGTCGCATCTGTACAAAGCAAAAAATGTGCAAAAACGGCTTTTAATGAACAAAATATTTCCTTTGGCAGGATTGATATCTGTGGTCTAAAGATCCATTTTCGAAGTAGAGCCCCCGGATTTTTGATGTAGGTGGTAGTGGGGAGGGAGTTCAAAGATAGCAGCCGACGAGAACATCTAACAAATTTGATATCATTTTCGCATAAAATGAATACGCTGAAATCATTTTTGATATTTTTTCATATTTTTCACTATTTTGCAACAATTTTCTGAAAAAATCGCAAAATTATTAATTTATCATTTCTTTAATCTTGATTCTGCGCTCTGACATTGGACGTATAAAGTTAATTAAAATTATAAAATAAATACTAAAAGAAAGCTGGTTTTGTGTAGATTCTAAATATATAAATGTCATATAGGTTTGCTTAAAAAAATATGGCAGAAGAAAATATCATAGGTCGCAAGACGGCTGCGCGGGCGGGTCGGCGAGTACCTAATACGTTACCAACTACTACATAAAGTCACGGAATTCAAAGGTTTCTTCACTTTTAGAGTTGACTACTAATGACTAACAATTATTGTTCCTCTAAGTAGGCAATCCCAGGTATATATGAATTTAATGCTTATAAAATATTTTGATCGTGATGGTTTGCTTCTATACATATTACTGATTGTTGTAAATTTTATGCCTTTCCAGTGCAATAGATCGCGAGGCTTTTCTTGAATATGACTACGAGGAGGCCGAAAAAGAGAGTGCAACTTAATGAGGTATACTGGTCCTGGTTTTGAAAAAAAAATCACCATCATCCTCTAAGCATTATCCCATCCCAGTAGGTACAGTTGCATCCTGAAGGAAGCCAGGGGTCCGCTCCATAATCCCAAGATGAGGCGTCGGTACTAGTTTTTGATTTTTTTTTTGTTACTTAAAAAATATCCACTGCATTATAATAAAAATGAGATATCTATTGGCCAGGAAGCAAAGATGAGGCTTATTCACATTGCCTCTCTATATATGTTTACCAGTAACTGTGTTAGTTGTAGACTGATTCCGAGTTTTTTTTATTCGAAGGGGGCTATGTTTTCATATTTTAGTGAAGATCTGGTAATGGGCTCCATTACAAAATTAACACTCTTTAATTTTCATTTGGGCGCTAATATTTTTTTACATGGTGGACCAATATCGTTTTTCTTACTATTATTAATAAGACTATACTTCTAAGGTAATCCCATATAATTTTGATCAAGATCAGATGAAGTTAGTACTTATAAATTTTTAATTTAGTAGTTATCCAAGCTAATCAACGGATGCCGAGTTTGTACTATTGTTTGTTGTGACATATCTCTAGTAATGAAGAGATTTTTAAAATTCTTTCTGTGATATAAATATACATTAGTCCTTAATAACATAACATTAGCTACATTTTTTTGTAAATCGATTACCCGTACGAAGCAGGGCGGCTCTCTAAAATTTAATAAATTAATATGTGAAAATTTATGACATTTTCTATTTATTTAATCTTTTTTAAAATATTTTAAGGCGTGAATTGGTATGAAATATATTTTTATTGTGTTAATAAACCCACCCCTACCATTCCAAGATCACAAAGTAGTTTTTTTAATTATTTGATTTTTGGTCCTATCTACGACTTTTAATTTTTTTTAAATACTTCCACCATAGGAATATTTTTGTTATATATTTTGAAATATATAAGATTAACAAGGCTTTCTACAGAACTAATTTTTTTCCAATAATGCAGGTGTTTTTTAAGTTATGTTTATTTTTTCTATTTTCAATATGATCGTAAAATTACCGTCTTTATCTTATTTCTCAAGAATTTTCTATTGAATGGTCCAAAAATATTTCCAGAAATGAATTCGTTACCCCTGATTTACGCGAAATTGACACCCAACTTGATCTAGTAACTGAACTGCCGCAGATACCAAGAAAAACCTGTACTCCCCCCCCCCTCCAAAACCTCGCACCAAAAAAAAATTTTAAGGGCTCTAATTCGAAAACCCATCCTTGGGTCCGAAGGACCTATCCTGCCAAAGGAAATGTTTTGTTCACGAAACGCCGTATAATTTATCGTACCGACGCCACTATGTAGGTAAGCCTTCTTTATAACTATTCCAAATTTCAAATCGATGAAAGTGAAACCTCCTTTTAAAAGTTCCTTTTTTACCATTTTGGTACGGAACCCTAATTACCACTTGTACGGTTTTTAACTTTACACTATTATCACCTACCCTCTGTAGACGAGTGGTAAGGGACATAAATCTCATTCTGAACGTCGTTTTTCGTCGTCGTCGTCGATTCGAACCCGGGCTCGTACAAAATATCATTTGATAAATAGCTTTCTGGTGAAGGAAAGCATCGTGAGGAGAGCTAGACCGGTCTAATTAATTAATTTATTTGTATCAGGCAACAAGGCCCATAATATTCACATCTATACGTTACAGACTAACATACATATCAATTAAATAAACTAAAAACAGTTAATTTAGGCGACATAACGGTGTGGCTCCGCTGCGTCGTCAGCTCCCAATCGCAACTGGGTCTAGATTTCCCTCCGAGTTGGGAGATGAGGTGACATTTCCTTTTGTAAAACTAAAGTCTACCTACGCTAAATCTTAGCATTAGGTGGCAAAATAGAGTGTTGGGCTTTTTTAGGATACAACCGGGAACCCCATGTTTGCGCCGTTACAATAACACCACCTCCTTTTTTCCCATGGGTGTCGTAAGAGTCGACTATGGGAACCGGTTTGTATTGTGTTGTGGGCAAGGGGCTAGCAACCTATCACTGAAATATTACAAATGCTAAATGTGGCACTGGAATTAAATTTCATGTTCTCTGCCTACCCCTTTTGGGAATGCAGGTGTGATTTTATGTATGTATGTGTATACAACCGGGACAACATTAACAAGATGATAATGATCAAAGAGCTGTTTTTTTTTTAATTTTTGGGTTCTTGTCGCAAACCGCGCGTAGGATTCGAAAGTCCTTCTATAAGCACTAGCGTGACGAGCTGGCGGCCATTAGATATCAACGCGCGTGCGCACTTGCTGATAGTCTCAGCAGGTGTATATCGGTACTTATGTTTGTCTTACAAATAAAGGAGGCGTTTCTTTGTGGAATAACAAAAATAGCTTTGCGTATAGTATTTGCACATTTTGGTAAAGGACTTGGATTTATTATTAGAAAATCACACTTAAGGTAAATGTCCCAGTGCTCGACACTGATCCAATGCTTGGCACTTTCAATCTAATGTCATAGTGACAGAGATGAACGATAGATTTAAACTATTGGGCATTAAGGTTGAAGGTATGATGATGAATCATTGTACACCAAATAAAATTAATGATATCTCAAAGCATTTAAAACTCGTAATATAATATGTTCTATAGGCGGCGGCAATCTATGTTTTGTCGCTAATCGAGCCTTTCAAACAACATTTCAACTAATTTCTCATAATGTTGACATTCCACCAGTTTCTCACATATTATGTACGTGCAATACTTAATGCCGTATCTACGCGCTATTAGCTGCTCACCCGCCGTCAACGTTTCAAGTGACAGTTTTAATTAGGTAGTAAAAAATGTTTTTTTCAGGAAGCAAAGTTAGCAAATAACATTTTTTTTATTTCTACATATTTCATATTCCTAGCTTAAGCACCTCCAGACTCTACAGTTAAGTATTCCGTATTAGAACTATTTGAAATTCAGTGGCGGGATAAGTAATCGCTTATTAAGCTTGAGCTTGGGACGAGAAATTTTGTTGGACTTTAGTATGAACCACTACACCACCACCACCCCCCAACCACTAACCACTGCATCAAAACCTGTTATTCGTTTATCGGTTTTTTTTACTGGTATTTAAAAGGTTTATACTTTATAAGATTTCAAGTAGGTACATTACTCACATAATCCTATGCAGTTAAACCGTAATTAACTAATTGAGCGTGAGATAGAAACTTAAGCATTGTGTGTAAACACAATAGAGTGTTGTGACAAATTACTGTTTGTTTATTGTTCACGGCTTGTTACGAAGATTCCGGCAACAACTCGGAAGTGTTTCTAAATTTGTTATACTCTGAAGGATACGAGTAGATATGTGTATTGATCACCAATCATTTCTTATGTCGTCTGTAGACGTGGTCAAACGACAACATTATCAACTAGCGATATAAATATAATTTGTAAAATATGTTTTAAAATACAAACGATATTAAAAAGAGATCTCCGCATCGATATAGATAATCCTCACCATAATAAGTGGCTTGGCACGTGCATCACGACTCAGTCCTATGGAGTTGCAGGCGTTCATATGTTACGGTGACTGTTTTTTTCAGACGGGGCCTAAGCATTTTTGCTACCATCGTGGTATAAAAAACATTTAGTTAAATTTTTCGTTTACACATAGCGTAAATATTTACAACCTATTCCAACCACCTTTTGTTGAACAATAGTCTGCCCTGCTTCCTTAACTAGTGATTTATGATCCTAATAATAGACATTAATAATTCATAAACGTTCAAATATATTTTGGTTAAATGGCCGTCTTTATTGTCACGTTTGTCTATGAGAAAGGGACAAATTACATTTCAGTTAACGTTTGTTAAGTTTTAGGTAAGAATGTAGGACTGACATGTTATTCTGGTTTTCTTAGCTTCCTCAACAACGCCTAGATCGGCTAGATCCAGTCGGCTAAATTAATATTTCTTCCTAGTCTAATGTAGAGCAATGAGTTGCGTAAAGCCACGCCCGCTACCTGACTATGCATTTTGCATTCCAATGCCGGTCATAGAAATGCCTTCAATCAAACCCTGCTCAACGGTTCCTATAGCCAGCTATCTAATAGTATAGGTATGTACTTAAAATGATTACGCTTGGCCGAGTTGTGTAAAAGTAATCAGTACAAAAAAAAGACTCCTTAATTTTTTTAAAATTCAAAATCCATTAACAGTTTTATAAAATATCGTCCAGCTCAAAGCTCTCATAACACTCACAGTACTTGTACAGTTATAGTACCTAAAGCTAGTAGTAGTATGATAATTATCACAATACTGTGATTTCATTATCGCGAATTAAAAATAGGATTTCCTTCAATAATCATCAACACTCACGTGACACGGATTGTGGTATTCCGATATAAATGTACCATATCGCGTGATAAAGATCACCGTGTAAACGGTTCCATTGCGTTTGTGTTAGATTAGGTTAGTCTTAACATGGAAGGAATAAACACTGCAATAGAACCCGTCTTGATTCAATCTTGATTTATTTCGTATATAAGATTCCTTAAGACTTATTTATATTTGTTTCTTAATTTCTTTAAAATTTTCAGGTAGGATAGTTCTCTAAGATCTATCAATTAAACCTTATGCAGACAATGCCATAAAACTATTCTTGTATACATATTTATTTGTATTGCACAAATACCATATAGAACCCGAATAGTGGATACCTAAGTAAACCTGCCTATGGCAGTTTTGAAAGGGCACTGACCACCTTGTTTACTCTCTAAACTTGCCGTCCGGTGAATTGAATAAGTTACTCGCATAACTTAATTCCGTTCTCGTACAACGACGAAAATATATCTAGAACTGTGTAGGTATAATTATTATAAATCATTATGTAGCAGTCGGCTGCTAAAAGACATTCATAATTATCACGTTCAAAAAATATCTTCAGAAATTAGCCCACCTGTTACTTATTACTGGATTTTAAATGGAGTAGCCCCAGCCATTTAGAAACACTTGACAGTAATGCAACTTTGTTTCACTTACCTCATTTCTCAGTGTAAATACTACATTACTACGTCACAGTCTACTTAAACATTATATTGCACCAGTTTATGTTAGAAGTTTGAGTCACAGCGCATAATGACACTAGTAGGCAGTATTGGATTCCGAAACCTTAAGGATGTGAAGTAATCACTTGGTACCTAACCATAATTAACACATAATTTACTCGCACACTAGGTAAGTAGGCTTTTAGACTACCGTAAGTCAAACTTCGTATTTTTAGAAATCTGAGTAGAATAATATTATTCAGTGCTAGATTCAACCCAGAACGTCCTACTCCAGATTTTGCTCCCGAACGTAGCGAGAGTGTTATGAGTTAATAATAAATAAAACATGACTGAGTCCTGAGTGCAGTGAGGAATTTTAGCGCGAACAAGGAAAAACGGCTTTATCCCTGAAGAGTATACCTAACATGCTTTTCTCAATAATGGGGGAAACAAGACGAAATTTCCATTATGAGGTTCGATAAACATAACCTTAAAACGTCAAACACGTAATGGTTTCCCGCCATTTATTTTAACAAAATCGTAAACAGTGTAAAGTACAGTGCCTTTACCATGAGTTTACATGACCGTACTCGCTAGCAACTGCGTAAAAATTTGTATGGGCAAAAGTACTGCGCCTCTGGCGGTTACGCAATAGAACTAAGAATCAGCATACTAAACCGTTTACGCAGTCGCTAGCGAGTACGGTCATGCAAACTCATGGTAAAGGCACAGTCGTCAATAAAAGCTTGTTTCGAAAACTAAATTTTTGATTGTTAGATACCTAGTTGCAATCGTTCGATATCCTGGAACTTTCAGTGCAGCTAAGACAAACGATAATTTATCTAAATAATATATATTTATTTATCTAATACTTGACCATCTTACGATAATCAGTTGGTTTGGTAGTCAGGTAACCTATATGTAGCTATTACGAGTACAAAGAGAAGGGAAACTGTGTTAATAATTACGGAATAATTGTAATAAACGTTACAAATTCATTAAATGAAAACAATTTCAATAAACTTATATGGTATAGTAAAAAATAAATATACCTTTAGGTATATTTATTTATTTTATATAGGCACCTATTTGTGTGAATGTGTGATTTATATTACAGGTTCTATCCGTTTACCGAAGGGCGACCGGTAACCAGTACAGCAGTACCTACCCTCTTAGGCAAACAAAGGCTAAATACTGCACTGTAACGCCAAGTTAAATAACTTGCGCTGCAGTGCACCAAAAGACACATCATCTAATGAGGGTTATCGGTTTTGTGCTCACCAGTTGGCGCCACTGTCGAGTAAGGTCCAGCTGTCAAAAATTGTTATTGGTTATTATGGGGAATCCATCATTTTACCGAAAATCATCGTTACATCGATTATCGTTTCAGT
Organism: Epiblema foenella; assembly: GCA_963556455.1. Lineage (NCBI taxonomy): Eukaryota > Metazoa > Arthropoda > Insecta > Lepidoptera > Tortricidae > Epiblema > Epiblema foenella. The sequence goes on along the minus strand of OY747096.1, from coordinate 20,906,189 downwards.
AATTCACAGAATTTTATTATCACTTAGGAATCATTCATCGAACTTCGTTAGATCGCTCAAACATTTGCTCGAATTACCTTTTACACAAGAAACAACTCATCGAATTTTAATTCAGTATTTTATTTATTCATCGACGTAGTCGTTCATCGAATGGCCTTTGGTATAATTTTGGTTTAACGAAGGTTTTAGTTCCCAAAATTCTTATTACCTAGAACATCATTTCACCACTGTTTTTCACCCAGATGTCCCAGATTCTTGGTGTACTGTGTAAAAGTACCCAAAAACAAAAATACCCAAAACCTAAAATGTACAAAAGACCTGTTAGGGTAAAACCGACTTTAATGCGGATAGGTCGAGGTTATTTTTTTTTTAGTAAGCCCAGAAAGACCAGACCAGCTTTACTCCCGTCTTAATGTTCGACGCTATTTTTTTTATATAAGCCCAGTAATATTATGCGTCTTCAAAAATCATGCTTGCTTGGTTGTTCGATGAAACCTTGTATATGGAACGTACTATCTGTGAATCAAGTTTCGTTAAATTAATACTATGAATAACGAATATTTCTATGAAAGGTAAATTCGATGTACCGTTACGCTACGACTAGAGACGGATTCGAAACGATTAACGATGAAAAGTGGTTCGATTATATAAAATGAAATGAATTGATGATTATGTGATTAGAAAAAAAAACCTAATGAAATTCGTTGAACGGTTTTCGGTGAAATGAAAATCGATGTAAGATATTTCGATAAAATAATAGACACCCGTTATTATGGGCATGAGAACGAAGTTTACATTAAAATCATATTTAATACCTTAAAACCGTACCATAAAATATCGAACATCCCGCATTGTAGCGCAGCCCCGTTTTGTTCGGAAAAAAGGAGGACATAAGTTTCCGAAAGACAAAACTGTCTCAAAGCACTAACAGTCATTGACCCGTAACTCATATTTGCCATAATCAAGCTCAGGTATTGCAAAATAGTCAACATATTGTTCCAATTAGATAATAACCCGCGTAGCGCAACCACAAAGAGTGACATTTGACATCTCGGAAACCTCACGCTACACTAGCGCCTCTAGCGGCGAATTCATACGCGATAGCCCTCATACATATAAAAATCTCAAATACATATAAAAACCACGCATTTTTTTAGTGTAACATAGTAGAATCAAATATGTATTAGGCACGCAAAACATATTTAAAAAAAACAGTATTATTACACAACTGTAAAAAATATATATTATATTTACGTTACCAATTAGATAAGAAATCTTACGAAAATACTCGGAAAAATCAATCTTTAATTTATTTTAGCTATTTTAAAGATTTTCTACGCATATAGATTTAAAAAAGGACGCTACTTAATCATAGTTATTCATGACGTCATTAAGACAATTTCCCTACAAACTTACTAACAAAGCGTTTTTGACGTTTAATAAAAAGTTGCTGATTTGACAATCACTAAAGTACCGTATTGTGGCGTAATTAGTTATATTTCCCTACCAACTTCATATCCCCTTCATACCAATCGAGCGTTTTTGGCGTTACGCTATATGGACTCTAAGTATATGTATATCAGTAAAATACCCTATAGTCTGTGTCCCGACAAAAATGTCGGTACTTATTACAACTGACGTTTTAAAATTTCCTTTGTTCTAAGATCCAACATTTTTATCTTGATTTTCTGGAAACATATTGAATAAAATTAAATAAAAATTTGAGAATGTAGATTAAATTTTTTTAATTGGGGCCGTCGATATGTGACACATAAAATACTAAGGAAATCACAATCACTCTATTTAAATATTATTTTTTGGCTCATAACTTTAGTAGTGGAGACTTTCATCCAGCTGACTATTTACATGCCATTTTCCACTTACCAGAAAAATAAAGGAAACTGATACATAATATTGACAATGAATGCCCTTATCAAACGATCCTTAATCACATTTAATTAAATAAACTGACCTTCAAAACAAACATGGTGACTTTTCTGGAAACGTCAAACTTTTCCCGCCTTCGCGTGTAATAGCGTGCAAACGCAACAGACTTATGCGCCGCGCCTTCGGCCACTTGTATTTATAATGTCGCCGGCAAACTGAAGTTACAACAGCCACAATATTGTTATTCGGCGTAGGCCCCGTGTGGTAACCAAACGATGGGTGATAAGAATTAGTTTTGGCAGAGGCTATTGTTATTGGAAATAATATCTGGTCATAGACGCAACTTTTGTTCAGTAGGTTTTAAAACGCTTCAGATAGGCTGCTTATTTGTCAAAGAATTCTTAGTTAGCTACCTGTAACTGTATATGGCCTCCTCGTGCCTTGACGCCTTGACAGGCTCAGTTTTTTCCAGAATTCATCTGAAACCAGCTTGCTGTACCATGCTCAGTGGGGATCCTGTTCTGTTAGGTAAGTGTCTGGAAGAAATCGCTCTTTAGCGATAAGACCGCCTGTTGTTTGCCTTTACTCATTGTGATTTTGTATTGTACTGTGTCCTTTAATTCAGGTGTGCAATAAAGAGTACTCGTATTTGTATTGTATTGTATTGTATTGTATTGTAAGTGTTACTATGAAGCCAGTAAACGTTTGTCTGTAATGTCTGAAACAAAGTAATAGGTACAGTAGGTTTGTCAGATGGTACCAAATAGCTCTGGAGACCCTTTATTAATTTAGGACAATCAATCCGCAAATTGATAAAGTTCAAGGTAACAGACA